>OLKM01000055.1:546984-675028 GCA_900291075.1 Melanogrammus aeglefinus
TATTGGGGTGCTTCTGTTCATCTCGGCAAGAGCTGATGATGCCGTTGCATTAAAGTGAACACGCGCATCCCTTTATTTCCTTTATCTTCCAAACAGCGTCTGAAGTACCTGAATAGCCTGTGATTGTGGCCTTGTAGAACGTCACACATATGCAGTTAAATAATAAGTGTGCCTTCTTGAGTGGAAATTGATTTCCAAAGTACGGGCATCAGCCCTGCGTGTTCAAGAAGAATCCAGCCAATTAAAGAACGTAAGTCATTCCTCGTCTCCTCTCCGCTCATCGCAGAATCTGAAGTCGTGGGAGATGTCAGACCGATATATTCCCCTCTGAGGAAAGCATTGCACGCAGATCCCAGTTCATCTTTTAACGTTGTTATTCTGTCGTTCTCCGGTGAAACGTTTCAGATCGCTCGGCAGATTGCGTTCACTTTCCCCCCGGTCATTTCGTGCACCGCCATTGTCTTTTAATCGGAAGGCTGGGGTGCTCCTTGTAAATCAGGCCCTTAAACTACTTCCCCCGAGCTGATTGGTCCATTCATAGCTCCCCAAGCCAATTGGTCCAATCATACTTCATCTAATGCCGATTGGTCCTTTTTATAATTCCCCTCGTCGATTGGTCTTTTTATAGTGCCTCTCATACTTCCCCTCCTGCCGATTGGTCCTATCGTACCTCCTCTAGTGCTGGTTGGTTCTTTCATCCCCTGAGCTCTGATTGGTCCTATAAATGTTCCATTTTTCCTTCCAATGGGCAGGAGCATGACATAATCCCTAAACAAACAATAATGCTTTACGAAGAATAGATCATGTTGTCTAATTGTAAAGCAAATGAAAAAAAAAAGACAGCTGAAAGTGAACAATTCCAACAACAGGTATGCCTTCGTATGAACCCATCCAGTATGTGTGAGTCCTGTTTCCGAGGTTTTAACAGGTATTCTACTTTACACTCTTTCAACCCTTCTAACATGCTGGTTTCTCTCCTCTCCATGTATTGAGTAAGTTTCTTATCGCGCTAGAATAACGACAGCAATAGCCCACATCCTGTACTTCATCTATCCTTCTCAAGTTTGTACCTCTTTCTCCCACTGCTGCATATAGACCTTCTCTGGAGCACATTGATTTTTCTTTCAGGTGGCTGCATGCAGGTGAATCTGTTAATCGTGACAGGCGATGGTACGAATCACTTGCAGATCGGGTGATCGTATTGTAGCGTTTGAACCGTCTGCGACGTTTCGAAGATAGCGAACGTTCAGCAGATGAGAGCAGGAGCTCTTGGACTTGACATACGGATAAACTAGACATATGTAGCTGCATTTATTCATATTATGTATTTTTCTGTAGCCAATAATGTCTTAGTCCTACAATTAATAGAAGCACATTTGTGAATGAAAACACAATGGGATGCTTCCTCTGTTTGCAGACGTCGGAATACATGGATTAAACCAGGTGAGAAGGACGAGATATCCCGTGTTGGTTCCTCAACCCAAACTCCTAACTCTTTAAACCCGGAGACCTGCTCCTCCCTCCTCCTCTTCCCTGTTCTTCCTCCCCCTCCTCCCTCCTCCTCCTCCTCCCCCATCCTGATCCTCATCCTCACTGTTCCTACTCCTCTTTCCTTGTCCACCTCTTTCTTCTTCCTCTTCCCTCTCTTCCCTGTTCCTCCTCCTCCCCCTTCCTGTTTCTCCTCCTCCTCCCTGCTACTCCTTCTCTCTTTTCCTCCTCCTCCTCCTCATTCCGGTTCCTCCTTATCCTCCTCCTCCTCTTTCCTGTTCATCCTCCTCCTCCCTGCTCCTCCTCTTCTTTCCCGGCCTCACTGGGCTCAGTCTGGGTCAAGCAAACACCGGGCGAGCTTGCAAAAGGTTTTTTCCATGTTTATGTCCTTTAGTGACAGAATCAAAGTACGACAAGGTCTCATGCTGAGGTTTACAAAACCTTTCCAACGCAAACCATTATCATCCCGTGTTTCTACAACCAATCAATAGACTGAGCAATACATCAATAAATCAACGGTCAGATCATCGATCGACGGATCAAGCTACCAACCCACCCACTGGACTGTACCATCTGTTTGGGGGCAGAGCGATCCATCATACATCTGGGCGGACATCAAGGGGTCGATTTGGAAATTGCTTGTAATGGCTCATCAACCTCAAACCCGCTCGTGAAAGAGGGGGCCTTTTAATCCCGTCATGCCCCATAGCAGCATCCACGCAAACATAGACACGGTCGGTGGCTCAAAACACACCGGGCAACGGCCCAAACTCAACTCTTTGGGTTGTGTTGGGTTGTGTTTACTTTGTGTTAGCTCAGTGAGTTCTCCAGCTGAACAGTGCGTTCCCAGCCAGGAATCGGCTGAGGTACGTTCTCCCATCTGAGAGTTGCTCTCCCTTACTCTGAAGTGAACAACCTCTGATCCCCGTCTCTCTGGAGACGGGGATCCTCTCCTGGAACATGGCATTTGGCAAAAGACGTGGAAGGGAAGTAGATGCTCATCAGTGTGTGTGGATTGTTGTACTTGTGTGAGTTGTGTGTCTGTGATGTATGTGCAGATGTGTGTGTGTATGTGTGTGTTCCTGCTGGTGTGTGTTTGTGTTTTTGTGTGTATGTGCCTGTGATGTGGGTGCACAAGCTGTTGTATGTGTGTGTATGCCTGAGATGTGTACGTGCTTGTGTGTGTGTGTGTGTGTGTGTGTGTGTGTGTGTGTGTGTGTGTGTGTGTGTGTGTGTGTGTGCTGTGTGTTGTGTGTGTGTGTGTGTGTGTGTATGTGTGTGTATGCCTGAGATGTGTACGTGGTTGTGTGTGTGTGTGTGTGTGTGTGTGTGTGTGTGTGTGTGTGTGTGTGTGTGTGTGTGTGTGTGTTTTTGTGCATTTCTGTGATGTGTACATGCTAATGTATGTGTGAGTGTGTATGTCCTGGTGTGCATGTGTTTGTGTGTGCGTGCCTGAGATGTGTACTTGCTGGTGTGTGTGCCTGTGATGTGTGTGTGTGCCTGTGATGTGTGCGGGCTGGGCTGTGTGGGCGTGTTTCTCCCTGTCTCCATCAACAGGGTGCTGGCAGGGACGTGTTGCCATGCTGAAGTGAGCAGGCACACAAAGCCGTTTTGCCATTTATGTGTGAACGTCGGTGAAAGGCTGCAGCTACTCCTCAAAAGGATCTACCGCCTGCTCCCGCGGTTCAAGGACTTGTTTACACGAACCAAACCCACAAACACTGTCATTGACGTGTTCAGAAATAACAGGAAAAGAGCTGCGTGCGGTTTTGAGTTTGTCATCCCTGCTATTTAATTCCACTTGGTGAAGTCGCTTGACCCCGCGCTCGGCCCAGTGTCGCATCCAGCGCCACCCCCCCACACACACACACACACACACACACACACACACACACACACACTACAGACTCCGACTCTGGCCCCGTGTCACAGAGTTCAGCTCCATTAGACGGAGCTTTCCAACAAACAGAGTCCTTCAGCCCCGACGGAGGGACGGAGGAGACAGAGGAGAGGATTTACACTGCGTGCTCCCAAACGCACGAGTCCCCTCTCGTCTGTCCTTCTGTCTGTCTGTCTGTATGTCTGTCTGTCTGTTCGTTCGACTATCGACGTGTTCTCACCTGTCTGTCTGTCTGTCTGTCTGTCTGTCTGTCTGTCTTTTCGTTCAACCGTCTGTGTGTTCTCACCTGTCTGTCTGTCTGTCTGTCTCTGTCTGTCTGTCTGTCTGTCTGTTCATTCAACTGTCTGTGTGTTCTCACCTGTCTGTCTGTCTGTCTGTGCCTGTTCGTTCAACCGTCTGTGTGTTCTCACCTGTCTGCCTGTCTGTCTGTCCGTTTGTTCAACCCTCCATGTGTTTTCACCAATCTATGTGTGTGTCTGTCTGTCTCTGTGTTTACATTTAGTCGTGTCACTTAGGCTATTTTCAAAGGCACTTCAAAGTGAGGCTGATAGAATCCAAAGCTCATGATTCGAAGGGGAGCAGTAGCATCAGCACCAGTTACAGCAGAGCACAACATAGTTAAATCACAATACCTGAATCACAGGTACAACAAATACACAGTGAGCGTACAAAGAGTTGGAGAGCACATATCAATGGGCTTTCGAATTTAGAGAACACTTTCCAACAGTCTCCCTGTCTGTCGGTCGATCTATCCATATGTCAGTCTGTCTGTCTGTCTCCATGTCTGCCCATCTGTCACCCGGTCTGTCCGTCTTTCTTCCTGTCTGTCTGTCTGTCTCCCCATATGTCTGTCTGTCTTCCTCTCTGTCCGTCTGTCTGTCTGTCTGTGGCAATTTTTTTACGTGTTATTGTTATGTCGACAACAAGACTTGCCGTCACACCAACTGACGCGACCAATCATCGATTTCATCCTCAAAAAATCCAAAGCGCGTTGGATTTGACCAAAATAAAATAATAACAAAGGTGTGTGACCTCTATATGTCTGTCTGAGCCTGAGCTGTTTCCTCCAATCAGATCATTTCATTTGAGTGGCATTTCCCGCCCGGCCTGTCTAGACATCCAGGCCGTGTGTCAGCTCTCAGCGGGGCTGTGGCGGCACAGCTCTGACCTGGCTCTCAATAAACAGAGGTCTACTGCAGCCCACCGGCTAGATACACGCCCACCACTTCAGCAGCAAAGCTAAGTCCGCGTAGCCTCGGTAGCGAGTAGCTTAGCTTCGGGGGCCTAGCATAATCACTTAGTTGTGAGGAGCAACAGCATAGCCTGGCTGTCAGAATGAATGTGATGCTGAGCATTACCTGACATCAGTGTTTTGGCACGACCCCGATGTTTGTCTACACAACATAACATAGATCCATGGGGCCGTGGTGATTGGCCAAGAGGGACGGGACCAGGAAGTAGGAAGCTCAGTACTTTTTTATCCCAAGTTTTATCCCAAGGTGAGTGACAGTGAATGTTCTGGTCCCTAATGAGCAGCTAGAGGGTAATGGGTCTTACTCAGGGGTGCCAATAGGTAGAATGGTATGGGGGGTCTCAGCCCAGGAACCATTCAGCGTGACGTCACACCCCCTCCTCACCTCTCCATCCAGCTATGTCTTTAAAACACATCAGGAACTTCCCCCTAATTGCTTGAGCACCGAGTGCGAGAGCGGAGTTCGAAACGCTGCCGGGGAATCGGTCGGAGTGGATCACACGGTTATTTGTCTTAATGTATTTGGAATAACTGGAACATCGAGTCCCTCGGAGGAAAACGAGAAAGAAAACACACGCGTCTGATGAGAAGGGATGGCCGAGCCCTGAGGAATAAATCACCCCTGCTCCTTCGGCTCCTCAGGCCCGGGCTCCATAATTGATACGCCAGGGGGGTCGTTCCCCATCATTAGTGGAGCCCTGCAGTCTGCCAGCCTTTGACCTGGGGTGGGGGGCAGGTTCCGGAGGGCCTAGGCTAGTCCCGGTGCTGGAGAACCAGTTCAGCAAGGGGTGGGGGGCAGGGGCAGGTTCCGGAGGGGCTAGGCGAGGTCCCGGTGCTGGAGAACCAGGCCAGCAAGGGGACGGGGGCATTGATACGCAGTAACTGCAGGGTTCACCCTTCCAATCATGATGCAGGTCAAGGTCCCCCCACGACGCCATGGGGAGTTTACATTTACATTTAGGCCATTTAGTAGACGCTGTTATCCGAAGCGACTTACAATTGTCAGACATTTGTCAGACATTTGTCAGAAGAAAAGAGAAACAATATACTGTATCTCTTCCGGTACTGTAAGGATGCTCATAGAAACAATTGCCAAGCACTAACAATTACTAGGTTTACCCATTCCCTTGTACACAACCAAGATAGCTAGGTTAAGATGCTACGCGATGCTAAGAACTATTTTTCAGTGTCAGGACGTACAACACCTGAAGCCCAAGGACACTTGGTAAACCAAGAACCGACGTGTAAAATGAGACGAGCCAGGATCACCATCATCGTTGACTCCCTTGACTGCCTCTGCCTTCACCCACCCTTAAAAAGCTGGCCCTTGAAGAACTTTTAAAAAAAATAAACCATTCAATTATTGGATACGTGACTGAGGGAAAACAAGGTTGGTGTTGTGTTTGGTTCGCGCAACGTCTCGTTTAAAATTGCTGTGGAAACGTGACAAGGGGGAAACCTACTCCACTAAAACACAGCCAGAAAACAATGCTCAATTGACTGTGCTTGTAGCATGGGGCAATGTCTGCGATTGGTCAACTCCTCACAGATGAATGCCCTGGAGGGGCAAATCAATCCTGTGCTGGAATTGTTTTGGAAGACACCACAACCACGCGAAGAAAAGACTTGCAGGACACAAAGGACACTATCCTTCGTTGCACAAGGTACAAAAGACTCCAGATGAAATGGCCGTGAAAGCAGCGGGCCAAAGCCAGCTCCGCAAGATACAAAGCTTCATGGTGCAAAGGACATGAGTCATGACCGATGTGTTTGGTCTGTATACGTGATGTACCATTTATTAAATAGGCCTTTACCAAATATATGAAATGTCTCTCTCTCCAACCAATATGTCTCTCAAGCTAGTATGTCTCTCAAATTATACAACGTAGGCTAAAGGCCTTCCACTATATACAACATCTGTGTGTGTGTTCTTCTTGTATCTGAGAAGCTTCGCCATGCATGCAGATTTAAATTTGAGCAAAACAGCAAGATTATTCATTAGTATAATATTCTCTCCATTACACTAAAGTGTGTGGGTGAGTGTGTGCGCATAAATGCCTTTTGTATACGTGCTTGTTTGTGTACGTGATGTGTGTCTGAACCCTTTTTCTTTTCTGTCTGCACCTGCTTGGTTTGGATGTGTGTACGCAGCGGTATGTGAGTGCATGCGTCTGTGTGTGTTACATTGACATTTACATTCAGGGCATTCAGCAGACGCTTTTATCCAAAGCGACTTAAAATAAGTACATTTGTCAGAAGAAAGAGAAACAACAATATATCGCCGTCGGTACAGTAGGGATGTATATAGAGCCAAGTGCCAGTCCCAGTATACAACAAAGATAGCCAGGATAAGATGTCAACAATGCTAAGAACTGTCTTTAAGTCCAAGGATGTACAACATTCAATAAGGTGGGTAAGCGGGTGTGGGGGGGTTAGTAGTGCAGAGTCTAACTCTGTGTTCATGTGTACATCGCTGCAGACATGCAATTTGCCTCCGAGTGACAACGAACCACGTCAGCGTCAACACACACGCGGGCGCTCGCATCGTCTGCCTTGGTGACCAAACGTCAACTTCCTGAGAGCCTGTTGGATCATTTAGCCGTGGATTAGCGCTACGCTAGCCTTGCGAGCAGACGACTACTAAAGTCACGTGCGACGCGCCACTGAAACAGAGGCGCCGCTGTACACTTCAGACGGCGGCGTTGTTGTTCCGAAGACATCAGGCCACCCTGTGATGCCGATAAGGGCCCCACTCTAACGAAACCAATTTGGCATCAAAGGGCCGGAGATGAAAAGGGACAGTGATGTCACTTTCCTTGAAATCTTGCTCTGAGACATATTTTCATTCCTTACTAACACACACACACTAACAGACACACACACACACACACACACACATACACACACACACATACACAAACACAAACAAACACAGAGACAACCACACAAAGACACACAAACCATTGCAACATCTTATTTAGCTAACTATCACTGGGATGTGAACTTGTTTGATGATAGTGTGTGTGCGTGTCTTGTGTGTGTGTGTCTGCATGTTTAAATGTATTATTATACAATACAACCAAGCCAGGGTCATTCTGATCATTACCTTTCACCACGACTTGAAGCGACACCCTTAAAGGGAGGTCGCTGACACATTTTTCTCGTCCACCAAGGTAGGTGGGCCACTTGGGTTCTGAGTACTTTGAAAGCAATACATTTAAGCAGCAGCAAGTATAAAGAACCATGTCAACCTCAAAGGTGTTTATTAGCATAGCGTAGCCATGTATGCTTAGCCGCGCAACTAGCTCAGTGGGCGTGCTGCACCTCCACACGGCCTAGTGCCTCAGCGCAGCAGCTACCCTCATTTCCTTGGTGCACGCTGACAACACGGACTCCTTCTCCCAGAGGGGAACATCTCAACCACCATCAGCTCATCATTCATTCATTCAAAGGGAACGAACAGCGCTGGGCTGGCTTCCTCCCACCACGTTGAGAAACACTCACTGCTCTACACCTGGCTGTGGAGACGCAGGATGTAGAGGTTAAAAGTGTAGATGGATGGAGAGAGAGACGGAGGAGAGATCATTCCCCTAGTGTTGTGGTGCTTACTCTTTAGAAAGTGAGAAACGCAAAGTTTAACCACCACATTCTTCCCAATAAATAGCATCCTTTCGACTGCAAACCCACCCTTGAGTGAAACCGGATGATATTTTTCGGTTTGTTAACCAATTGGTCGGCTAGGAGTTTGGGCAGGTCATTTAGTGACCGGGTGCAACAAACAGGAGAAAGTGTGGACCGGTGTTGATAGTCATTTGTGGTTAAATACCGTCAAGTCCTGTCAAGTACGTTTATTAATCATTCCAGCCCACCCAGCCTGCAGACACAGACAAGGGCGACACAAAAATTAAACCATATTTACGTCTCACCGGAGATATCACGGCTACTTAACCGTAGTAGAACCTTCCAGATGCAACACTCTTTAATAATTTGAGGCTGGCTGGGTTTGTGGTGCAAACTTTATGACAAGGCCAAAATAAAAAAGAGAAAAGCAGGAGAATAGCTTGAGAAGAACACGTCCTCGTTTGCATACAGAGGATGTCGAACGGATCTCCTCCGTTTACAAATGCTCGGAGATTAAGGCCATTTGATGCTGCTCTGTCTTCCTCTCTCGTCCTGTCGGGCTCTCCCCGGAGCGGTCTCGCTCCAGCACACCTGTAGTTGGTTCTCCGATACCCGCGTAGCATAACACACCGCGGGAGGTATACGAGCCCGGCCTGAAGTGGAAACCAGACGAGGCTTTGATTTCAGCCTCCCTAGCCACCATTACTCCGAGAGAGAGGCACTTTTCAGATTTCAGGGGTGGTTTTCTGTGGAGGATGGATAGATCCGTACTCGTCTAGTTTGTAGTTGAGAATTCACAGTGAATGTCATTGACGAGTGAACAGGAATGTGTTTTATTAAAGCAGGAGTCACGACCATCTGTGTGTGAAACCCTGCTCTAAAAGACTACCGTGTAGTTCCTTTAATGGCCTCCAGGGGTCTCACTGTAGAGACTAACGTGTAGTTCCTCTAAAAACCGATAGTTGTCTGACTGTAGAGACTAGCATGTAGTTCCTCTAACGATCTGTAGCTGTCTCACTGTAGAGACTAATGTGTAGTTCCTCTAAAGACCTATTGCGGTCTCACTGTAGAGACTAGCATGTTGTTCCTCTAACGGCCCCTAAGCGTCTCACTAGAGACTAAGTAGTTTGTGTAGGTTTATACCAGGCGTACAGAGGTTAGGACGGGAGATACGTTGTCAGTTTTTAATCCTAGATGCGAGATCCTCATCTGGGATTACATGTGCTGCAGAAAACACACAGCACATGTGCGGCAGAAACAGGACATGTTACAGCACATCTCTTGTTAAATGTCTTATTATTGCAACAAACACTGAAATACGAGACACACAGAAAAGTATCCAGGCAAAAACGAAAGGCGGGAGAGAATAAACGAGAGTCCTTCCAGATTTTGAACAAAAAAAATGAAGAAAATAACAAAAAGACGATTGGAATGCTATTCATGTTCAGGGCTCATGTTTCAGAACAGAACCACCGTTCCAAATATGGTAGGCTAATCCCCGCCCAGGCTCCCTGGCCGGTGGAGCTGGCCCCGTCAGAGCAGGGCTCCTCTTTCATGTCCGCGGGTCCGACCGCGAGAGCCACACTAAACTGGGCTAATCCCACACACCTCAAGTCCCGGCATGGCCCAGTACCTCGGGTGGGGTCGACGCCAGGGAGGACGGAGGGCGACGGACGACACAGAGGAGTGAACTACGTCCGGCTCTAAATTCATTAGCGCCAAGCGTGTTTCCCAGAGTGGTTAAGGAGGAGGAGGAGGAGGAGGAGAGGAGGAGGAGGGAGGAGGAGGAGGAGGAGGAGGAAGACGGTGAGGAAGGGGGGCGAGGGGGGTTCATTAGCAGATTACTTTGCCTAGTACACAGCTTTTTCTCTTAAGCTTTCACGATTTTTGGATTTATGGATTTATTTTTGCTACATTTTGGAGTAAACTCAATACTTGAGGCGAATTTAATACCCTTTTTACTTCACTCACCTAACGCTGTTTAATCCCTCTAGAGATGAGTTAATCTCTAAACGCCTCACAAAGAACTCAGATAAAGGTGATAAATGATACCGCTAACGCTAAGTAGTACGACTGGGGACTCCGGGAATCGAGCTCGGTTCTTCTCAGAACCCTAACCTCTACTCCCTTATCATTCCATTATTGAAAGCATGGTTTCCTATATTACTGGAGCACATATCTCGTCTCTATAACACTGTGTTAGCGGTTAAAAGAGCTCAACCCCCCTCAGTGCTCTGCAATCGGATCTGACATTCAGGGACATTGATCCGTCCATTTGATCCAACTCCACACTGCTGTTTGACCGCAGTCACTTTGTATTCATGCAACGACCCTGCCATTTTGAGCCTGGCCCTGTTTAGCGATCCTCCCCTCCGCTGTCGAAGTGTCGTGACGGAAGGCATCTCGCCGTGTCTAATCAGTGGGGGAGACCAAGGGGTCTCGAGAATGCAGAGCTAGGCTTAACCCGCTAAGCCTGGCTCTACGTTCTAGGCACCCCCTGTCGAGGTGTCGGCGACGGAGGGCGTCTCTCTCATCAGTGGGGGGAGACCGGATCCTGCTTCGTGTTTCTCCAACAACCACCAAAGGGGTCCCGAGAACACGGTTGCACACATAGTGCAAAATGATCATCCTTAAAATAGATGATATACTGTGTCTCTAGTATAACACAACAATTATAACCAGGTAAGTAAGTGGTCTCGAAGAGGATTCATTTTTTCTGACTGTCTCTTTCATTTCGACTTGATCTTCACTTGGACTCAAACCTCTTTGGACACGGACTCGACCAAGCCCTGGTCTTCGACTCGACAAACTTGGTCTTGACTACAGCTCTGCGAGAAAGTACCGTAAGTAAGAAACCCAATGGTGCCCCCACAGAGGCAAATCAACCGCTTTGCTCCACCCAGTGTTACAAAACGAATTAACCCATCCCGACTGAGCGATGGCGATAAGCAGTGAACTCTCTCTTCAAAAACCACCAAAGGGGTCTCTAGAACATAGAGCTAGGCTTTACCCCCCTCAGGGGTGCCGGCGCTCTGTGGCTCAGCGTGGCACAGGGCCTTCTTCCTCCTGTTATTGAAACAACGAGCAGAACCAGCTAGACAGAGTGAGCAGAGCAAATCGAAGCTGACTGCGTTGCTGTGTCTCCCCCCCCCCGCTCTGAGAGGCGACCGGCGGACAGCTCCTGTCTGGTGGCCGCGGTTCGGACACATAACTGATGCCGTTCATTAATTGGTGTTTTCGTGAAGCGGGCGCCGGTACCCGTTGCTACGAGCAACGGGCTCCGCCGTGATTGATGGGCTGCCGGTTCCGAATCCGCCGCCGGAGTGCTGTCTGGATACAAGTGAGTGTTATTCCCTCTGCCAGCCCCCCGCCCCCCCCACCACTGCACGAGGCCGTTCATAAAGCCGGCAAATGATGATAGCTGCTGCATCGATTCCGGTTTATGCCCTGCATACCGCCGGCCCCCCTCCTCCTCCTCCTCCTCCTCCTCTTCCTCTTCCTCCCCTGCCTTGCCTCGGTAAACACAGCCGCTGGAGCTGTTGACCTGCGCTGCCTCTCCCATTGATCATCGTGTTGGTTGCCGCGACGACCCCCTCACTCCCCTCCACCACCCCCACCCCCCCCCCCCCCCCCCCCCCAACACTCTGTTTGGCCAAACTCGGCCTGATGAGGCTCGGGATGGGTCGATCGAGGAGCAGAGGGAGAAGGGGGTCGATGGAGGAGAGGGATGGAGGTCGTGGGAGATTTAAAATATTTGTGTCTGTGGCCGAGGACGGGTATTAACGCCGACCCCTGGAGCGCCCGCATGGCGGAGTGACTGACGAGGAACATGGCGAGGGTTGAGCCGAGTGTCCAGGACGAGGCAGGGGTGTTGATGATGGTTAGCGGCATGCTGAGGTCAAGTCGTTGGCACAACAACAAAAATGAATAATATCCCAATATCCTTCTTTCTGCGTTGGACAATTTCAACTAGTTGGTCCAAGAGGCTAATAGACAATATCACAACACGGGTTGGAAAGTGTGTTCCAGGGATCATCTCCTTCTACCGGTGTCCCTGGCAGGGGCCTCTCTCTCTCTCTCTCTCTCTCTCTCTCTCTCTCCCTCTCCCTCTCCCTCTCTCTCTCTCTCTCCCTCTCCCTCTCTCTCTCGCCCTCTCTCTCTCTCTCTCTCTCTCTCTCTCTCTCTCTCTCTCCTCCCTCTCTCTCTCTCTCTCTCTCTCTCTCCCTCTCCCTCTCCCTCTCTCCTCTCTCTCTCTCTCTCTCTCTCTCTCTCTCTCTCTCTCTCTCTCTCTCTCTCTCTCTCTCTCTCTCTCTCTCTCTCTCGCTCTCGTCTCCTCTGTCTCTCTCTCTCTCTCTATTACCTTTACAGATCTGTTGCTTTAGGTTTTTTTTAGTTTTAGTTTTTTAGTTTTTGTTTTTTTCTTCTGTTCTTTCTTTTTTTTTCTTTATTTATTTTATATGTGTTGTGTGTCCGTGTTTTTGCTTTTTGTAAAAATACGTAAATAAAAAGGCGTATTTAAAAACTCTCTCTCAGCTCTCTCTCTCTGCTCTCTCTCTCATCTCTCTCTCATCTCTTCTCGTCTCTCTCTCTTCTCTCAGCTCTCCTCGTCTCTCTCTCTCTCTCTCTCTCTCTCTCGTCTCTCTCTCTCTCTCTGCTCTCTCTCCTCCTCCTCTCTCTTCTGCTCTCCTCTCTCTCTTCTATCTGCTCTCTCTCTCTCTCAGCTCTCTCTCTCTCAGCTCTCTCTCTCGCCCTCTCTTTCTCTCGCTCTCTCTCTCTCTGACGCCATAGCCCCACCGTCACCTGTGAGGGTGCAACAGCTACGACAGGGGTGGCCAAGTTCTCTCTCAGCTCCTCCAAGCTGAGCAGGCCGTTTTATGTTGCATCCACACCAAACGTTTGTGAACGTTATTTTGCGTCATCAATTAAAACGTTTGCGAACATGCACACACATACAAAAAAAATATTATAAAAAAGTATATATATATATAAAAAATATATATATTTATTATATGGCAACGATCGTGCGCGCGTTCTGATTGGCTGATGAGAGGTCATTGAAATCCCGTGGCATGAACTTCTATCACAGAATCTCGTAATCTCGAATTTACTACTGGTCGAAAAATCAACCCAATAACAACTTAATACAACATCAAAATTTGCACACAAAAAAGTATTATTCTTCTTCTCTGAAAAAACAATAACGAGAAGAGAAAGCAATATAATAGACAACTTACTGACCTCGAACCGTTCGGTCATCGCCGGGAATGTCGGCGGCCTCAGCTCTTGGTGCCATCGGACCTCGCCGAAGACGGACTCGGGTCGAGTCGATGCGCCAAGGCCTCGGTTTGTGATTGTTTCCCGGCATGACACTCACTTTCGGTAGTAAGTAGTAAATAATTCAAGATTCAAGAGATTCAAGTATTTATTTGTCACATTGCTTAAATATGGAGAAACCAAAAAGCAGTGAAATGGGGATTGTGACTGCAACTCCCAGCTGTTCGAAAGTTTTAATAATAATTGAAAAGTAAAATGATTGGAATAATTAAATAAAATATAAAAATAGAGAAAGTTTAATGAAGAGGGGGGAATTATGCATTCAGTTGTCCGTATGGCTTGGTTTTTTTTTTTTTTTTTTTTTTTTTTTTTTGTATATATTTTAACAACACAAAATTGATGTGAACTGAAGGAGCCGCACGAAACTAGGCAAAGAGCCGCGATGCGGCTCGCGAGCGCGCAGGTTGGCCACCCATGATAGATCATTCATAGAAAATGACTTTGCGGCGCTGATGACCTTTTTCATGAAAAATGCCCGTGTTGTCAATACCGCCCCTGTGGTTGAGTTGGAAGGAAATGTTGTTAGCCGACCTCTTTGAGCAGATTTTCAATTGGTGGAGCATTTTTGATTTTAAAGAGGCAGGCAAACTCTTAGCTAGCTGATAGCTGAAGGTCTATGGTTACCCCCAAGTATCTAAATGAGGACACCTGCTTGATTTTTTTCTTGGTGGATGACAAGAGAATCGGAATGACAGACTGGTGGTGAGCCAAACATAATCTCCTCAGGTTTCTTGGTGTTTATCAGAAGTGCATTATTGTCAGTCCACCTCGACCAGTTTGTTGACGCCAGTTGGTGAACTCAGGTTTTTTGGAGTTACTCAACAGAGATAATAATACAGTATACGTCATTATCGGATATTTTATTATAAACAGATTTTGCTGTATCTGTGCGACAATTATCTCTGTAGAATGTAAAAAAGCATAGCTGGAACTCAACAACCCTGGGGGCCCCAAACATTTGTGGTAATGGAGATGAAAGGTTTGTTTACCTTTGCAAACAAGCTAATACAATAGAAGCATACAATGAATCAGGTACAGATTCAGTTCCTACTGGACAATTTTTGCTACCAGAAATGTCTGCTCTTGTATGGTATTGAAGGCTGATGAAAACTCTAAAGAGAAAGGCTCTTGCATAGGTCTTCGGTTTGTCTAAATGTTTCGAAATAACATGAACTAAAGAGGTAACAGCGTCTTCAGTGCCACAGCCTTATTCATAGGCAAATTGATATGGGTCGAGTTTATTATCTGTTGTACAGATGAAATGCCGGAACAGAATTCTTTTCTAGAGATTTCATAATTACTGAAGTAAGGGCTGAAATCCTTATGTTCCTTTGAACATGGAATCTTCGGCAAAGGTTTAACATGCAAGGTTTTCCATGATACCGGGACAGTGTGTGTCGACAGAAGCCTGTCATATGTGTTGCCACAATGGAGCCAGCTGGGTTGCAAAGTTCCTCCACAGAAAAGTTTTGCATCCATCTGGCCCAGCAGCTTTCTTTATGTTTGTACACTGAAATGTTTTCCTAACATCTTCCACAGTGATGACAATTAGAGATGTTCCGATACCATTTTTTCCCTCCCGATACCGATTCCGATACTTATGCTGTGGGTATCGGCCGATACCGAGTACCGATACCAGTATGTTACAAAAATGACTGTGATATGATTATCATTGTGGTAAGGCCTGGGTCAGGTTAAACCCTTTGTAAATGAATGAATGAATGAATAGGCAAATTCAAAGCCATTTTATATTTTTAAATAAGAACAGTATAAAAAACAGTTAGTGCAGCACCAGCAAATATAATTATAAGTTATTTCAAAAAAAATAAATAAAGTGTAGCCAACAATATCTTTAAATACAAAAAGTCATTTAAAATAGAAACAGCATAAAAAAAAACAAGTAGATGCAACAGCAACTTAAGTAAATCTATTCTTTCAAAAAAACTTATAGTCGGCAACACCAACCTTATAAAAGTAAACATCAAAAATCACAAATACAAAACCGAACGCAGCAGCTACATAGTACACACAGCTCCTTGTCTATGACACGTGATCAATTTTTCTTCCGCCCCTCTAAAACAGCAGCCTGCAGATGGCAGCATAGCGCAACTGTTTTAAGAGCCGCGAAGAAGAACTGTGTCAGCGCTAACGGAGCTAACCAGTAAATAGCTTTCTATTTTAATAAATTACGTGGTATCGGAGGTGCCTGGACTCCAGTACTCGACGATACCGATACCAGCATTTTCGACTGTATCGGAGACATTTCCGATACTGGTATCGGAATCGGAACAACTCTAATGACAATTCTGTTAGAAGTAGCAGGCATAACAGTTTTAAGAATTCTTTGTGAGCCGAAACGTGTCCCAGTCTGTCAGTTCAAAACAGGCTTTCAGTTGTTCTTTATGTTCATTTGGTGCTCACTTTTCTTTTCGGGTTTACTTCTCTTAAGTTTAAGTCTTGTACACTGGAATCATGTGGTAGGCCTATAACATTATGATCGTGAATTCAATATGGGTGGCTTACACTTTGGATGCATAAGCGCCTTTCAGGATTACAAAAAGCATTTGTCCAAGATATTGTCTTTTCTGTGTTTTGTCTTAATGTCAAGGAAGCATAGTCTCCGGCGACACTGATGTGAATCCTGAGCACTATTGCGGTGCGTAAGGGTAATATGAGTGTAATTCATGAAGAAAGTCTGATATTGTTCCAGCTGCCGCTGGGAGGCACTTATACAACAAAGAGCAAAATACACCCGAATTCTCTAGGCAAATAGGAAGTGCTTAACAACGTGCCGAGAATTTCCACATTGGGGTCACAGATCATATATTTTACTGAGTGCACACGGCACCAAAGATTGTTTATGTTTACGTGTACACCAATACCACCTCCTTTAGTTTTTGCTGAGCCTGCATCTCTGTCTGCACGCACCAAAGGGAATCCCGGGCACTTCAAAGAGGTTATCGGGCATTGTCAATTGCAACCAGCTTTCTGTGAAGCAAAATAAAGGTGCTTCACAGAATACGTGTTGCAGTACCTTTGTGTATGTCGTGACTGCGTCTACTTTGTTGTTCAAAGAGCGCAAAGGTAGTGAGGAGGACGGATCGGAGGGGAGGCCGATTGCATCTCCATAGTAGAACAGATTTCGAATCGCCTCCCTCTCCTTCCTAGTTTCTTTTTCCATTTAGTTCTAATCAGCTCCTGAGGGACGTCATCTTGACATCAAACTGCAGAGTGGAATGATGTATTGTGTGACTGCTTAGGTTGTAGCTCAGGCAGAGCTTTTTGACTGTATGTGTATGTAGGCCATGGCTCCTCGCGCACCTGACAACCCCGCTTCAAGTTCATTGCACCCGACAGAACCATTGTCCAATGTTCACAAAGTTCAATAATCAATGAGAATAATCCACAGGATCGGAACTATAGTTTTCAAGACCTGCATCTTATTCAATGCACAGACTCCAGATTTAGAGAGATGTTGTTGTTCTTGAAGAAGGGAGTCCAAAACCGGGTCGCTTTTTAACTCCACTTTATTTCTTGTATTTCGGGTATGGTAATTATGAAGCAGAAGGAGGTGATGATTGTATTAAACATTTGCGTGGAGCAAACACACAGCTTCCTATCTTATTAGCTCGAGGCGGCCATGTTGTGTTTTCTGACTTTGATCTATGGAGCATATTACATAGAGAATGGACACCGGATTTCCAAAATGGGGCGCCATTCAGTCCTATGTAAACTGCTCCAATGGCGCAAGGCAACATCAAGGGAGAGAATATGCTTCCGCATCATGGGAGCCTAGCCATGCCCTAGGTCATTGACGCACCGCGGATGCAATATTCTTGTTTTTCAGCAGCCCCCCTCCCCCCCCCCCACCTCAACAAACCAGCGCCAGGCCGGTACGGCCTCCCCCTCCCCCCCCCCCCCCCCCCCCTCCCCCCCTCCCCCCCCCCCCCCCCCCCCCCCCCCCCCCCCCCCTCAACAACTTCAAAGAGACCCCCAACAAGGATGGACATTCATAACTCGGACCGGGTAGAGCGCTACTACTATTAAAAGCTCAGGCCTTATGGCCAGCGACCGCGGGTTAGATTCTTGCCCAAGGTCCTTTGCTGCATGTCCTCCTCTCTCTCTTCCCATACCTTCTTATCTATCTCACTGTATCCTCAATGAATAAAAGCAAAACAATAAATTATATTGCACAGCCGCAGCACTAGCTCTGTTCAAGAGCATGCAAAGACATAGGATCGCCAGAAAAGAAAAAAAATATGCTGCTAGAGTCAATATCCTGATGATCAGGGGTGAGTGGGCCTAATAACGAGATAAACAACTCATGCCATTATATCAGCATCATTTGTTTTGTGATCACAAATTAATGAATGTTTTCACCTTAACAGGCTACTAACTTCAATATTTTTGAAGAAATAATTGCATTTTTTTCCCAGGCCTAATGACAAAACCAAATAGGTTATGAACAGACATCAGTGCAGAACAAGTTATGATCTCAAAACCAAGACCAGAGCTGCCAACATACACGATTTTGGCGTAGCAGATACGATTTCCAGACCCCAATTACACTGCTATGCTTGACTTGAATATCCTACGCATTTCCCAACAAATCGATGTCAATCTTTTAGCAGGCAGCCACGTCCATGTGTTGACATCCAACCAGCCGTAAAGCTCAACATATAACACCCCATCCTGACATACAGCGATGCCGACAAGCGACGCGAGACGAGCGAGGATAAGTGATTAGAAATATGTACTTTTCAATGAGCCTGTCCTCGCCCGTGCGCGAGCGAGCGTCGCGGCCGTCCAGCGATGTCGTCTCAACCCTGAATTTATCGCTCGCGTTGTCTCTATCTGGAACGACATTCGCCCGGCGGTGTCCCGCCCCTACACACTTCTATATTGGTTGATAAGTACACGCTGCTTGCCTGTTTGAATGTTGTTTACATCCCTCGATGATTTGATTGGTTTGGATTCTTAACCAATAAATACACTCGCGCACACAAATCGTCCACGCTGCATATTCAGGACACCCTTCGCGCCGAGTTTCGTCGTCGCCGTTTCGCTCGCTCGCGCTGTATGTCAGGACGAGGTGCAAGCCCTCCTTATGATTCGTTCATTGCGTCGGAAAAGGGTCAATACAATGGCCGTTTTTTTTATTTTTTATTTTAATGCCGTCTCTTTTTACCAAGATGCTATGCTGTTTGTAGTCTGAGGATTCCCGCTGTTGATGAGCATTTATATAATACAATTGACATCTTGTACATTGACTACTGGTTGTTTTTCATATCTCATATCTGCATTCTTTACACACACATAGGTAAGAGAACAATACATTTGGCAGCTGCTAGCTTGTGATGAGAACTCTTTGTTAATATCTGTGAATACAAACTCTTTCAATACGAAGTTGCACAGGTACCCTGAGGGTTTCTATAAATGTAATCTCGGAGATTATAACATCAGATGGATAACTAACTATTAATTTCATGCAAAAATGTGAACTCTTCCATTTATAAATCGTTTAACGGTTATTTAAAGTTTCCTTATCTAGCCAGTTAGCTAGCATAGCAACTACATAAGCAACCAGAAACACCAACTTTAACTGCAACGTTTATATTTCTCTCAAAAATCAGCTGACCAATAAAAAAGCAGTCTGGGTTCAAAGTTTATTACATCCACATTGTATCATGTTAAATGGCTTCACAAAAGACATTAAACAATTCTTCAGAGGAAACAATGTGAAATCAACGGAGCAAAGGGCTTACTACACTGAATGTAAGTGTTAGCGAATGAGGGGTGACAAGCCGTCCCTCCCCTTGCTAATATTTAGTCCCGCTGTTTGTTCCAAAGCCAATAGGTTATACACATACGTGAAATACATTCCGTTTTCTATGGATAGAAAGGACATATAATAAAAGTGTCTAAAAATATTTAAGTGGTGACAGACAACGAGAAAACAAGGCAGAGGATGAGGCCTAAGCTCATTGATGCCTCAGCTCGCGCGTCTATCTGATTGATCTCCGCCTCCATGCTTTGTGTAATAAAAAACTTTTTTGTGTACGTCTGTGTATAATTGTGTGCAACACTACTAGGGCTGTCAACGAATATTCGAGGTTCGAATATTCGTTCGAATATGTATCCAAAAACGCGAATTCGAACGTGAAAAAACACTCCCGCGGTACAAGCGCCTCTATCTGCTTTGTGAATGACCCTCTCGCGATGTCCCTCGTTTTAAAGTAAGGAAATGCCCAGCGAAAGCCGCCGCCCACCAGCACTCTCAACGAGACGGCAAACATAGAACACATACTGTACAAAGTAATCTGATAGGCTACTGTAGACCTACAAGCGTAATCTGATAGGCTACTACTGGTACGTGCCATTGTGCGCGGGAAGTTGTACGTGATCTGTACGGTACTGTACGCATACGCACCACATACCGGGGAAATGTAAACCAATCACAGCAACGCACAAAAACCAAAAAACAGCTACGTCATGATTATATGTGGAAAAACCGTTATCAGATGAAAATGGCTGAAAATACAGAACACGTCGCGGCTGCATCAGAGTCGGGGAGGGAGATCATAACCCCCGCAACCTTACAAGTGCCGTGTGGAGGTTTTTTGGCGCTTTTGGGGCTCAGCGGGGAAAAATTGTTGAGCCAAGGCATAAGGTTATTTGCAAGCTGTGCAAAGTTGAATTTGGCCTACCACTCGACAACCAGCAACATGCGGGCACATCTGTCCACGGCGCACCCGGGTGAGTTCTCGGCAAAGTCCGAGACAGCTTTTTTTTTCATGAATCCGAACGGTGCGTAGTGCTGGCCCTTTCGCTGACATGGTGGAAGACGTAGGCGACATGCATTTTTTTTCTTTTATCGCGATTTTAAATAGGCCTTCTCGATAAATGGTAAGCAAAGCAAGGAACGTTACCACTAGCACATACCTTGTAACAATTCAGAAGCGGGCCGTCTTCTTCAGATTACTATAGTTTGCGCGCTTGCAGGTGTGGTGGTGAAATGCAAGCCATACAAAGTTGTGGCTTTTCATGATTAGGCCTCCACGTTACTGGGCGGTTTATAGGATATATCCCACTAATTTGAACCATGGTTTTGTCGCATTATTGACAGATTGACGGCAACTGCGTAAAATAGGCAACCAGATATTCGAATAGTTCGAATTCGTGATTTTTTTCAAAACGAACATTCGAATGTCATTTTTGAGCAATTTTGACAGCCCTAAACACTACAGGGAAAAGACGAAAGTATACACTCAAAATACTGCAGTTCTTTGCAGATAAACATGTCCTTATAGTCCTTACCTAGATTGCATCTCAGAACACGTAAAATCTCCGGCCTAAAATTTTTCGCCTCACTACGCTCGGCTTGCTACTATTTTCTGAAACACAATGTTGCCAGCTCTGCAAGACACAAAGGGGTCGAAAAAAGTTTTTTATCTCCCTACCGTTGCTTTGTAGCGATCGCTTTGAAGTGGTTGAAGCATAGGCGGTTTAAAATAGTGGTGAAGACACAATGAGTAGGGATAAGAGTATTATTGATAAGTAATCAAATGTTGTTTTCATGTTTAAATAGTTAAGTATATATCCATGTTGGGAACATTGGAGTTTGCAATCGTGCAGTTTTGCAGATACGGTATTCTTTGACAACACTCTGAGGCTGTGTTGTTCAAGTCCGAAGCCGTTTTGAATGAGACACAATGTTGTATTGGGACAACTGATACCTAAACATATTTATACCATGACCTGAATCAAAACTGCCTGAATTACAATATGCTGAGATCTGACAATGTCCTAATTTTACACCGCATTTGTGTCATCTGATATACTCCCACGAGTTTGCATCAAAGGCTATTGACTTTATACCCAAGGCACCAAATCGATGACCTCTTGGTGAGGTCATCACCGAGAGGTCTTTTCATAAATTCCTTTTGGGGTAGAGGCCTCAAATTAATAATCTAGTATGTTTTTAAGCTCTCTTTCATACAAAAATAGACCCTAGGTCTTAAGTGTCCTTGATTCCTAGGTCAATTACAACCTCCTCCATGATTGATGATGTATAATACATTTTGTCTTACAAGAAGGTTGTCTCATATTTGGCTCCAGGTAAGTTTGGTAGCTAAGATTCCTAGTGTTTAGAATTACGATTGTTTGTTCTAACTTTCCATCTGTTACTGCAGTGTGATTTAGGCCTGCGCTGTGATCAGTTAAGTGGTCGTTCTTGCTTGTTTCTGCCACTTACTGTGGGAATAAAAGCCTTGATAGATGGGCGGAGCTAAGTCTTCCTGAGCTACCTTGCCCATTTAAAGGCTAGCCACTATTAGTGTCAGCTGTAACGTCAGGACCCAGCAAACGAAGACCCGGGAAACAAAGACTAAGGGAGTCTATCTGTGGGAGTCAAGACCCGGGAAACAAAGACTAATACCCCTTTTCCACTGAGCTGGAGCTAGAGCTTGCTGGGAGCTAGAGCTTGACTAAGCACCTGCTCTTTGCTTTTCCACCGCAAAAGCTCCAGCCCCGAGCCTCAGAATGGGAGCTAGAGCTAGCAACCAAGTCTTTGCTGTCTAAAGCAAGACCCGATTACGTCAGCAGGCTGGGGGCGTGGCTATGTGAGCAGGACTACATGCGCAAACACGGTCTTCACCTGCATTTTTCAAAATGGACAAGACAAAGCAGCAGTGGTCAGAGGAGGAGACCCAGTGTTTCCTGGTTTTGTGGTCTTCCGCCGAAGTCCAAACCAAGCTGGACGGGGCCTGCCGGACAAAGCGCGGTTTTTCAAAATATCCAGCAGGGGATGGTCGAAGCGGGATATCAGCGGAAGTGTGGATCAGCTGGATCAACAAACTAAAAAAAGTGTGAAAAAAGATTACCGCACCAAAAAAAAAAAACTAGAACGGAGCAGCAGTGGGAGGTCGAAAATAATGCCGTTCTTTGACCTCATGCACGGGGTTCTCGGCGACCGGCCAGCAAATCAGGCCACCGGAGCACTGAACTCCGCAACTGCGTTGCTGTATAACAACGTTATACAGTGACATAATCGCGTGGCTCCTTGCCAGCTCCTTGCCGGTGGAAACACAACAGGTTCGTAAGAGTTGCTCGGGCTAACACCAACTGAGCACTCGCTGTAGCACCAGCTCCCAGCAAGCTCTAGCCCCAGCTCAGTGGAAAAGGGGTATAAGGGAGTCTCTCTGTGGGAGTCAAGACCCAGGAAACAAAGACTAAGGGAGTCTCTCTGTGGGAGTCAAGACCCGGGAAACAAAGACTAAGGGAGTCTATCTGTGGTAGTCAAGACCCGCAAACAAAGACTAAGGGAGTCTCTCTGTGGGAGTCATGACCCGGGAAACAAAGACTAAGGGAGTCTCTCTGTGGGAGTCCCTCGAGGAAGCCCGGGGAGGCCACCTGCCCTATTGTAGCTATGTGTCGTACTTCACTCATTGTCAGGATTTCCACCTGTAGACGGCGTTTCCATAGCTCCTCTGCTCGGGGTAGTAACCCGTCTAATCTGTGCAATCCACCTACCCTTGCTAACACTGACCTTGAGGTGATGGGAGGACTCTGGAACTGCCAATCGGTGGTCAAGAAGGCAGACTCGATTTCAGACTACGCGTCCCTCATGACCCTTCACTTCCTGGCCCTTGTACAGCTTTGATTTAACACTATCCCCTTCTCTTCTCACACACAGGGCCGGGAACCAGCTTGACCTAATATTCACTAGGCCCTGCGGCACCTCTGCTCGCTCCGTTACCCCGCTCCCCGTGTCCGACCATCACTTTGTTGATTTTTCTCTCCCCTTTAAATCCTCTCCCCCCCTCCTCTCTAGTCCCCACATTGTCACCACTCGTCGTAACCTCAAATCCCTTTCTCCCTCTACCTTTGCCTCTACTGTTCTGTCTTTACTACCTTCTATCGATCGATTCTCTCAACAATTTACAGATGAATCTTCAGACAATCTTTCATCTCTGCTATCCTCCCTCTCCTCCTCCTTGGATTCCCTCTGTCCCTTCCACTCCAGACCAGCGCGATCCTCACCCCCCCCTCCTTGGCTGTCCGATCCTCTGCGGACTTGTAGAACAAAGGTGCGGGCAGCTGAGAGGAAATGGAAGAGATCAGACTGTCCTAATGATCTATCCCACTATCTTTTCCTTCTTTCTGAGTTCACCTCTAGTTTGTCAACAGCCAAATCTGCCTTCTACCGGACCAAAATCAACTCCTCCGCCTCAAACCCCAGGAAACTGTTCTCCCTGTTCTCGACCCTCCTCAACCCTCCATCACCCCCACCTCCTTCCTGCCCCACAGCTAATGACTTTGTTACCTTCTTTACCCAGAAAGTGAAGGACATTAGCTCCTCTTTTATTCCTGCCTCCATGCTCCCTCCTCCAATCCCCACCTCTGTCTTTACCCAATTTAGCCATCTCACCTCTGACGAGGTCAACAGAATGATAACATCTAACCATGCCACCACCTGCCCCCTTGACGCTATCCCCTCCTCTCTCCTCCAGGATGTCTCAAGCGACATCCTGCCACTTGTCACCTCACTTATCAACTCCTCCCTCACTTCAGGCATTGTTCCAGTGTCTTTCAAGACTGCCAAATAAAGCCTGTCCTCAAAAAAACAACTCTTAATACCACCAACATCCAGAACAACAGACCGGTATCTTTTCTTTCATGCCTCTCTAAAACACGGGAACGTGCCATTGCTAACCAACTGTCCTCCTATCTCTCATCTAACAACCTGCTTGACCCTCACCAGTCAGGCTTCAAGAAGGCACACTCCACTGAGACGGCTCTCCTCACGGTGACTGAGTCCCTCCGTGCTGCCAGAGCCTCGCCCCTCTCATCGGTTCTCATTCTCTTCGACCTGTCCGCAGCATTTGACACGGTGAACCACCAGATCCTCCTTGCCACTCTTGTCGAACTTGGCATCGCTGAATCTGCTTTTTCCTGGTTCACATCCTACCTGATGAACCGCAGCTATCAAGTGACATGGAATGGCTCCTTGTCCAAACCCTGCACGCTTGAAACTGGTGTCCCTCAAAGGCTCTGTACTGGGGCCTATTCTGTTCTCCCTCTACCAGATCTCTGGGCTCTGTAATTGCATCACACGGCTTTACCTATCACTGCTATGCTGAGACACTCAGCTATTTCTCTATTTCTCTTCATCTGATAAAGCCCTGATTGCAATACGCATATCGGAATGTCTGGCGGACGTCAGCACCTGGACAACTGCCCATCACCTGAGGCTTAACCTCAACAAAACCGAGCTCCTCCTAATCCCAGAGAAAGATTGCCCACACATGGATTTACTGGTCACCGTTGGGAACATCACTGTATCTCCTTCTCCAACTGCCAGAAACCTCGGTGTGGTATTGGACAATCAGTTATGCTGCACCTCAAACATCTCTGCATTGGCCCGATCCTGCAGATTTGTATTTTTCAACATCCGCAGAATCCGGCCCATCCTCACAAGGGAAGCAGCTCAGCTTCTAGTCCAATCACTGGTCATCTCCCGCCTCGACTACTGCAAGACCTCCTGCTTCTGCGATTAAACGTTTGCAGCACATCCAGAATGCAGCAGTGCGCCTCGTGTTCAACCTACCAAAGTTCTCCCATGTGACCCCTCTCTTCCAGGACCTCCACTGGCTCCCTGTAGTAGCTCGCATCAAATTTGAGACGATGGTACTGGCATACAAGGCAGTCAATGGAACTGCCCCTGCCTACCTCCAAGCATTGCTAAAGCCACACACTCGATCCCTCCGCTCAAATACCTCAGCTGGACGTCTGGTACCGCCATCGCTAAGAGCTAGCAAAGTTGTTCAGCAAAGTCACAACTTTTCTCGGTTTTGGGACCTCAGTGGTGGAACGAGCTCCCTGCCGTTCTCAGGACCGCAGAGTCCCTCACTATCTTCCAAAAAAGACTCAAGACTCACCTGTTAGTCCACCTCGGCTCTGCATAGCCACCCTCCCCCTTCTGGCCACCATTGTACTCTGTATTGTGTTGTATTGTATTATAGTACTTAACTGTGTAGCAACTGCAATAGCTGCTATCATTGCTGTAACAAAGGGAATTGGTTAGCCTAGCGATTGTTCTTGCACTTGGTTCTATGAACATCGTTTCTGTACCGACAGCGATATATTGTTGCACTTCTGACAAATGTACTTATTGTAAGTCGCTTTGGATGAAAGCATCTGCTAAATGCCCTAAATATAAATGTAAATGTAATAGGGGTGTGACGAGATCTCGTGAGATTAAACTCAACGATATTACCCTTCGTGTTAAAAATCAGTCTCGCGAGATTTCTGAGCTATCAGAACTTCTATTTGTGGCCTGTGGGGGGCCGTAATGCGCCTTTGCTACGTCTAGGCTGCAAGAACCTAAAGACGGAGAAGGAAAAGAAGAAGAGGAGGGGAAGCCGCGAAAGCAAACATGCTGAGAGGCAAGTTCAAAACTACAGAAAAGAGGCCTCTATCCCTCTCAGTGGCTGCCCTCTGAAGTGGTGGCAAGGAACACTCCTCCCAATATCCTTTGCTGTCTCACCTTGCCAAAGCGTGCCTTTCTGTCCCTGCTACCTCCGTTCCAAGTGAGCGCATCTTTTCAACAGCAGGAGACATAGTCAATGCGCAAAGATCCCAACTGCTGCCAGAGAATGTGGACATGCTTATATTCTTAAAAAAGAACATGGCTGTGTAGTAGATTTGGTTTTGCACACCTGTCAGACTTATTTAAAAAGTTTTGTTTTTCTTCTTCCTGTGTTTCACCCTGGGTATCGAGTGAAGCCGTGCGTACAGTATTGGTTATGTTTTGATATTCTGACTGTTGATAATGCTATTGCACTTTAATTTAATTTATTTTACTTTAACCTTTTTAAATTGTAGTTTAAGTTTCTAAGTTAAAGTTCTAAGTTTAAGTTAAGTTCTTAAGTGTTTAAGTTATAATATAATATATAATAATCGGTTAAATAAAAGTCTGTTCCAGTCATATATTTTGTCATTGTAGTTTTCTTAAAATCTCGTCTCGTCTCGATCTCGTGAACCCAATATCGTATCTCGTCTCGTCTCGTGAGCTGAGTGTATCGTCACACCCCTAAAATGTAATGATTATTTCCCCATGTAGATATTTTCAGTGGCATTTAGAAAATGTATTTTGGCTGCCTTTTATTTTATTTATCTTGATAAACAAAAATAATATAATTAACCTTTGGAATTAACTTTTTGGTGAAGCAATGGCAAACATAAAACATGCCTGTCCCAAAGAGGAACAATAAATATGTCATCCCTGTGTCACAAGAAAATCGAAATTATTATTGAATGAACTTAATCAAAAAGTTACATTAAAAGCACATAACATAACAGCTAAGATAACACAATGCATAGACAATGATTTAAACATCATGCAGGCTATGTAGATCAGCAGAAGCAGCATCAATAGCAATCACCATATAAATGATAGAAAACATTGCAGTAACTAATATTCATTCACTAAATAATGGTTTGGAAAAAATAAAAGCACACTTCTCTCTAGAAATGTTATCGAAACACATTTTAATGTCAAGACCGTCTCAAAATACTTCATTTATTACTTAGAATAAAACAAATGTTATCCATGTTGTTCAAGCAGACAGGAACTTGACATACGTGACTTAATGCCGGCTCCTTCGAGGCTCTGGGGGAGCTAACACTCATATGGGTCGTTTGGGTTGGAGAACAGGCTAATTAATGCACTTGATGTGAATATTATGTGTCTGCCAATTCAGTTCTCCTATGGGAGTAATTTAGCCAAGTAGGTTACTAAACATACTGGGTACTCCCTGGTTATCCATATGAAGTTTGCAATATAATGGCAATTCATAATTTGTTCCCCTTCTAGACATGGATCCTGTACAGAACACAGTTGAAGATTTAATGCTAAGGATTTGTCATGTTGAAGATGTTGGCAACAGTAAAGGTGTTTGTCTGTACACGTTGGATGGAATGCCCCTAACTGATGACCCCTTCCTCAACACATGTAAGAACAGCATTTACCTTTTGTCTAAATCATGAATACAAAACTGTAGGTACTTTTATGAGCCCTAAACAATATTACACAATTATTTATATATTATAAATCCTGAAACATTTGTATTCAGCCAGTACTCTTATGTTGATCTTAAATGCCTACCCCTTATCATATATGATGTACAAATCATTCATAAACATTTATGTTTAACCCTTTCCCCAGGGTCCTTAAACGACAGACATATCAAGAACAAAGATTTACTCTATGCCATATTTACACCCACTCAGAACCTACTAAGTAGCATTGTGATTAAAAACAGAGAAGTTGGAGATACTCAAGGAGAGAATACTGTTCGATGTCACATAATGCTCAAGGTGGGTGTTTAATGCACAATATCTTGTTTTAAGATGACCCAATCAACTTATTCCTGATCGACATTTGTTTCATTCCTATTAGTTGCAATACAATATAAATTGTAAGTTAACGTGTCATTTCTCGGTCTTCCACCCCCAGGGAAACTTTGACATCTCTGTAAATTTGACCACAGACACAATTAATGATTTGAAAAAGAAACTGTCATTTCAAAGTGGAGTCCCAGGTCATGCTCTACATTACCAGTAATCCCAAATCTGTTTTTCATTTTCAGTTTTTTGTATTAAAATTTGAAATGTCCTCACAGCTCGAATAATTTCTTTATCAGACTACACTTTATTTTGACAGAGGGAACCATGGTGTTGGCGAGATATTGGAAGATTGTGGCATCTCTGAAGACAGAAGTTCACCAGTTAACTTTACATTGTCTACGTGTCACAACAAACCCAAAGACAATGTGGAAATGTTCAGTAATGATGTTGACCTGTCTGTGTCTCAAACCACAAAAGGGCAGAGTGTGTTCCTCGCTTCACTGTATTCTGTTGTAAGCCACATTCAATTACATGCAATTTTAATTTAATAATATATTAATCATATTCAATAATTCCTATGTTAGTGATTTCTATATTATAAGTCGTTCAAGCTGGATATGGCTTCCATAACAATTTTTTTGTCAGTATTATTTGCAAAAAACAAAATGTTTTTGCCCTCTTTTAGAAATTGGAGAAGTGTGGAGGCATTTTCCTGAAGGTCATTGCTTATATTCGCAAACTAACTGGCTGTAACCCTCTGGCACAAAGCTTGTACCAGCTCATCTGCAAGAATGAGATTGTAACCAAAACTCAGAAGGTATGTGGTACTGTTAGCATTTAGCTATCTTTGTGCTCGTTGTGCCACACCACTCTCATGCATGATACATGGATGAATGTTATTAATATTCCAGACTCAAAGTTCCACATAAGTTCCATATATCCACATGCATATGCATAATGGTTTTATTATCTTCCACCCTTTAAAGATAGCAATCTTTGAGGGACTGTATGTGCTATTTAGAGAACTTTTGCCAAGGCCTGGACAACGCACAGAGGAAAAACCAATAGATGACATTGACGTCTTTGAGTTTTCAACACACTGTTGGGCATATCTCATAGTAGCATCAGAGGTACGTTTCATACTACTAGCTATAGACCTTATCTTGATATTATTTAGCTTGAACGAGTCGATTGGAATGCCAGAAAGTCATCACTCTATCAATTGTTATTAAACATATTCAGCCTACTTCTATTTAAAGATGATGTCCAATTTCCTTAAAAACGAATTACCTTTCCCCTATTTAACCAGAATGAGTCCGAGGTGCATGAAAATTATGCACCAATCAAACTGACATCTGAGGAAGGACTTCGTTTTTGTGAACCAGTCAATGTACCTGGAACACCAGTTGTCTTTGAAAGAGCTAATGTTCTTCAAAAGATCAGAGGTAAATTGAAAAGTCTACAGCGCCTTTTTGCACGCATGTAACATACTAGTAAGCACTTTGCCAGTCAGTAGATGCCATTCTTTAAGTGAAACTGCAACCTGATAATATATTGTAAATTTAATAAAAAATTATGCATGTACAAATCTGACCCAGCCCTTTAAATAATTGTCGTTATCAAATAAACAGTAAGTCCCACATCCATTCCATTTTTATATTCTTCTCTTAACACCCATTAATATGATAATTAGTCATTGTTGGACAGCTGATCATCCATGAATCCTGATTAATGAAAAACTATATAAGGAATTTAAAGAATTTTGGTTTGTGTCAAACAGAAATATATATTAAAGGTAGGGTACAAAGCAAACAAATGAAATCAATGTTATGTTGTAACCAACATCAATAAAACAATACTTTACAAAGGGCAGGGAGCTCATAGGATTGATCTCCAATGAAAAGTATTTTTTGTGACCGTATGTAATCGTTTGCAATATTCTTAGCTTCATTCACATTGCCTTGATTTTTTTGAAGATGATGAGAGAATTCCAAACTGCTCTGAAGTAGACTTGCAGGAGAGCTCATTGAAGAGAGACATAGCTCTGGAGAAGATCTTACTCAGCCTGCCTCCGTCCTTCAAAACATACTTCTTCTGGATATCTCACGCTGACATGCCTGGAGAGAAGTCTGTAGCCATTTAATAAAGATATACCACTTGCATATAAAACTGACTTGATTAAGCCATCTCTGCTTGGCCTCTTAACACAGTATTTCTGCATTGTCAAGGAAATATCCGTTGGATAGTTATATTTGAGTGTTTTTAATATTCAAATTGTTACACAGATTTTGGAAAAATAATGTTGACTATTAGGATGTTATCGACAATGCTGATATAAAAAGTATTACCTCCGATTTTTATTATTTCAGCTGATAAATTAGCTGATTAAGAAGCTTATAAAAGACCAAAAACTATATAGATCTGATATCTTATCATTATTGGTAACTGTTATTAGCAGAATCTGGGGTGTCCTGTGATTGATAAATGATGTACGACGGTGATGCGGCCGAGGTGATGCGGCAAGGCCAACGTTTCTGACCACCACCAAGAAGTTGTGCTTTAAACCTTACAGAAAGTTGCCATGGAGCAAAGGCAGCAAAAGCTAAAGTGGTAAAGTCCATGTTTCTGCTTAAAGCTTTCAGGTGGATATGAAGAAGACTTTTGCCCACATGACAGAGAAATTGTCTGAGTTCCCCTTCCTACGAGTAACTCCTCCACTCCAACTCAAGGAAGCAGGCCAATCTGGGCCATTGCCTGTCCTTCTGAGTGAAGGTACTGCATTAAGTAGATTTAAAGAGAAATATGTTGTTATGTATGTATGTATACATTAGGGATGAAAGGGTGACAGGTTTTTCGATAAACCAGTCGATTCCCAACTCTCAGGATAACTGTTTCAAATGTTTTATCATTGAAACCATGTTTCATAACCACACTTTGAAAAATGCACTCTCCAGCATCAACCACCAAGCAACATCCCGCCGGCATGTCAATTTTTTGCATCAATGAAAGACATGCTGGAAGGCATGACAGAAAGTGGTCTCTCTGGGTCAAAGTAGGAAATCTCCAACTATGTGCATTGTGCTCGCTGAACCGCCCGCCTGTTTCCGTTTGGAAGGGAAAGGACCCATTATACTAGCGTGCATGGTAGCGCGAGCAGTAGCTCAGCATATCACGTATTTGTACTCAACCTTTTCTCCCCAGTTGAAATAAGTGTCTATCTTATACAATAGGCGTACTTTAGTATTACAGCACTTGGGTTAGTAAACAAATCACAACAACCAGCATGAATTTCAAGTTTCATTCATGAAAAAATATGAACTATTTACAAAATAAAACGTGTAGGGTGCGTTTGCAACCTGGTCTCACAGGAATCTGTGAAATGACTACGGACGCTTAACTCAAAATCCGTGGGATCATTACGGAAACGCGCCGATTTCCGTAATATGAGCACGGACACAGATCCCTGTTTCAACGAGCGAGTCGACCACGGGCGCTTAACTCAAAATGAATGGTTTGACATTCCGTTCTGTGGAAGACGAAAAAGGTGCAACCGTGCTCTGGGACACGATTCAATAGATTAACGGTTGTGCGCATGAGCACGAAATCACGTGCCATATAGGTGATATATATATATATATATATATATATATATATATATATATATATATATATATATATATATATATATATATATATGTCATTTGACGGATCCCTGTGTGACTAGGTCGACTCGCTCGTTGAAACGGGGATCTGTGTCCGTGCGCATATTACAGAAATCGGCGTGTTTCCGTAATGATCCCACGGATTTTGAGTTAAGCGTCCGTAGTCATGTCACGGATTCCTGTGAGACCAGGCTCTGCGTTTGCTCGAGTCAAAATAGTCACAGCTCATCTTGAGCATCTTCCGTCTCCTGGTAGCCACGGTACTGCCCATCTGGTGCTTGGGAATTAGCTCTGATGGCCTGGACAACACAGGAAGCCGATACTGTCTAAGAAAGAAAGAGAACAACAAAGCAAGATATGCCTTGAGTAGCATACAGCATTACACAGATTTCAAGCTAACGTAACGTAGCCTATGCTGTGCCAATAAGATTGGCTACTTTCAGATAACTACATTGTCACGTTCCCCGGGACTCAAAAATATTGTAGCCAATGTGTTAGTAAAAAAATCAAAAACTTCTCTATGCTCAGACGTCTGTTTCTCCCGGCGGGCTTTGGCAGGCCTTTCCAGTTCACTTTCTGGGTCGGGAAATATGTATCCAATAGCCAAGAAACTGACATCGCTGAAATTCGCTGCAGCACAGGGACTCTTTGTTGGTGTCCATAGGCACAGAGCAAACAGGTACACCACCAGTCCACTCTGGCGCGCTCCAATTCTTTGTCCTCAGCAGTAGGCGAGGCTTGTTCAGCTGCAGCCGCAGCAGCCTCCACCCCTATTTTTCTAAATTCTTCCTGGCTGTATTCTGGCTCGTACAAATAGGCCTGATTGTCAGAATCCAGCAATAGATTTTCAAAATCCACTTCGGCTGTTTCTCATTGCAAATTTGCTTCTGCCATGTTCGCAGGTTTGTGTCGGCCTAGTTCTTGAGCTAAGCGGTGAAGAAACATGGCGGACATTGTGTTTACACCTCGTACGTGAGCTCCCGCCCCCCTCATTCCTTATTGGTGGGTTTACAAATTTGCGGAAGCAGTCAGTACTTTTACATGCACAGCTTAATCAGATTAAGGCCATAGTTCGATTATGCTCCTCAATCGGACCACTGCAATTGTCAGAGTATACATGGCGGTGAGAAAATTGTTTCATTGGCCGAAGCATTTATTTCCCCGGTACGATAGGTGGCGTTGTGCCCATTTCAACTAATAGTAATAGAGCCACCAGTTGACCTCTTTACGTCACTAGCAACAACAAACTCAGGCCGTGTCACACTAAATTTGTACGGGGGGCCGAATTTGTACCGCCTACATACGTAATCCATTCCAAACCTGTCTGGCAACAGATCCCTTCGAACGTTGCCTGGCAACGGACAATCGCGTTGAATGTTTAACGTTCTCATAGTCTAGCTAGCTAGCTTGTGTTCATTTAATTTTGATAGATAGATATTTGAGGAAGATGTTTTCAGTAGACAGCTGTCAGTTCATTTCAGGTCCATGTCATTTCTCCAACGCTCCATTATTCCGACCTCTCGGTCATGTGCGGACTCCAGTCCAGCCGGAGGAGTCCGCATATGACCGAGGACGGAACTAGGGAGCGTTGGAGAAATGAACCCAATCCCTTTCTCCTCTATGTCGCATTTCAATATGGACTTCAGAGAGTCAAAGCCAAAGTTCCTTTACCCCAATTCCTTCTCTACCATGGCCGAGATAACCCTCACTACGAGTATATACTTGTTGCTGAAGTACCAGAGAGACTGAGAACCTGAGGCAGTCTTTAAAATTTACAATATCAGAGAATATCCCCGTCATTTCGGCCTCGGCGCAATGAATGAATAAAGATCGTAAAAAAAGATTTAATTTGACAGATGTGCCCGAAGTTACTTCTTTACAACCTTGATGATTACCAACATTTAGAAAGACACGTAGGCCTTCTTTTTAACTCAGCCTTGGGTGAAATCGAAGGGTTACACGTTTACTGCTGTCGGCTCTCAGACCGTAGTTGAGGACCACAGGAGAGACGTTCCCTCCAGGGCCGATGTTCTCTCGGGGGTAACACCTCTCACTTTGACCGGCAACGGGCTGCTTATAGGTCGGAATGAAGCGGCCACCGATTATTGACAGGCTGGGTACTTTATTCGTAGTTCCACTAACTTAACAGTACACATCTTTTGCAAAGACACAACAGGACTCGTTCATTTACTAAACTTACACGCGCAACCGCTCGTCCACTCACTCACTGAAGTCACTCACACACACACACTGCCATTCTCTACTCTCGTTAGAGAAGCATAGTATGTACTGAATGCATGTTGATGATTATACACTTCTTATAGGGGGTAACTACATTTGCATGAGACTGGCTTCCTCCATCGTCTTCGCCACCTTTTTAAATAAATTGCCTTCTCTTGTTTTCCGACGGCGACAAAAACACGACCATCGTGTCCTTTTACTTCCGGATCACGGCCCCCGGGAAAAGTCTCGAGCATGCTCAGAATGCAAAATCCAATGCACACTTAATTCAACTAACAATCGAAGAATGTGTCTTAATTCAACTATGAGTAACTCGATTTGATTAGATTATAGTTTGCAGGGTTTCCCCTAGAATTTTTTTTAGGCCCGGTGGTAAGAGCTGATAGTGTGATTTGTTGTACATTTTTCACGGGATGCTAGAGTATTTGTTGGTTATTTCCATATAAAACACTTGCTTAGCCATCACAAGTTGATAATGATTCAATATACACGTTATTACACGTGGTGCCATGCTAATGATGATATAACTTAATGCTGTCAGATTGTCCGTTATGATGGGGCATCATCTGCGCACGCGCGACACCGCCGGTTTTTTTTTTTTTCCTTTTTTTTTTTTTTTTCATTCAGTTGTTGGCCTGGTGGGGGCGCTCGTTGGCCTGGCGGCCCGCCAGGCCTGAACAATGGTAGGGGAAACACTGGTTTGACTAAGGTCTTATTAATAATCATAGTTGGACTAACCCAATAATTCGATTTTCTTGAGAGTCATGTAAACGCAGTGTGAGTGTTTTGTAGTCCTCGGCCCTTCTAGCAGGCAAGCAAAGTTTTACTGAGATGACGTCAAACTCGCCAATTGACGTCATGTCAGGAGAACTTTAGATCAGGAAAGCTGGGCTAAGAGAATGGGTTGGTGAAGTATTCCTTTAATTGAAGATGGTCAGAAGAGGCATAAAAAATATTGTTGCGAAGGGCTCAACCTTCATTCATTTTAATACACATTTCATATGGTTTTCATATTTCCATAAAGTATTGAATATAAATTATTGTAATGTTTATGAAAACAAACTTGGTGAAAGGACTTTTTTGTCACAATGGACTTTTGGTCACTATACTAGTGGTATCAAATGTTCATACAGTTTGAACTCTAGTACACACACACACACACACACACACACACACACACACACACACACACACACACACACACACACACACACACACACACACACACACACACACACATGATTTAATGATTTGTTGCCAGCTAGCAGTACTTTCTTGTGCCATATTTAACAAAATAAGTAAATTATTGGATCAGTGCCATTGGATCAGCATACATAGTCTCTAGTTTATAATGGTTCATTAATACATACTTCTTCTTGTGGCAGATAATCTCGGTATTTGTCTGTGCAAAGATAAAATGCTACCACAAGTGATTCATGTCTGGGATTTTCTCATTGGCAAAGAACACCATCTGAATTTGGAGGAACTTGCCGCCAGGTAAGAAAATCAGTTACACTTCTTTACTAACAATACACACTCATGTGTGCAAAACATATATATTGCCCTATGTTGAACATTAATGTACATTTATTGTATGTCAAATAAGCCAATTTGCTAAAATGTGACCATTTTGATGTTCTCAACTGAAATGCTGCGGACCACTCCTCAACTGTTAAATTACATTATAATACATTAACATATTTGCCATTTTTGAAAGGAATGCTTAATAGTAAATTGAATGCTATTAGCACTTTTGTAACCAGTGGCCATTTAAAGCACTTAACAATCTTGTCTAATATTCACCCATTCATACACTGACGTAGTAGTCAACCATGCAAGGCAACAGCCAGCTCAACGGGAGCAGTTATGGTTGGGTGGCTTGGTCAGGGAGACCTCGACATTCAGATAGTTGGTGGATCCGGGGATAACCTGCACAAATATATTTTGAAGGAACAAATGTCGATTTGTAGAAATACTGATTCTCCTGGGTTGCATTTTCTTTTAAACAGAACTGGTAATCTTACGGATGACCAGTCATTTATGACTTGCAGGACTCCGAAAGAAGCAATCCTGGTAATAGTTTACTTTTATACTTGCATTTTATGTCATGGCCATCTGCTAACTGAATATAAAATAGTTGTATAGCAATGACTTTATATTGCAATACTGGTAGAATCTTTTTTTTTTTTAGGTGCTGATGGATACCAGTTCCTCCATGAAGCAAGAATGCTATGATGAGCTGAAAATTAGGAAAATAGATGCTGCGAAGGAGCTATTTGACAGCTTTGCAACAAGGACCATGGCCTATGATTTCCATCACGTGATCGGCTTTGTGAGTTTCAGCTCAGACGTGAAACTCATCCATACTTTCACAGAAACTCTGGAAATATTCAAGGTAGGCTTCTAACATTATCTCAAGAAAGTTGTAAACAAATATGTTTTATGTCAAATTAGAAAATATGGAAATTAGAAAACAACATTTGATAGTCTATATATATAAACAAAATTCATAAAATGAAATCAATGAATTAAATAAATAATATAAATTAATATATAATACATGTTAATCATTCCCATAAATAGCATCATTTTCTTCCATTAGATAACCTTGTTCAAAAAAAATATGCATCAACATTTTGACAGTGTACACTTGATTAAAGAATACAAAGATATATACAGCTCTAACCTACAATTAACAACAGGAACATCTGCGTGACCTTAAAATACGAAGTGGAACTGCTCTGTACGATGCCCTGCAACATGGAGTTAATGAAATGGAAGCAGTGAAGAAGAGGTTCCCTGACTGTAGACTCCGTATCATTTGTCTCACAGATGGACAAGATTTTGGGTAAAAGTTTTAAACTCTGTGTTTTTTCAACAAAAAAATATTCAATGGACATGCTCTCTCACACAAGGTCAAACAACAACCACAAAATTGCATTATAATTTCAAATTGAATCCAAACACTTACACAGGGAGGTGTATATTGTTTATCAAGCACCCATACTTAGTTTATCATGTGTTCAAATGTTGGTGATATAGATTCTGTATGGACTTTTTACTACAAATTACATTTGTTGAACCTTGAGTTTGTGATGTTATGTGAATACTTGCCCACACAGATCAACAGTAAAACCTGAAACCGTAGCAGTAAATCTGATCAAATCCAACATCATTGTGGATTGTATCCTGCTTGGAAACATTGCTAACAAAACACTTCACGGAATCAGCAACGTTACAGGTATAGCATCGCTAGAGCCGGTAACTCAGACACACATAATCAAAACATAGCCTATACTAAATTTATTTTTACCTAACAACCTTATCTTGATTTAGGGGGTTGCTGTTTCAAGCCACAAACAAGCACAGATGGCCTCAAACTTTTTGAAAGTGAGACTGTTCTTTCATTGGAAATGAGAAAACCCAAGAAGAAACATGATCCTTCGTCCATCACGAGTGGGGTCAGTTTCAATGGATGGAATACTGCTATATACTTTTACAATAACACTAACACAAAACAGACAATTGTTGTATTATTCGAAGTTATGCATTTCATCTGTCCACCAGACTGTTTTAAGAAGCCTCTTTGCAAAACATGGCTATGATGTCCTCCCTGAGACCTCTCTACCAAGCGAGTTCAACAGTACAGTGACTGCTGCAGAGAAGTTTGTACAAACCAACCCACCATTCGTGTTGTGTTTTGCCTTTCCTTCCATGTCGAGCACTCTTGTTACAACCACCCACCACCCACCCCCAAACTGAACCAAGCACACACTTCTTTCCAAACAGTGCTTTGAAAAAGAAGATCAAGGAATCTAAGAAAAGGCCCCTAATGGAGAAGGACAAACGTATACTAGAGGAGTTGAGAAGCCTTCATTGTGACCCTCATCCCTACTTCAGCATCTTCCCATCTGAGTCAGACTTCAGTAAGTGAGAATCTTGGCCGCAGGCAAGACTTGTTTCTGGATTCACGTCATCATTTATCAAATGTCTTTCATTGACACACTATGCATTCATTGTGATATACCGATGCAGTTTATGAATATGAGGAGAGCTGAAAAACTAGTGTCTATTTTTTAGATCATTGGAATCATCAAAGGATATTTGATTCATAGGAGGTAATTTTGACAGAATATAGATATCATATTTATATTCTTCTAGATTAGCCCCTTAATTCTGATGTTCAAACTGGATGATATGATCATTTATTTTGAGCTGTGTGTTCATTCCAGGATGCAAAGTTTGCACCCTTGAAAAAGGCGAAAGGCAAAGGGGAAGCTTATCGGGCCTCAAATGTGTCTTGATTCATTTCTCTTACGTGTGATTCTAACTTGTGTGTGGCTGATAAAACTTATCTGTGTGATTTCTTACTGGTATACGTGATTTTTAACTGTCCTGTGTGCTATTTATGTAATATGTTTGTGATTTCTCAATGTTTTCATATTTATAAATGTTATTTGTGATTTATAACTGTCCATAGCGTTTTGGAAGATTCTGATGCAGGGTCCCCCTGACACGCCTTATGAGAATGGCACCTTTGAGCTGTACTGTCAGTTTGTTCCAGATTATCCTGTGAAACCTCCAACACTCCGCTTTGTGACAGTCGTATCCTTCAGTCTGTATCGCATTTTATATTATTGGTGCAAAAGAGCCCAGGTACATGTCAATTCTGTTTGTAATTCTGCGGTTACATTTTCCTAATATAAGCAAAGATGTACCACTGCAATATCAACAGTTCTGGACGGATATGTCACAACATATTTGACCGCGGCTACAACGCCCACATCACCATGAAGGAGATCCTTGATGCCGTTTATGGACTGCTCATCGCCCCTGAGGCTGAAGATCCTCTAGACAGGTTAGATCACCCAGCATAGTTTCAAACAAAACATTCAGAGGAAGAAACTGCAGCTATGACTTGCGATTGAGTTTGTAGTTATGCATTTTAGTATTGTATAATTCCACAACCTAAAATGAAACCTTAAACATACTAATTTAACTAAGCAAATTACTGACGTATAATACCATTCAATTAAAATAATTGTCTCGATTGGAAGCATTTTGGCTGAGCAATTCCAGTCAAGCAAAGAGGAGTATGACCAAAAAGCCAAGGACCATACAACGAAAACCGCAGCCAAGTCCTTCAATGACAAGGAGCAGGTGAAGTTTTTATGTTACATTCTTTATAATTCTTTGTATGTGTGTGTGTGTGTGACACACACACACACACACACACACACACACACACACACACACACACACACACACACACACACACACACACACACACACACACACACACACACACACACACACACAGTGGCGGAGCTAGAACATTTTTAGTGAGACCAAAGATCACTTTGGGGTTGCACATAAATCTAAATATAAGGCATCTTGAAATTTAGGGAATTTTTTAGGCATGTACATGCTGTAACTCTACATCATAGGCCTAATATTAATTCAGACAGTGGTGCAATTGTGAAATACACATTTACTTTATACGTTTTCTTGCAGTTACCAATACGTTTTTTTTTTCTTATCAAAAAATATCATCAGTGACAATTTTGTAATATTTATTTTAATCAAAGTCTGATTTATTCATGAAATATTTCATTTTTGACTCATTTTAAATGTCACATTTCCAAAGGCCTCGTGTGTATAGATTGAACTGAGATACTTAGACAAGCAGTTTTGGTCTCAACTTTTCAGTTCTGTTAAAACCCACAAACTGTCAAATTGCAGTGCATTTATCAGAAAAAATAAATTACACAATTGCAAAATCATTAATTTTTGTAACATTTGAATCCCTGCCTCTTACATATACAAAAAACATTATCTTGCCATATATTCATCTTACAACAGCTGTATTTTTGTGGTTTTTAGCAAAGCGATTCACAAAATCACCAAAATCCTGGGCTTTTGCTCGTCTTGACTTTACACTTAAAACTCCCAGATTGCTGAGTCGAACATCATCCATGGTAGATTTAAGGTAGGTCTTCATCAGTTTAAGTGTGGAAATGCTTCGTTCAAAGGTAGCTGTATTCACAGGTATGGCAATGGGCCCTTTGCATAACCTGAACTGCTCATGGAATACCTCTTTTAATGGTTCAATGATCTTTGTGAGCCACAATATTAGAGGGCATCTGTTCACCAGATGGGGACATAAGAGCCAGACATAAATGTATAAAGTCTCTGCAAAAATGAAAAAAATCAAAAAATACAAAAAATCCCCAAAATTGCAAATACGACAAGGTTGGCCAATGGGGTGGCCAGTTAGGTGGCCATTCAGTCTAGGGTGGCCCTGGCCAGCCCTAAATCCCCCCCCCCGAGCACACGCACGCACGCACGCACGCACGCACGCACGCACGCACGCACGCACACACACACACACACTTGGTACTACATAGATACTACATCGATTTTATTCCTATTTTTTTTTTTATATTAAGGGTAAACATTCATTTCCATATCAATATTTGCACTTATTGTATATATGTGTATATATATATTAGTGCTGTCAAGCGATTAAAATATTCAATCGCAATTAATCGCAGTAATGTCATAGTTAACTCACGCAATTTTTTTTCTAGGCTAAATATCCCTTCATTTCTTTTTTCCCATTAATTTTTCTCATTGTAATGCTCTTATCAACATGGAGAAGTGCATCGGCTTGCCTGATGTAAATGTTTTTTTTTTGCAGCATTGGCATATACTGATCAAAACCGGACAATACAAAAAAATTAGTGCAAAGGTAAACTAGGACTCTAGTGCAATTAAACGATGACCATACAAACATACTGCCTTGAACATTGCAGTCAGGCTACTGCTTCTTTGTTTTGAGCCAAAGAATGAAAAAATAATAATTCGTTAATCACGCAATAAAAAAATGAACGCCGTTAAAATTGGTTTGCGTTAACGCCGTTAATAACGCATTTAACTGATATATATCAATATATATATATATATATATATAATATATTATCTATATATAATATATCATATATATATATATATTTACAACAACTTAACCCACTGACGCATCCTATTAAACTACCACTCTCCCCAATATATATATATATATATATATACATATAATATATACTATATATATAATATAATTATATATATATATATTACTGTATAATATATATACTGTATATATATATATTGGGGAGAGTGGGGTAATAAGATGAGCCCATGACCAAACCCCTGTATTTAAACAACTTTTCACATTTGTCGTAATTTGACCATCAATTCAGGAAGCACCCACAATTAATGTCTGGCTCTTGAGAGAAGCACATGGTCAAGTTGCAAGTATGTTTTTTTTTTTTGCTTGTCAAAGTAAATTTTAAAAAAATCACGCTTAATAGCTTTTTCCAAGTAAATGTATCCACAGTAAAAATAAACGTCATACATGTTGGTGATTTGCCATGGTATAAAACCATGGGAATTATTTAGCTGAATTGTTAAACTAGGTTTTTTTCAAAATTATGGCTGTCGGGCCACCATTTTGAGCCACCTGCTGGGGGTTAAGTTGAGCCAGTCATTCAACTTATCCCACCTTCATGCACTGAAGTTAAGTTAATTCTCTAAAGTATAAAGTGGTATTTCAATTTAGTTTTACACATCTGATTTGCTTTTTCATATTTTAAACATTGTAGAAAAGCAATCATGCTAACCAAGAGAGAGGAAGGAGATGGAGAGAGCAGCCACTGATGTCAAGGGTGAAAATCCATCAGAGAAGTGGCAAAATACTGAACAATTGACAGATTTATATTATTACGATTTTACGCTAAGCAGATTATAAGTAAGACTATTGGAAAAGTAAAATGCATTCAACTTGAAGAACGTATAATTGGGAAACTTACCCCCCAGTTTTGGCATGAATTTACACGCCTAGACTGGGGCAGGGTGTCACCAAAATATAGACTTTTTTTTCAGTTTTGTCATGATCTTTCACACAGACCTATGTCTGTGAAAATAGATGCATTGTTATCAATTTTGAGTTTGAAAGGGGGCCATCCGAATGTAGGTGTAGAGGCCGTATTTTAACTTTGGTCCTTATGTCTTTTTGCGATTGGGGGAACAGCAGGAAGGATAAAAATGTCTGCATCTTACCCCACTCTCCCCTATAAATATATTATTTATATATATATATTTGGACTTAGTCATTAATGCTCATGATTAATCTAGAAACCTTAAAAGTATGATAGATCATTTCTCCCGCCAGGGGAGTTTGTCGTTTTCACCATTGCCAGATAAATCTTGCCAGATAAAGCATTGAGCTTTAAGTAAATCGCTCAAATGCTTTAAAGAGGACATATTATGAAAAGCAACACTTGGATTTGGGTCATATTTGGGTCCTGGTGCTCCACACGTCATTACAAACTAGAAATAAGTCCTACTGGTTCAGTCGACTATCGACTAGTCGACTTTAAAGCCTTACAGTACGTTTTGCGTGGACGGTCGACTAAGCAGCGGTTTAGGCTCGGCCGGTCCACGTGATTTTGCCAGCTGCAACTGACGCCTCACACCCTCGTCCTGACCCTGAACATACCAGCGAGCTGAGCGAAACGGGCGGCGAAAACTCGCGCGAGGTGGTCCTGATAGCAGCGTGACGGATTTCTGTCGCGATTGTGATTTATTGGTTAAGCATCCAACACCATCAAATCATGCAGGGATGTAAACATCATTCAACAGGAAGCAGCGTGTTACTTATCACCAATAAGAAGAGTGTTTAAGGTGGGCGGGACCAAACCCGCCGCGAAAATTGTCCCGTCCAGGATAAAGACAACACGAAGCGATAAATCAGATGTTTGAGCGACATCGCTGGACGGGCGGCGACGTCGCCTCGCATGGCACGGTCAGGACAGGCGCCATTGAAAAGTACACATTCTAAATCACTTTTCCTCGCTCGTGCTCGCTCGCTGTCGCATCGCTGTATGTCAGGACGGGGTGTCAGAGAGAACAGCAAGTGAGGAGCTGCTGGGGTGCGGCGAACTACACGGTGACGGTCAAGTGCGTGGAATATTTTCACCAAAAGATGTGAGAATGAGTTAGACCACTGGTCCACTTGCAAAATATGCAAGTCGACACTTAAATACAACAAAAAGTCGATAGTATGCACACCCATTTGAAAAAGCACCCGCTCTATCAGAAGAAAACGGACTATAAATCCTTCGCGGCAGCAGTCAATCAGCGCGACTTCACCCAAACGCGCTGCTGTAACAGAGAAAAAGACACAGCAGCAAAATTTGCTGAAGCCTGATTTACAGCTCTTGTGGATATTCCTGATGTTTATGTGTGATTTTCTGACTTATAATGAATCGTGTTGTCAATTAATACAGATTTGTTTCGCGAAACATTCCCTCCCCCTGGGATTTTTGTTTATGACGGATAAAATATGAAGACGTCATCTAAGCGACTAGTTCGACGTCGACTCGACTTTCATTCACATTAGAGTCGGACGTCGACCTCCGACTTTCATCACATTAGAGTCGACTTTAAAAAATCTGAAGTCATGCAACCCCTAGTCTGTACATGATATTTTGTGTGATATATGCCATTTCTCAAAGTACCACACCTACAGATACCATACAAGCGAGTCAGTTCAGGGTTCGGCACCCCCTGCATCGTAGGAAGGGGGCAAATTTGAATATTACCACCTACTTTCCCACCCCCCCAATCAGATACGATTTTGTGAACCAGTGGACTAGCGCTGGGCGGAGATGTTGGCCGGCACCATCAGAAGCAGGAGATTCCATACAAAAATAGATTTCTAATTGTCTGTTCGCGCATGTGAACTGAACTGGCAAGCCAGTCCGGCGGAGCTGCCGGACTGCCCGGCCGAGCCCCCCGCCGGAGCTGCCGGACTTGCCGCCGAGCTCCCCGCCGGAGCTGCCGGACTGCCGGACTGCCGCCGAATCTCTCCCCCGGCAGTTTGGCAGCTCCGGCTTGGGGGGCTCGGTTCAAGCTGGACTTCAGAGAGTCAAAGCCAAAGCACCTTGTCCCCATTTCTTCTCAACCATGGCCGAGTTAACCCCCATTACAAGTCTTTACTTGTTGTGGAAGTACCAGAGACATCAGGCCCAGTCTTTATGATTAATAATATCATCCGAGGCACACATAGCTTTTGGCCGTGACATTAGATATTATATTATATAGATACCTATATATTATATTATTAATATTATTATTTAATAATATAATAGTATATAGATATAGAGCTCCGGGAGTCTGAGAACGGCAATAATCACTTCTCCTACATGCTGTGGTTCACTCTGACATCAATGGGCAGCACCTTATTTGCATTAAAGCTACAGACACCAGAAACAGCGCATTCTGAATGGATACAGAAACAGAGGGGAATAGTGTTAGGCAAGAAGTTTTTTCCCAAAAGCTATTTCCAGCAAACAGCTTCATAAACATGAACGTGAACACGTTTTCTGGAACACATATACAATGTTTACTTGTTGGGAAAACACCATAATATGTCTCCTTTAAGAATGGGCCATGGGGAATTTCTGGCATGAGAGTGCAGTTATCTGGGCAGAACGTATCGCTGTTTGATGAATAAGAGCTGTACTTCAGCATATTCTACCAGGGTTTGGGAAAATTTTGATGTTACGATTTATCACTGATCAATCATAGCATATCATGAGATTTATCAGATACATTTTGTGATCGATTGACACAAAAGAACATACACACATTTATCACTGATCAATCATAGCATATCATTAGATTTATCAGACACATTTTGTGATTGATTGACGAAAAAGAACATACACACACACAAACACACTTTGAATTCATGTTTTTTTTTTATCACCTTGAAGGAATTGGTGGGTCAGCTTCCTGTTCCGAGGTATATACCCCTCCATCTGACATGTCCACTCACCGGGAGGATTTTTGTGGATCCTGTTAAAACAAAGTATGCAACAGTCTACGAGCGAAAGGCCATCGAGAAACATCTTAAAACGTAGGTTTTTAATGTACTCAATCCTGTTCAGATAATTGTAATGATGTTTTGAAGATGTCTCTGATCTCTGCTTGGTGGTCTATATGGAAAGTCTCCACTTTGAACTCCAGTCAACTTTACCCTAGCCAGCCACTAGCCTTTCTGTCTTCTCTGAAGACAGTATTCCTGTGTACTCTTACAAAAAAGACGTGTCTCTACAGGAAAATGTTTGATCCACAAATGGGGGAAGACCATCCGCTCAAGGCAAGTGATCTCAAAGTAGATCGAGATATGAAGGGAATGGTGAAGAAATTCAGACTTCAACAACTTCAATAACCATGATCTCTTTGGCTTCTTTGGCCGGTACACATGGATTCCTCCATGTGTTCTGGCATCATGGATTATTTTTTAAGATTGTTTTTTACATTTTAAAGATCAAACAATAATCACTCTTGATGTTATTGTCAAGAGGGAATTGTCAAAAACTTTCCAGACATTCATTTGAATTATAACTATACTCAATTCATGTTTTTTAATATTGATCTGTTTAATTAGACCTTCTTTCAGATAAGGAGCTACAGATATATTTAAAAAACTCAGACCGTACTATATGACAAACCTGTCTCCTGCTATAGTACCAATCATTTGTAGCGCTGTTGATTGTCACAATTTCAATTTTCTATTTTACACTACTATATCGTTCCATGTGAATTATTTTGGTACCAAAACCATATTTTTAATGTGTACTTGAAATATGCAGGAACTGCAATCTAATACTTAGATTGCCCCATATGGGCAATCTAGCTCCATATGGAACCTGGTTGTAATACAAGCTAGTCTTTGGTTTATTTTGGGATTCTGTGTGTAATACAATGTTATTTTATTCTAGCAATGCTGAAGCTCAAAGAATTTAATTTCGCCATTTATAATCGAACAGCCATGGGGAATAAAAAGTATTTGTTTCTTTAAATATAATATTGCATATTTTGCAGGAGTGATTGGTCAATATTATTGGTTTAATCCAGAGTTCACATCATTAGATGTGTTTTATTGAATGTTAGGGGGTTAGACTCCCAATGAGATGGCATGATTAAAGCTAAAATCATAAACTTTATAAACATTATTTTATATCATTCAAACCATGCCAAATGGTTGCAATTGTATTTGAAACATGAAATTGGATGGAGCAATTTATGAGAAAAACTAAAAACAGAGTCCATCATGTAACTAAATAAACCCTAATAAAGCCACAATTTGGGAACCAAGACAATATGCTGCAGTTTCTACATAAAATTACTAAGGCTGAGGCAGAGGGGTGGTGCAGGTCTTGTGCCTAGCCACCCACATTTGGTGGCAAACAACTGGGCCTCAAAGTTCTTCCCCTTGTTGTTTATGCTCTCTGTCATTCCCAAGCGGCTGAACATGCCCTCAATATACACCTACATTTAAACAATATCACACAGAGTGAGTGCTGTTGCACTGAATATCAGCACGGTGGTGATTCGGTCATAGGTACGAGGCCGTAAGCCGAGTCCTGAAGATAATCATAAGATGCCGAAGAAAGTCTGTGATTATCAGCTTTGTAGAAAAATGTCACACACGATTCAAGAAAATGAAGGAATTGACCCACCTTAATATAATTTGACAGAATACAAGCAAACAGCTTGACATTGGCAGGCCAGAGCAACTGTGGGCCAAAGTAGTCTTCGGCCCAACCAAATTTCTTCACTGACTGTGTCTGACTTAATGGTGCCCTCCAGTGGTTACCTATGGTAATGTAGGAGGTAACGCTTCACCTTTTCTAATAAGTGTAAAATAATTCACAACTAATTTAACAACGTCAAAAATTGACATGGTGTCAAAATTAAGTTAAAGTCTGAATTTTGAGAATAAATCGGAATATACAGATACGTCAGTACACTTTATTTTTTACTTCATCTCATATTAAAGCCCCACTTTTTAACTTACTTAATGTCCTCAGAATCAAAGCAATCAGTCTACGAGGGAGCTCTGCAATTCATTTTGGTCTTTTATGACCAACGGTGGGAAAATCCAACGAGAGGACATGACATCACAAGTAATATTTAATTAAGTGGAAAACCAATTGATTCTCTTCGTGAGGACGTCTATAAGAGAATCAAAGCCATCGGTCTACGAATCAACTCTGCAATTCAATTTGGTCTTTTAGCTACGTCCAACGACGGAAATCACTGTCAAGCTGAATGTGCTATCGGTGCCTCTGTCGGCACTGGGTATCCTCAGTAACTGTTTTGACAAAGGAATCGGCTCAAATTCTGGATGTTTCTCATGTGTATTTCAAGATTCTATATATCTACCGTAAACATCAGTGCATACATCATTTCAATGCCACATGGCTTGAACAAATCCATGTGCCAGCATTAGTCTTGGGCCATACTACATATTTTGGTTAATCTGAAATGACTACGAAACCATTAGTGAATCTTTGATGACTGCCACATGCATGCCATACCATAACAATCCAACATGGATTAGACAGCTCACCACTTTGGTGATTTGTGCAGCACGGAAATTTAATGTAAAGACTTCCGCAAGTGATGGCAGCACCAGATGGGAATAAAGATTATGGGTTCAAACTTGTCATCAGTTTCATTCAATTGTCAATGTTACAATTTACCAGATCAAAACTTAAAAACTACCCTTCAGAATACCGAAATATAATCCCTTTGAAACAGAAACAGAACAAAAAAGTCTGTTTAGAAGTTTATAAGTGTCGTGGAAATATCAATCATAACTATAAATATACAATCACATACAAATTATATTATATAATTATATAATTTATATAATTATTACATTAGAAGGAACTGTATACATTCTCCCTGTAACTTAAAACAAATCCCTTCCTCTCTTAAAACTGGAGAGAGGTTAAGTTTAATTCGTATTCCAAGTTCCCACTGGAGCCAGTAAGTCTTGGTTTTGTGTGACCAGGCCAATCGACTGAACTTCTTTGTTGTGTAAACCTCGTTTAGAGCCAAACCCTGCAGACATGTCCAATACCCACCCATTGTATTACAATATTTACTTGGCCCTAACGTCACTCCCACACTCCCTTCCCACAATGTTAAATTGTTCCCTATAAGAAATCTTGTGAATCTAATCTATCTTGTCAGGCGAATGTGTGTTCTCGCGTATAGACTTTGCTGCCAGTACTTTTCCCAATGAGCATGCCTTAAGATTAAATCAAAATATTTTCGCTGGTCCGACGTGTCCAGTGAGAGAACTTTCCCCTTCATCAAATAAGTAAAATGCCACTTATTGGTTCTTGATATTTAACAAATCTAGCAATCTAGCGAAACAGTATCCGTAAATATAATATATATATATATTAGTATATTAATATTATATTATATATATATATATATATATATATATATATATATATATATAATTCCAAGCGGTTGTTGGACTCGGGTCTGCTAACAGGAAGGATTTTAGCCACCCATTGACTTATGCCGAGGTAGACAAACAAAGCTTAAACAACATGCTGTATAGTTAGAAAGTAATTGTTAAACTATGATTTAATTACATTAATTAGTATGTGTAAATGAACTCAATAATGAGAACACATTTTTAATTCAAATGGAATGGACTCTCCAGGGCACTCCAATTAACTATCACCTGATTAGTGAAGTCTATTGACAATGCTGTGAGTGTATATCTGTGTGTCTCCTGTTTCCTATATCTCCTGTTTCCTCACACATCTGCTGTTCCTTTGCATAGCTCCTGTTTCCTTACATATCTCCTGTTTCCTAGCGTATCTTCCTGTTTTCTATAGCATCTCCCGTTTCCTAGCATATCTCCTGTTTTCTATACCTCCCGTAGCATATCTCCTGTTTTCTGTCGTTTCTCCTGTTTCCTAGCTTATCTCCTGTTTCCTAGCATATCTCCTATCTCCTAGCTTATTTTGTGTCTCCACCAGCCGTCTGCTCTGCATGGTTTCATATAATATTTACAAATGGCATGTGGTATGGGGTTTTCTTATACAAGATGTGTGTCTATGTGTGTGCCTGTGCCTGTGTTAGTGTATATTATTACAATAGCAAAAACAGTTACAGCTTGTTTCCTGCTGTGCTTCCTAGCCTATCACCTGTTTCCTAGCAGATCTCCCGTCTCTACCAGCCTACTCCTTTGCTCTGCATGGATTCTCAGGTGTAACTATGTGTCAGGAACTCCACCAATCTCTCCTCCACGCCTCCTCATCCACCTCTCTCTCATTCACCCTAATTATCCTGTGTGATCCCTTCCTCTGGTCTTCACCCCTTTCTCTCTCACTCCGTTTTCTGAAGGTAATGAAACTTTATTGTTTAACGCTGCGTTTATGAGTGGATGTTTTTCTTGTTAATTGCTCGATCACTAGATATGTCAGCAGACTAGTTCTGCACTCCTCTCCTCAGGCCAAGAACTGAAATGTGGAAGCAGGAGAGACTCTATATCGAAGCACTTAAGAGATAACAAGAGACTAAATAGCACTACCTACTCAAACGCTCCCTGTTCTGTTATAATTGATGTTCTCCGGTACTCTATGCCAAAATGCTATTCTAAATGTCATTCTGAATTCAAGGATGAATACATATATATATACATATATTATATATATATATATATATATATATATAATATATATATATATATATATATATACATAACATAGACGCACACAACATGCCTTTGGACACGTATCACACACACAATGACACCATAATTGAGAGAGGCATAAAGACTGAATATTGTAAACATAATAAATAAATATAATACTATATTAATAGTGCATATATATAATAATACCACTACACTATATATAGTGAGGCAAATTGGCCTTTGGACCGTATCCACAATGACACCATATTGGAGAGGCAAAGACTGATATTGTAAACATAAAAAAATAAACGGTTAAGGTGCTGTTAATGGGTAAAAACACTATAATGTTTATATTTCTCAACTGATTTCAAGTAATCATTCTTATTTAGGAGGGGGCCTATATTCGGTTACGCAAACATAGAAAAACACATGCACATTATGCATGTGTGTGTGTGTGTTCGTTCCGTGTTCCACAATATTGCTCATGCAGAACATTTCGGCACATGAGATTAAATCCGGTATACAATCAAAACATAAATCAATCTCACACACACACACACACACACACACACACCACACACACACACACACACACACACACACACACACACACACACACACACACACACACACACACACGCAGCCCACAGACAGCTCAATTTGCTTCTCATAGCAAATTCACGGAATATGTTTTCCTGTTATGTTACAATTAAAAATAACATTTGATTGAGACATGAAACATATGTGAGGCCGCATTTGGAGTGATTGAATAACTACTTGAGACATGTTTTGAGGAACAAATTCTAAAAAGATGTAACATTTGAATATGCAGAACAAAATATTTGAGCATTAGAATTGGACGGTGAGGAACATTTGAAAACTGTTTTTCAAATTTAAAAACATTTCAAGATCGTTGCAGAATATTTTAGGATTCGCAAGATAATTTCAAGATCGTTGAGGACCAATGTGAGGAAACGTTTTGTGAGATTTTGAAGATCAATTGAAGGTCTTTGCGGAACAGTAAATGACGTTTGTTAGGATGTGGAGGAACATATGAAGAGTGATAAAAAGAGATGCATAAAGAGAGAGGAACACATAGAGAGATGGTGAGGAACACATAAGGGGATTGTGAGGAACATGAAAAGATGATCAGGAACATGAAGAAATGATGAGGAACATTATTGCATCAGCTAGATGATTTTCCTCAGAGGGTTCAATACGGTTGTGGATTATGAAATGGAGTAGGACGATGGGGATGGGAGAGGACAGGAAGCTGATGTGGGCAGCCCGGCAGAAACAAACAATATGTTTCCAAGGATTAGGATAGGATGCAACTATATGATTTTTTCAACTGTTGAGGGGTTACGATGGGAACAAACTTTGCGCCACATTCAACTACAATCTTGCCTTAACGCTGAAATAAACACAGCAAAAGGACTCAAATCTAAATGTCATGCCAGCTCAAGCGGTGAAAAAGTGCTGTCGAAACAACAGCCATTTTCACAGCGTTTAAAGGTTAGATATCGACACTGGTGTGTGTGTTTGTGTGTATGGACTTATATGAAGTGTCAGACAAGATGTAAGCCGATAATATACAGTAAATTGCATATTTAGCAAAAGAGAGAGGGGGTAGTGTGTCTGTTTGTGCGTCATTAAGGTGTCTGTGTGTGGCCTTTGTAACAGATATGGAAAACTGTTCATTAGTCCTCACGAGTTTCGCAAATGATAGAGCAGTTGTTGGTGTTTTGGAGCCATCTGCTGGCGTAATTGAATATTGCAGATCTGCGACCGCATTGGCTGTGCGTGCGGCCGTTGCTGCTGGTCAGGATTCAGAACCGGTTGACGTGACATGTGCTAAATTCGCGTTGTAAATAGCTCCCGAAGATTTATACATTTTAAGATCGAGAATTTATGTTTATTTTATGAACCTCGACATATTAGATGATTGTATATTGTATAATTGATATGTTATTATTGTTTTTATAGTTTGTCACTTGGTAGGGAGTTTATTCACATTTTTTGTTTGACCACATGGTACTGGTTAGCTATGTTGGATGTCCGCTAGCAACACAGGTGTTTTGTTTTACTCGTGCAGATCCTGCTGTACGTACCCAATCACAAATATACCCTTGAAAGAGACCAATGTGTTTGTCCTGTCTTTTAGGTATGTTGCTCTGAAATGTTAATGTAATATTGTTTTATTTTTTGTATAAATTGATGTGTAATGTCAGAACCGGTTGACGTGTCATGTGATCCTGCTGTACCCAATCACAAATATACCCTTGAAAGAGACCAATGTGTTTGTCCTGTCTTTCAGACCCAATCACAACCGTTACAACTTGCATGTCCTACCTTTCTTCGAAATGTGTATGTGCTTGTGTGTGTTTATCCAAATCAAATCAAGAGTGGTTAAATTGGAGCTGTATGTTCTTGTTGGTGTGTGCCATCATATGTGCAAGCAAATTCATAATAATTAAAAAATAGTATAGTATGGGGTTGTCTTAAAGCCTCCATATAGGGTGAGTGTGTGCCCCTGTGCCTGTACTTGTGTATATCATTACAATAGCGAGCAGAGTAATGTCATGTTTCCTGCTTTGTCGCAGAGATATGATACCAGTGTATTCCTACAGTAGCCAGTCTACATGGTGTTGAGGCCTATACAGACACTTTGGAAAACTTTAATGCTGCTGTTTGCCAATTAGATCCCAGCCCTCAAGTAACATGATTGGTTGAAACAGATATGACCCGAAATAAAGTTAGACGCTGCATTCACCCAGATTTTGGGCTTGTCTAATATCAGACGTTTATTATTATTATTATTATTATTATTATTATTATTATTATTATTATTATTATTATTATTATTAATCTCAAATCACATTTATGACACTAGATTTGTGACACAAGAAATATTTATTCCCTCATTCATTTTCCTCTTGGGGAAACTCATTAAAAACGTGATTTCCCATGAGTGCTTTCACTTCTTGGGATGAAAATGGGAAGAAACTATTTGGCAGCGCCTACCGACCTTGTACTTGGTAGAAATAGTCTCCTAGCAAGAGAATTGAACTCCAGCATGTAAATACAGGAACTATTTCTCCCCAGGAGAAGTGTTATAAAAAGGGTCATTGTGACTGAGGCTCCCGAGAGGAAAGAAGAGTGTTCCAAAATGTTCCAGAGTCTGCACCCTCTGAAAGAAAGGCCCTCTAGACGATTTATGAGGAAAACCACAGAAATACATAAAATGGGGACTTTTTCATATCATAAAAAAAATAATTCTGTGATCCGTGTGACTGAGCTGACCCACGTAACCAGGCTGGGAACACTGACTCAGAGGCCAGTGTGTGACAAGCATCTTCCTGCTGTAGAACGCCACCTGTTTCCTCCTGACCTTGGTACGTGTACGCTCCTTCCCGCGTGGTCCACATGCTGAGCAAGGGACATGTGTGTGTGAGTGCAGGAAATATGTATGTGTGCATGTGCGCACATGTGAGTGTGCTACAAATATATATGTGAAAGTCGTGAGTAACATATTTCTGTGTGTCCGTGCATAGAACATATCTTGTGTGTGTGTGTGTGTGTGTGTGTGTGTGTGTGTGTGTGTGTGTGTGTGTGTGTGTGTGTGTGTGTGTGTGTGTGTGTGTGTGTGTGTGTGTGTGTGTGTGTGTGTGTGTGTGTTTTGGGGGGTGTGCAAGCCAATTCTCCCTGGGCAGGTGTTTGTGCAGGTATGTGTGTGCTGAGCATATGTCTTTGTGTTTCAACATTATTCCATGTGAAGGTGTGTGTGTGTGTGAGTTTGTTTTTGCAGTGCATTTATCAGCATACAGGTGTGGATGATGCTGGTGTGTGTGTGTGTGTGTGTGTGTGTGTGTGTGTGTGTGTGTGTGTGTGTGTGTGTGTGTGTGTGTGTGTGTGTGTGTGTGTGTGTGTGTGTGTGTGTGTGTTGGAATGCCCACATGTGAGTCACTGACCTTGGGGTTTGGATTGTTTTTTTCTCTGTCCAATCAGCACATTCCCAGGCACATAGAGGCTAATGCCGCTAGCTGCCAAACCTCTGGGAACATCAGGGCTTAGCATACACATGCTAACGCATGCCGTCTCTCCTCCCATCGCCCATCATATCACTCTATTTTTTTTAAATGTATTTACTCTAGCAGATCCACCATATTCTTTTTTTTAAGTTTTTTCTCAAAAGTATACTTTATATTATTGTTGTATTCGTATGGATACGCTTGAGTTTCTGTCACACATCCACATTCACCTCTTTCTGCTCTCACCTGTCCCTCGTTAGGGCCCTCGTTAGTAAACAGCTGACGTCCCTCAGTTCCAGGTGGCAAGGTGTGTGTGGTGTTTTCACCCCGATGACGAAGAAATACATTGACGTTCGTCCTTGTCCTTTGGTTCATGCAATCATATCTCTTTTACCTATGGCCTAATAAATTTGAACAATTTTATCATTGGGTATTTTCCCTGAAGGTTTTCAGAATGAATGGAAAATGTTTAGAAATGTAACCGCCTGTGGAGGTAGAGACACCAACTCAAGTGTTTGCAGAAGGCTAGGTCCCTTTCTCATCACTAAGGTTTGAGAAAGCTCATTGTCTAGCATGAATTCCTTTAAGATGCCCAAAGGCCTTCTAAAGTCATGGACAACAGAAACACGTAGATAGTAAGCAGTGAGAAATAGTACTAACATCATACACAATTGCACACAGGTTGGAAAGGGATTTGTGTGCGTGTGAGTAAATATGTATGCATAATCCAGACGTCCATTACCTTAATGATCCATCCAGAGCCATTAGAGATAAATGAGGGGAACAGCCATCTCCTCATCCGTCCGTCTCGCCCCACATACCGTACACACATGTTGGCATACTACACACACACAGAGACACATAGAGTTTACATAGTAGATGTGTGTTTAAGTCACACCACTGCCACCTCCCTTGTTATTAAAATAAATAGCCCACTCCTGCGTGCGCGTAATGTGTGGGTGTGTTGCATGCATCTGTGTAGCGTGTGTGTGTGGTGGTGTTGGTGTGTTGTATGCATGCGTGTGTGTGTTGTGTGCACGCGTGTGTGTGTGTTTGTGTGTGTTTTAGGGGCAGCAGGTAAAGTAACACAGGATAGTCTTCTACTAATTGCATTTCTTATTCTGCTAGCGCTTTGTATTTGTTTTTAGTGAATATGTGTTTTAGTGTGTGTGTTTTGTCTGCCTGTACCCACATACACACATACACACCACATGAATTGAGAATATATAATTGTTCCTTTATTCTCTTAGACCTCAAAGACCAGTTGACAGATCCTTTTTTCATGGTCCTACTAAATGTGCTCAAATAAGTCAAAGGACATTGAGACAGCCAAAACAGTGCAGGAAAAATGTCTTCACCGTTTCCTAAATATGCTGGGAATTCTGAAAATGAAGGAAAAAATGTTCTGCCGTCCGAGCTGGGACATGGAATCTAATCATCTTCACTACCATCATCATGATCTTCATCATCAGTGCTATATGGAACAAGGATCGAGGAGGAGGAGGAGGAGCGGGTCGCTCGTGAAAAGCTAGCTAGCTTTATTAGCATGGTACTAGAATGACATTTACAAAACAAACAAGGAGAGAAAACACATGCATTGAAGAGGAAATCAAAAGGCGGCCAGAGGGGGAAAGAAGGGTTAACACATTCCACCACCTTGAGTCACATGACGTTCCACCACATCACCATTCGAAATGACCTCAGGGCTCCCGGGGATGAATTTAAAACCACATACATCTTGATAAATATACTCTTCCGTAGCCACATTGCCTACCTCACCGTGAGTCTACCGTACCCATATTGCATATCCCAAATAAGGGGGGAAAGTCAACCGCCATTTGGCGATGCCCGCTCTCCTTTCTAAATCAATGCAAACAGAGAGCTAAGGAGTGGACGAAGCAGGACAAAATGATAAAACAGGAGGGCAAGAGACCCTCCCCCCATCCCACTCTCTCTCTCCCTCATCTATCTGCTTCCAAAGGTTAATGAAATCAAAATGTGGGAGCATACTGCGCTTCGTTGCGGTGGTCTTGTGCAGTGAGTGTGTGTATGTGTGGGTGTGCGCGTGCGTGTGTGTTCTCCTGCATTTGTGAAAAAATGTTTTCAGTGTGTGCTACTCTTCACCTGAGTTCCACCTCCAGTGGATTTATAAATATCTGCCTCCAGTCAAAGTATTAATCATCATCTCTTGTATGTCGTGGTTTCATTAAAAACTTGGTAAAACAGGCAGGAAACAGTGCACAGAGTGAAACATGACAGTTGGCCCTCGATGGCTGCCGTACTTCTGTTGCTGCCCATTGATTAGACTATCTTCTTGTAGATTAAACTATTTATTTAGTATATCAGCTATCCCTCTTCGATACTGTTTCTCTCTCTACACTACGGCCCACATCATCAAGTACAACAGTCTTCATTCGTCTTTCTGACGGTTGTATTTGTCTTCTTTTAGGTATCTGTATAGTCCTCGTATTCTTATCATATATATATGTATAGTCAATAGTTCCATCACTAGTAGATATCGGGTGTACACATTCAAATGATTTCCTTCCAATGCCTAAGGAATGGGGATACCTCTGGTACTGCCACGATGTGCTCAACATAATCCCCATCAGAAACCAGGTGGACTAAAAACAAACTGAAGTATTTTCATTGGTGGGGTCGTGCCAGGGTCACACTGGGGTCATGGCACTCATGCAGACCTGTTAGCTGTTCCTGTTTTAGCCCTTTCCCGGCAGAGCCGAAGGAGTGATGGTGTAGCGTTGCTCTGCTCCTTCAACCTCACCAGTTGCTTTGAAGCAGCGGTTCACCCATTCTGCTCTTTGACCCCACCACCCCTCCCCCCCTCACCTGCCTTCTCACCTGTTACGGCTATTTTCAGACTAGCCATTACTTTTTTTTGCCCTCCTGCTCTCCTTTTCTTCTTCTCATTGTCATGACTACATCGTCATGACTACATCAACACAACTCCAACACTCTTGTCAAGCACAACGTTAGAACACATCAAGTGGAACAACGGTTTTCCCGCCCCTGTGGAATCGGCTAAACAGGTAGAAAAAATATTTAGATGTCGATGCTACAGTTGGTGACAGATCTTACAAAAAAACAAATCAAAAACCCTAAACATCTGTACAAAGTTAATTTGTTATTCAAAAAGGATCCCCAGATGATTATTCAACTGCCTTGGAACAAAGTTGTGTTTTTGCGAGGGAGAGACTGAGTGGTGCGTCATGCTAGCCCTGTTTCAAAGAGAAACATTCATTTTGTATCTAGCTAGCTAGCTAAGCTCCAACACCACACCGGTGCTGCTAAATTCTCTTCCAGTGTCTCCAGCAGTCAATCCTTCGAGCTAGGGTCTTCACTACGCTAACGCTCCGCTAATCCTGTCTTCTGCGGTAAAGACGAGACATTCAAACCACGGCAGCCAACCGACCTTGTGCAACCACGCAAGGTGTCAGCGAGAAAGCACACGGACATCTCGCCATTCGTGATGAGCAACAGGAATAGGAAGTTTGTCAGCAGTGGCAGGACCTCACGGACAGCAAGTTAATAGTCTCTCGCCCAGCCATCCGCCATCCCAGAATAGCAAATGGAGTGAGAAAGTAGTGAGTTGGAAGAAGAGGAAAAGAGAGGGAGAGAGGTATTTCATCTGTTTTTTCTGGGGCTTGTGTTCGCTATTTGGCTGTCGCTGCCTCTGTTCACCATGCTAAAGCCGCCATCTTGCTCTCCCCGGTACTGTTCCCAGGGGTTGGACAAGTAGCCATGGGCATCGATGCCGCAACACTGGCGGCCATCTTGGCTCCGTGTGGACAGGTTGGCCTGATTGAGGGAGCCGGTGCTGTTACACTTCTTCACCACAGGGGGCTCCAGAGAGACCGGAGAGAGCAGCGACGTCAGCGAAAGGCTGCTCAGCACGTCTGAGAGGTGCTCGCTGTTGAACGCCTGGCTGCCGGCACCGCCACGCCCAGACCCTGTGCCCGCCTCCTCGTCCGAGGGATCCATGGAGTCCTGGCGGAGACCCCCTGGACTGATGCTGCCCCCACAGCTGCTCTGGCTCCTCTGGTGCCCCCTGGTGGCCTGGAGGGTCAGCGCAGTGCTGCGACCCCGCAGTGTGGCCGAGCCATGGGCCTGGGCGGTGTGTGGTGTACTGGGTGTACTGGTGTAGAAGAGGGGCTGGCTGGGGGGCAAAGGGCAGAGTAGGGGCTGCTGGAGGCCCTGGTCTCCTGTCAGGGTGACGCTGAAGCTCAGCCCCTCCTCCAGGGTGGTCTGCAGGCTGCCGTCGGAGCTGGCTGTAGCCAGGGAGGAGCCGCTGTGGGAGGGGTGCTGTGGAGACGAAGGGGAGAAGGAGGAGGAGATATACAACAGTAAGATCAAGAATGTCGGTGCAGTCAACCTTTATGCTGTAAACAGAAAATAAATATGATCTACCGGAAAAAGAGGGAATACAAACCGAAAGCCTACCCCTAAAATGGAATAAGGAGATGAGAAAGTGAAGTAAGAGTGAAGTGTGGAGATGAGTGTTGACTTTGCTAAGTGAGTCACAGCAAGGCTCAACCTCATCCTGACCAATCTTGATGCCACGTACAATGAACAAGACAGAAGCGTTTTTCGTTAAACAATGCAGAAAAAACCCAAGGCAAAACAAAATCTTCAGAAAAGAGTAAGGGTAACTGAACAGGAGAAATAAACATGCAGAGATCGAATGAGGAGATAAAATGGATTAAACAGATAAATAAGCTGGATATCTGAGGTGTGGACCAGAGCAGCCTGGGCCAATTAGCTCAGTGCTACAGAGCATTCATCTGCCAGCTGAGGACCACACGCAGAAAGAGAGACATAGAGATAGAGACAGAGAGGGAGAGAGAGAGAAAATAATAATGGAAAAGAAAAACAGGCTTTGCACAATGCGTTCCCAGGGTAACGAGGAAAAACTGACAGAACAAAGGGCTATTTAAGTATGCTTGTGGTTGTTTCAGAAGTCAAACGAGAGCGTGGCACAAACAATACATTAAGAGTCTTCTTGAATGCGGCAGGAAATTAGCCGAGATATCTGTGATTGTTTTGGTTTCTTCTGGCACGCTCGGACACATCAATGGTATGGTTGTGACTCATCATCATATGTGTTACACAATCACTCCTTATATTTGTCTGATTATAAGGGGATTTTTACTCCTTAACATTTCTGTGAAAGAAGAGGATCCGATATATATATCCACTGAGTGGCTTACTGACCAGATAGAGGAATTTGAAATGAACACGGTCGACACTGGGCACAGTTCTAATGCAGGGCTGTAATAGCTGTAGGGGGGACCGTAATAGACCAAATGGGGCCAGACACAAAACAAGCCTTCACCAAGTTTACCAAGCTTTCCCTCTGGGTACATTGGAAATGATCTTTTTTTAACTGCTCTTGCTGTATACACATTGGGCTGGGTTTCCATTCTTTTCAGTGAATACATGTTTCCTCTTCCAAAACCCTCAAAACATAACTATTGTTCTGTATTAACTTTTATTCTCTTTGACAGGGACAATGTCCAAGTGAAAGTTATTAGCAAGCACTTTCTCAGCCTTCTGAAAAATTTGGATTAGTTTTGTAGTGTGGCATGAAAGTGCAACCAAGTTCTATTGGGAATTACAACAAGCAATATTTAATATATACCTGTTTGTCTTTTCTCTCTCTTGAAGGCCAACTCTGAGGCCTTATTTTAATCATTTTGTTTCAATCCTATTCTAGCATTTTGCCCCCAGGGCTGGGCTGAAGCCTTCCAAGGGCCAGAGCCACCGGTTGGACACCTGCTCAACCGGTGTGAATGTGTACCGTATTTCCCGCACTATAAGGCGCACCGGAGTATAAGCCGTAGCAGCTAAATTGAATGATGTGTACATATACACTCACCGGCCACTTTATTAGGTACAGTACCGGGTTGGACCCCCTTTTGCCTTCAGAACTGCCTTAATCATTCGTGGCATAGATTCAACAAGGTACTGGAAACATTCCTCAGAGAGTTTGGTCCATATTGACATGATAGCATCACGCAGTTCCACCACATCCCAAAGGTGCTCTATTGGATTGAGATCTGGTGACTCTGGAGGCCATTTGAGTACAGAGAACTCATTATCATGGTCAAGAAACCAGTCTGAGATGATTCAGGCTTCATGACATGGCGCGTTATCCTGCTGGAAGTAGCCATCAGAAGAGGGTACACTGTGGTCATAAAGGGATGGACATGGTCAGCAACAATACTCAGGTAGGCTGTGGCGTTGACACCATGCTCAATTGGTACTAAGGGGCCCAAAGTGTGCCAAGAAAACATCCCCCCACACCATTGCACCACCTACCAGCCTGAACCATTGATACAAGGCAGGATGGATCCATGCTGTTTACGCCATATTCTGACCCTACCATCCGAATGTCGCAGCAGAAATCGAGACTCATCAGACTAGGCAACCTTTTTCCAATCTTCTATTGTCCAATTTTGGTGAGCCTGTGCGAATTGTAGCCTCAGTTTCCTGTTCTTAGCTGACAGGAATGGCACCCGGTGTGGTCTTCTGCTGCTGTAGCCCATCCGCCTCAAAGTTTGACGTGTTGTGCGTTCAGAGATGCTCTTCTGCATACCTTGGTTGTAACAAATGGTTATTTGAGTTACTGTTTCCTTTCTATCAGCTCGAACCAATCTGGCCATTCTCCTCTGACCTCTGTCATCAACAAGGCATTTGCGCCCACAGAACTGCCGCTCACTGGATATTTTCTCTTTTTCAGACCATTCTCTGTAAACCCTAGAGATGGTGTGTGCTTGAAAATCCAGTAGACATCAGCAGTTTCTGAAATACTCAGATCAGCCCGTCTGGCACCAACAACCATGCCACGTTCAAAGTCACTTAAATCACCTTTCTTCCCCATTCTGATGCTCGGTTTGAAGTGCAGCAGATCGTCTTGACCAAGTCTACATGCCTAAATGCATTGAGTTGCTGCCATGTGATTGGCTGATTAGAAATTTGCGTTAATGAGCAGTTGGACAGGTGTACCTAAAGTGGCCGGTGAGTGTATAAGCCGCACTGGACTATAAGCCGCAGGTGTTTTAATGTTTACCATTTACCGTTCACACCAAACGCGACGGGGCGACAAGATCCCATACAAAGTGAACGTAGAGACGCATATCTGGCGAATTTTTCGCGAGAGAAAACCGGCGACAGGTTTTGTTTTGTCGCGCCACACTTTCGCCGTGCACAGGCGAGCACGTTTACGAGGATTTGTGCCTGCTTGCACATTAGCCAGTACAGAAATGTAACACACATGCCTCAGTGTTTTGGAACAGGAATGGAATGATCTACAGAAATTAACAATTAACCAACGATCTCTCCCTCTCTCCATCCCTCCTTACTTCCATCCATCGCTCCTTCCCTACATTCAACCCATCCTCCCTACATTAAACCACCCCTCCCTCTCTCCCTCCCTAAATTTGTGATGGGAGCAAATTAATCTCAATATCTTCCCTAAATGGATGGAACATCAATGTAGCCATTGACTCGAGTAAAGCAGTAAAGTTAAAACAGTCAATGAAATGTTAAATTCCATAGGGATGAATCAAGGAAATGAATAGAAAATTACCGAAACGCAAAGGTAGTGCTGGTAGATCGTGTGACATACAGAAAAAATGTAATTGAAAAAACTTTTTTTGGGGGCGGGGGGCAATGTCACACAATCTACCACTACCTTTGCGTCTCGGTATTTTTTTTTTGTTGCAAATTTCCTATATATTTCCAGTGCGATCGACCGGTCATCGTATTGGCACCCATGTGCCATCCCTTCATCCCGACCTCCCTCCCTCCCTCCTTCCCTCCCTCCCCCCCTCCATCCCTCCCTCCCTCCCTCCCCTCTCCCTCTGTCCTCCCACCTGGGAACAGCGGTCCCTGCTGTGGACTGCCGGGGAGCGGAGAGAGGCCCAGGAAGCGGGGGAGGCCAGCCTTGATGGGTCTCTCCTGCTAGGGTCGGCGTCTAGCGGCGGGCTGCCTTGCGGGGCAACGTGGGCCGGGTGGAAGAAGTCCACCGGGAGGGGGAAGGTGGGCAAGGCTGAGCCCTCCTCCTCCTCCTCCTTCTCCCTGACTCCTCTGGCACCGCCTGCTCCCAGGTCGCCCGCTGGAACACACAAGGTGGATCAAACAACAGCCGGTGAATTTACTTTATGCAGGCGTCGGCCGTTAAACAGGAAGTAAACAGGAGGAAGTCTCCCATTTAGGTTCCGATGTTTTCATGGGCGCTGTCCTTAATGGACAGAACAGCGGAGACGGACAGGAAGGGGATTTGAAGAAGAGAGGGGTTGACGTGTAGTGTAGGCCCACGTTAGCAAACTAGTGGGTGGCGCCACTGCTTTGCCAGTGTCTAGCCTTTTAAAGGCCCCCCCCCCCCCAAAGTTTCAAGTCGGAGAGCGCCCTGGAGGTTCCACGCGGTGCAGGTCGGGCTACTTTGGGACAAAGTGCTGAGTGCGCCATAACGCGTCATTCATCAACGTCAAACAGGGATCCGTCACCCCCCCCACCAGACATCGCCCATCTATCACGGAGGAAATTGATTAGGAAGTCAATCAGCGTCAAGACGACCTCCACACCGGTTGATCGCCGTATCTCTGTGCCCTGCTGCCGCCGCCGGCCGCTCAGGTGGGTCTTCTCCCTCACGTGAGCGCGATACCGATCAAGGTCACGGCAAAGTCGGGACGTAATTAACCGACGCCGCTCAAACAGCAGCGGAAAGGACGCCGATAATGGATAATGAGGAGTGCGGACGTAAGGGGTTTTATTAATGCGACGCACAGATTATACGGACCGTATGGAAATATGCAAACGCAACGGAAGGGTTTTCGTTAATGCGAAGAAAGGCTGTTCTGCTCTGGTGGAATCAAAGTTAAATGCAATCCAAAGATGGTTCCACTACAGTGTGCCTGGCGTGAGTTTCGCAGGTTCTTAGAGAACCCAATGGTCCGTTATAAAGCCTGGGATGAATCAACGTTCAGCCATTCTAGGTCTTCTATCAGCTCTGAAATTAAAGGACGAAAAAGAACGTGGGCAATAGGTTGGATATCCTTTTCACAGATTAAGAATCCATTCCCTCCAACGGCTTTTTGAAAATAATTGATTAACTTGAAGAAGTGCCCTCATATACCACCAGGTTTATTATGGGATGGCCGAATGGATAGATCAACCTACCAGCCTACCCCAGTTGACTGTGCCAACTGGCTGATCTACCAATCATACATCTGGGTGGACCGCTTTGATAACGTCCTACTACACGGTACACATGGAAATGGCTCGTCAACAGTCGAAACCACACAGCCGTGTCACAGAGGCAAAATTAAGGTCTTATATTAAATGTCTGCGTCCAAAACTGACGAGTCGCCTTTGAAGTAAACCAAAAATGTCAGCTCTTAACCAAGCTGTGTTAAATGAATAATCCTGTCTAAAAAACTTTGACATTGTTACAAAACATGGCACACCACTACTGGTGGTGTGCAACGCACACCGGGTCCCATTTGACCATTTTGGGTAGTACTTCACTTTGTCTGGGCTAAACTCTCTTACTGTTTAAGCGACACAGACATTTCTGAAAAGTTACAATGGGATTTAATAGGAGAGTAAATCACTGTAGCAATAACCCTAAGGATCAGATATTAGTTTTGTTTCCATATGACCACAACTCAGGGGTTCTGTCTCAGAATCACTGCATATACAATTTGAGCAATGTTCCCATGGTGATGAATCAGTAATTTAGTACACACATTCTTGCCAGGCAGCCAGGCAGTCTCATAAATCTAGAGTGTACTTCTGCTTGGCAGGCTTGGTGTGTGGACTTGAACTATGTTCCAACAGCTTATTATGGCGGCCTGGTGGTGTCTGTTGTGTCTCTTTGGGTCTGTCCTGAAAGGGGGGAGCCCAGATAGGGCCGATGGTATCTAGGTTTCAACATGTGGCCCCGGAACAGTCAGTACGATCTATTGGACATCCCTTTTCCTCTTTAAACCTAAACTTGCTAGCCTAAGCGATAGCTGCATACAGAAAAACTCTTTTTTTTTTTTTTTTATCTCAGACTGATTCTCAGACTGATTCTCCTACCTTGAGTTTCTGTGAGGCCAGCGTTGGCGTGCCGTGCTGCACCTGAGCGTCCCAGTGAGGTAGGGGCGGAGCAGGGCAGGAGCCCTTCCTCCAGCCGGCACCGGAGACCCTCCTCGCCCCCACTGCTGTCTAGGCTGACGGGGTCAGACCCTCTCCAGGACCCCACCTCGCGCTGCTCCTCTGGGCTGGGACAGGAGCTACCGCCCCTCTGGGACTGGTGGTGAGAGAGAGAAAGAGTGAGAGTGTGACAGTGTGAGAGAGAGAGAGAGAGAGAGAGAGAGAGAGAGAGAGAGAGAGAAGAGGAGGAGAAGAGAGAGAGAGAGAGAGAGAGGAGAGAGAGAGAGAGAGAGAGAGAGAGAGAGAGAGAGAGAGAGAGAGAGGTTATTTTGGATTGATCAACTTTAATGATCAGGTGGAAAATAATCTGCCAGAGAAATAAAGATGGAAAAACAGATCCAGTGCATAAATAGCCCAGGACTGTGGGTTCCAGCACCCCCAGGGTACAACAACAATAATGTCCGCAGACGTTTGAAGGATTTTAGAGTGGGAGATGACTCCCACAGTGTCCACTGGTTTTCCATTCAACCTAATTTCTGAGTTCACCATGAGTGCCCACAAAATAGTGGTCCTGCGCGCTAGTAAAGCCCCCATCACCTGCCTCATCCGAGCATCCGAGTTGTGGCTCAGCGGTTACCTGGTTGGCTTAAACCCGATTAGCTACTGCATTGCCCAAGGTAATGGAAATGCAAATCTACTGGGTAAAAACCACCAAACAGACGGCTGGATAATTTATACGCATCTGACTACAGCAGCTTCTTCTGAGTAGTGCATAAGAATGACCAAGGGCAAAGAACATTTAACCAAAGTCAGTCTGTGTTCACTATAAATAGAGTATCTAGGTGGATACAGCACCAGGAGAAGTGCATATGTTAAGGAGTGAGTGGGAGAGAGAGCGAGAGACAAAATACCACCAATTCCCTCCCGGAATAACAAAAAATAATTCAGATCTTGCTCTGAGAAAAGGCAAATGTGATTCAATTTGCGGCTCAACATGTCACTGCATGCCATGGATGAAGATAAACCGAGCCTCTTCCTCGTCCTTCTGGCTTCATGATTGATTGCTTAATGAACTTCTGAAGAGAGGAAGAGAAAGGAACGATACATGGGCATGTATATCATGGCTTTAACTATGGATATAGAGGGGAATCTAAGGGGAAGGATACAGTGGTGTTGTGTATGCGACTCACAGCTGAATGGTTCTGGGTTTGTACCCCAATGTCCACAGCCTACCCTGTAGGCATCCATGAGCAGAGATGCCCTAAACCCCCTTCCTGCCCTTTATTGACATGTATCTGAATTCAATCTCATCTAGGAGGATCTAGGAGGATAAAGAAATCTGCTAAATGAATTACAGTAACTAGATACTACTCACAAAGCCTATGATGAACTAACAAAAGTGTAATGTCATGTATATCCTGGGGAATGGTACACAATATAAATAAATGTCACAATGTGCTGGAATACAAAATACCTTTCTAAACAGTGTAACTGAGGTTCATTACACCGGAATGGTGAAATATAAAGTATGGTATACGACTAAAACTAGTTTCTCTTCTCGCTGATGTTTCAAACTTCATATTTTGATCAGTTAAAGGGCAAGTCTTTTCAGCGTAATTAATTTAGATTTTAAAACTGGATATCACGATTCGATGTTGACGATGCAACACCATTAAAAGATGGTAAATGTTGATTGGCGCATGGGGTTCAAATGCTAATACTGGTGGCGGTGAAACAGACCAGATTGAAAGAGCGAGAGAAGTGTGGGGAATAGAGATGATCCGGATGAGAAGACACGTGACAAGTGCACACACACACACACACACACACACACACACACACACACACACACACACACACACACACACACACACACACACACACACACACACACACACACACACAAAAACACCCATACCTTAACAAACAGGCTCTCTCTCTATCTTTCACACACACACACACACACACACACACACACACACACACACACACACACACACACACACACACACACACACACACACACACACACACACACACACACACACACACACACACACACACACACACACACACACACACACAACCATGAACATGTAAATGCGGGGGATTAGGGGAAAGCACATGTAAGCAAATTGACAAGCACGTAAAGACGCTTATAAGGATAAGCAAACAAATCAAAACAATACACACAAATGTCCTTTCATGAATAATGCACAGACTAGATGTACACACAGAGATAAAAGAAAACAGACACACCCAGCCAAACACACACACACATACTAAAATTAAACAGATGCATGCAGATTTAAGACCATTGTGCACATATGTACATTCAGAGACCCTTACCAGCAAATGCTAATGGCCACTTGCATTCATACACACATGTGCGCCCACACACACACACACATACACACATACACACTAACCCAGGGTGTTACACCACAGGGGGCAATATTGGCTCAGTGGGAGACAGGTGTGTTAATCAGCTGGTAGAGTGTGTAAATAGAGATTAATGACATGCTCCAGTATTAAAACACAGGTGTGATTGTGTCTGTGTGTGTGTGTGTGTGTGTGTGTGTGTGTGTGTGTGTGTGTGTGTGTGTGTGTGTGTGTGTGTGTGTGTGTGTGTGTGTGTGTGTGTGTGTGTGTGTGTGTGTGTGTGTGTGTGTGTGGGGGGGGTACCAGGACTCACAACTGGTGTTATAATATGTCACCTTTAATAGCAACTAATGAGGGCGTAGCCTAGACCATGCAGATAAAATGTCTAATAATGTATGTGTGTGTGTGTGTGTGTGTGTGTGTGTGTGTGTGTGTGTGTGTGTGTGTGTGTGTGTGTGTGTGTGTGTGTGTGTGTGTGTGTGTGTGTGTGTGTGTGTGTGTGTGTGTGTGTGTGTGTGTGTGTGTGTGTGTGTGTGTGTGTGTGTGTGAATGTGTGTGCATGTGTGTGCATCTGTGTACCGGAGACCAGTAGCTGGTGTAAGAGTGAGTCTGTGTGTGTGAATTTGTTAGACTGAATGAGTGTTTACCTGTGTATCTAGGACCAGTAGCTGGTGGTGTGTGCATGTGTGTGTGTGTACCTGTTTATCTGGGACCAGTAGTTGGTGTGTGTCCTACGTGTGTGCGCGTACCTGTGTATCTCGGACCAGTAGCTGGTGTGTGTGTGTGTGCATGTGTGTGTGTGTACCTGTTTATCTGGGACCAGTAGCTGTTGTGTGTGTGTGTGTGTGTGTGTGTGTGTGTGTGTGTGTGTGTGTGTGTGTGTGTGTGTGATGTGTGTGTGTGTGTGTGTGTGTGTGTGTGTGTGTGTGTGTGTGTGTGTGTGTGTGTGTGTGTGTGTGTGTGTGCTGTGATTGTGTACCGGCGGATCTGGGAGCAGCAGTTGGTACATGCTGTGTTCGTCCAGGCTGAGGTCATCAGGCAGCGCCAGGGAAGACTTGTCTGACATCTGCTCTGACATCAGAGACGCCTGCTCCACTTCGGCCAATCGGATCTGCCAAACAAACACATGGAGAATGATGTCATCCTGATGATGAACGCTGACTGAACCGCACATCAACCAAGGTTATGTGTGTAGTTGTCGTGTTGAACAACAACTATTCTGCTCGCATGCAGTTCACCTTCCAACCTGTGAGCGATGGTAGCACTTTAGAACTACCGGTAGTAGATAATAACAACAGTGAATTCCTCATTTATTAAGCATTGATCATACATGAACAACATTTGGATTCTTGAATCCTTCAGCCATGTTCCACTCAGTTAAAACACACACCATCCTTTCCTACACTTATCCTCACGGCTTATTGAAGGATTGCTCTGAAAATTCAGACTGCCTCAAACACAGCCCTTCTCTGTGCACAGAATGCTAACAGCGTGCGGGTTACAGTTCGTTTGTGGGCACAAATGGACAAACCTACCCTGCCAGTTTGAATGTGCCCACTGGTGTGGGACAAACCAAGATCCAGCTTTGAGAAGCACTGGTTTGGAATAGAATGGATGTCAAAGGCTCGCCATCTGCCCTGTTTCGGTTCACGCCCACGCGGCGAGAGGGGGCGGGTGGCACACAAATAATGGAGGATTTACATGTCGACAATTACCGACAAACCGGCTAAATACTATGCCTTAGTAAGCATCTATAAATTACACTTAAAGGCTGGAGATGCCCCGACAGCATTGCATCAGTAGCCCACCAAGTATAAGTAGTTATATGTAGTCAGGCATATTGGTCACTTTGGATGAACTCACACAAACAGACTGATGGTCTAAAACTCAACAAATCATAAATCGCAGCATTATCGAGCATCTATAAATCCTAATTAACACGTTACATACTTTCTAAATCATCAATTTAGGCATTATGAACCATTGTCTCATTATCTTATTAATTATTTATTACGGATTAAGATTAGCTTGCTAATAAGTATTCTTGTAGGATCAAATCTTTATAAATGCTGAATTCCCTATTAATTGCTACCTTATTAATACCTTAAAGTTGCAGTTATAGCAATGTGCAAGAAAATAGTTTTACGAGCGTGTTGAATAAACACTTTCATTGCCAAAGCATTAAAACAATTAAACAAAGGAAAACAAATGGCAGCCTAGGAACATAAAAAGTTAAAGATAAAATACAAAACATGGAAAACATATCATGAAATGAAATATAATCATAAAAAATTAATAAAATAGGAATGCCAACGCGCAACAAACAATGACATGACTCATAGGATTTGCGCGCACACGTACGCACACACACAGTCATACATCGCTTCACATGTCATATGAATGTTCCACTGAATTGTAATCAACACGCATGTCTCCTAGCCCTCCTTAATCTGTAACCCTGCCATCCCATGACATGCAATGTTTTTCAGTCAGCAATCTGATTGGTGTGTGCGCGCGCGCGTGCGTGCGTGCGTGCGTGCGTGCGTGCGTGCGTGTGTGTGTGTTTTGTTTGTATGTGTTTATGGGCTTGTACATGTAGGTAGGTGTGTGTGTGTGTGTGAGCGTGTATTGCCGTGTGTCAGTGTGTGTGTGAGCCGTCATGTGCCATTGGCAGACATTCAGCACCCCTCCCTTCCACCCCATGGTCTAAGACTACAAAGACCAGCATATGATTGGGTGTCGCATCCCAGCGATACTCACAGAAACCACTTGAAATCCATCATAATCGTATTCATAATCAGGAAAACTATTTGTTTATTCAAAGGAAATGTTGGGAAACAATACTTTTAAGAGGTTTAAATTTGTGAAGGGGGTCTTTAAAGTATCAGGGTTTGGTCCATTCCACGTTTTCAATGATTTTATATTTTTATATTTTACAGCGGTTTGGCAGGCAAATTAACAGGGCTGGGTAGTGCATTATAAGTGTGGGGTGTTGGGCTGTCCAACTGAAAGGCACTGTATTTGACTCCTTTTTATAAGACAGTATAACTTATCTTTTCCTTTTTTGCAGCATAAAGCTGTAATGTTTATAACTGCTACTTTAAGCATGTGAACATTTGTAATTTGAATAATACAATTGCTTTTCAAAAAATAAAATAACAAAAATATCAAAACGTGTGTGCTCAAAATGTCTGTCTCACCTCCTGGGAGTGCGCTCTGCAGTCTCTGCAGGTTGGCAGGGGGCAGTAATGGTGGAAGACAGAGCCAGACAGGTTGTCTATCAGCTCGCCCTCCAGGGAGTCTTTAATCAGTAGAGACACACTGTCCAACCACTGGCTCTCCTGCAACACATACACACAGGCACACGCATACAGACACACATATGCACACACACACAAAGACACAAAGACACACATGCATGCACAAGCACACACGCACACACGTACACAAACATGCACGATCACGCATGCACACACACAAATGCCTCATTAGATTTAAATTATGGAAAACATTGGGGGATGTACAGTATATATTAGCCCTCTTACACCAGCTTCCAAGGAGGTCAGCTAGCTACTGTAAGATATTCAAACTGCCAACAATGCCAATAAGTCAGGTACAGTCACCCAGTACCACTCTATAAAACCCAAAGATGAACAAGGAGAGGGATGTTTCCCACCAAGGACATCCAACACTGAGTCAGATTGCAGACCTTGAAGAAGAAGGGGCTTCACACACAGGTGTGTGAATTAAACACTTCCCAATGGTGGAGAAACGTAGGGACGGAGGGAGCAGAGAACGTGGAGGGTGTTGTTGGGGTTGCATATTTAAACAGTCTCATTCTTTACAACGCTCAAATCGTACACACAGCCTCTTTAAATGACTACAGTGAGATACAAAATGGTGGCCCTGTTGCCCTACTGCTCTTAAGCCCACCCAAAGCCCCGGGGATAGCTGTTTCGTTGAGGCCGTCCTATTTCCTCCAGGTCATCTGTATTTTAGAAAGATGATGACTCCAATAATCTTAACGGCCGCTAAATGGGGAGATTATTTTTAAATTGCTCTTTATTCGCCTGGCTTCCAAGAGAATGGAAGTGAATTATGACCATGTCAGCGTAAACATCACATTATTAACCAGGAAATACCTCAGTGGCTCTCTATCCATCTCCTTAGTCGATACATTACCATCCAATTCCGCTGAGCGACCGGGCTTAACAGTTTTAATGAATAATGATAGCCCCTTGAGGAACATGATCCCTTCAATATATTACGCCTCAACATCATTTACCCTTTTGATTGAGTCAACAGAAGCCCTGAGTAAACACAATACGATCTAAATGTTCCTTAATATCGGTTTGTATTTGTTGTCTGTAAATAAAAACACACAGTACAAATTATTATGTTCTAGGGTTAACTAGTCAATACAATATGGTGGCTTGTTGACAGTACAATCCCTTCCTTTTTTATTGGCACAATCACATATTCCTTCAAAGTTAAGTAAATGTTAGCTTTGCACTTAATTGTTATGATTCTTTATCAGTTTAACACTGTTTTAATGTCCCTATCTGAAAAAATGTTTGAATATCAAAGATACTTCAACTGCTATCCAACACCATTCAATAGTTTGGGGTCATTTAGACAATTTCATGTTTTCATGAAAACTCACACTTTTATTCAGCAGTTTTCGGCTGTGATAACACAATTGCACAAGGGTTTTCTAATCATCAATTAGCCTTTTAACACTTGTAGGAATCTGTACACCTACGTAGATATTCCATTAAAAATCAGCCGTTTAAAGCTAGAATAGTCATTTATCACATTAACATGTCTAGGCTGTATTTCTGATTAACCGCTACTGGCGGTGTGTACATTAGGCCATTTGAGTTATCATTGACTTGACAGTGAATAAATATGTATTCTTCTGAACACAAAAGATATGTTCTGTATCAACTTTTCTTCTGTCTGGCAGGGCATCTTGCAAGTTGAAGCTCGCGGCCAGCAGTTTTTCGTACCTTCTTCTGCCCTATTAGGAGCCTAGTTTCCTAGTGTGGCATCTAGGGGCACTAAAGTTATTTTTGGAATAACATATTTTTGATTTGTGTAGATAGTAAAGTTCTGGGCTATACCATAAAAGAGTGCTGACATCTACTGATCCTTCAGGATAAGTCTGTTATGTTTACTGGTTACTGTTTAATCAGAATGATCTGTCATCCTCCACAAACGATTCAGTCAATAATCTCTCAATCTTATTTGTCATGCTTTGGTGTCGAGTCTTGAGTTGTGCACAATCTCTCTCTCTCTCTCTCTCTCCCTCTCCCTCTCCCTCTCCCTCTTCCTCTCTCTCCTCTCTCTCTCTCTCTCTCTCTCTCTCTCTCCTCTCTCTCTCTCTCTCTCTCTCTCTCTCTCTCTCTCTCTCTCTCTCTCTCTCTGTCTGATCTCACATAAAACACAACCAATAGCAAACCTACAGAAACAAACACAGAACCCAACTCTCAATTCTCCCAAATCAGCCTCCACCTCCTACAGCGCCACACCCTCCACTCACCTGCGCCGGGGAGTACAGCCTGCATCTGCGGTGCCTCTGTGCTTCGTACTGTGTGTTTCCTCCCCCACATCCACCTCCTCCTCCTCCTGCTCCACCTCCTCCTCCTCCTCCTCTCAATGCCACCGGCCCCCCGCCGGCCCCACCTGGCGGGGGGCCACCCTGGCCCATCATCATCATCATCCCAGCTCCGGGTCCTCCTCCTCCTCCTCCGCCGCCGCCGCCGCCGCTTCCTGCTCCGCCGACGGAGGCCCCGGTTGCCCCGGCGATGGCTCCCAGCCCCCCGGTCATGCAGCAGAGGCCCCCCTGCGCGAGCTCCAGCTCGATCTCGGCGTCCATCTCGGCGTCCTCCTGCGCCTCCTTGTTGGAGTCGTCCAGGTGCTTCATGAGCACGGCCACCACCACGTTGATGAGCACGAACTGGGCGGTGAGCACGAAGGACACGAAGTACAGCGGCGAGATGAACTGCAGGCCCGCGTGGCAGCCGTAGTCGCTGCTCGACTGGCCGGGGGGGCAGTCCCTCAGGGTGTCCTGGGGACGGGGCAGGGGGGAGGGCGGGAGGGTTGGGGTGGGTTTAGAGAGGGTGGGAGGTAGAGAGGGAGAGTTAGAGAGGGAGAGTTAGAGAGGGAGGGAGGTAGAGAGGGAGATAGAGAGGGCGGGAGGCAGAGAGAGAGAGAGAGGGTGGGAGGCAGAGAGAGAGAGAGAGAGAGAGAGAGAGAGAGAGAGAGGGGGAGAGAGAGGAGAGAGAGAGAGAGAGAGAGGGAGGGGGGGGAGGGAGAGAGAGAGAGAGGGGGAGGCAAGAGAGAGGAGGAGAGAGAGAGAGAGAGAGGAGAGAGAGAGAGGAGAGAGAGAGAGAGAGAGAGAGAGAGAGAGAGAGGGAGAGAGAGAAGGGAGAGAGAGAGAGAGAGAGAGAGAGAGAGAGAGAGAGAGAGAGAGAGAGAGAGAGAGAGAGAGAGGGTGGGAGGCAGAGAGAGAGAGAGGGAGAGAGAGAGAAAGAGAGAGAGGGGGGTGGGAGGCAGAGAGAGAGAGAGATAGAGAATGAGAGAGGGGGGGCTGGATGGAAGGGAGGGATGAAGGGGTGGTGGGAGGCAGAAAGAGAGGGAAAGAGAGATGAAGAGTGAGACAGAGGGGGACAAGGGGGAAGGGAGGGATGAGGAAGGAAGGGAGGGAGGGAGGGAAGAAAGGAGAGCGAGAGAAGGAGGAAGGAAGAGAAGAGGAGAGAGGCAAAGGGTAGGCAAAGAAATCAGAGGGTGACGGGAAATAAATTGAGGAGACAGTGAGTCGGGGTGAGACGAATGGCGCCAGAGTGGAAATGGGAGCAGAGGAAGCAGGAAGTGAGGTGAGATGACGGATTAGTGGCGGTAGACCGACAGCGAAGACGCAAGAAAGAGCGACGGGAAAGTTGTCAAAATAAAAGTGCCTGCAGCCCTGAGTCAGTGATGCAGCACTTTTTTAAAAAACTTCAAGCAACTAAATGTTCTGGTGATTTAACATAAGTACAGACTTGCAATGTACAGCACCCATCCACACTAGAGAGTAACTTGTACTTGCTTGCCTTTCTGTTTCTGTTCTAGCCTTCATCCACCAAGAATTCCCTAATTCAGCCACTAATAACCTCCCTAATCCCCATCTTCATAATGCAAGATCCATGTGTTGTACCAAGGACCACATAATATGCTCCACCTTATCAACTATCTATGGTGAATGAACCACAAAAGTTAGCAGGAAAGACCCTCGTTCACCCCTGACTTCCAGATCTACATTTCTGGAGACGAGGTACACATAAGAATGGCGCCGGCCTCCGTAGGCTGGCCTCCTCATGCTGTTCCAGCGGTAGAAAGTTGCTATGTACAACTTTCTACCGCTGTCCCTCGCCTGCTGCCACCCATAGTCCGTCTGAAAGCATAATCAGTCCTGGTCGTCTCAACTCCCCCTGCGGTGTGTCAAACGCTTCAGGTATGATTGCAAAACATTTTTGCGCAAGGGTCTGATTAGCTGCACAAAGGAGGTTGCCCAGATTGCCAAGGAAAGAAAGAAAAAACATTTATTAAAAAAAATAGAAAGCTTTTCAACATCATTTTAAAATTGTAGGGCTGGCCCGAATACATAATTTCAAGCTTGGAAAAACTGGTTCCTTCGAGGTTTGGGTTAAATTAGGGTTCTGTCAGCTTCTGCATGCCGCTGGGAAACGCAGGCGGTATAAACAACAAAGGGTTCTCCCCGTGTGGCCGCCGGCCCGATGACCCGGTGCAAACCAAGACAGCGTTACTTGCTGGGGCCAACTCACCACCTTCAATCAAAAACGATGAATTCATTCTTTGTACATAGATGAGGGTGGCCATGCAGCATTTTCAATGGAGTGCTGGTGTAAGGGTAGAGGTGTAAGGGTGGAGGTGTAAGGGTGGAGGTGCAGACCATAGACGGTCTGAGAGTATGAAGGGTGTGGTTGTAAGGGTAGAGGTGTGTTACAGTACAACAGGGTGTAGGTGGAGGTGGATTACAGTCCAACAGGTTGTAGGTGGAGGTGGATTACAGTCCAACAGGGTGTAGGTGGAGGTGGATTACAGTCCAACAGGGTGTAGGTGGAGGTGGATTACAGTACAACAGGGTGTAGGTGGAGGTGGATTACAGTACAACAGGGTGTAGGTGGAGGTGGATTACAGTACAACAGGGTGTAGGTGGAGGTGGATTACAGTACAACAGGGTGTAGGTGGAGGTGGATTACAGTACAACAGGGTGTAGGTGGAGGTGGATTACAGTACAACAGGGTGTAGGTGGAGGTGGATTACAGTCCAACAGGGTGTAGGTGGAGGTGGATTACAGTACAACAGGGTGTAGGTGGAGGTGGATTACAGTACAACAGGGTGTAGGTGGAGGTGGATTACAGTCCAACAGGGTGTAGGTGGAGGTGGATTACAGTCCAACAGGGTGTAGGTGGAGGTGGATTACAGTAACAACAGGGTGGTAGGTGGAGGTGGAATTAACAGTACCGACAAGGGTGTAGGTGGATTACAGCACAACAGGGTGTAGGTGGAGGTGGATTACAGTACAACAGGGTGTAGGTGGAGGTGGATTACAGTACAACAGGGTGTAGGTGGAGGTGGATTACAGTACAACAGGGTGTAGGTGGAGGTGGATTACAGTACAACAGGGTGTAGGTGGAGGTGGATAACAGTACAACAGGGTGTAGGTGGAGGTGGATAACAGTACAACAGGGTGAGGCCATGCGGTTGGGAGTACAACAGGGTGTAGCGGTAGATGTGGAGGTGGATTAGGACGATAGGGTGTAGCGATGCGGGTGGAGGCGTACCTTCATGATGCCGTTCCAGTTGTCCCCGGTAGAGACCTGGAACAGCGTGAGGAAGGCCATGCCGAAGTTCTCGAAGGTGGCGTGGCGACTCATCCCCTCACATGGGTAGTCAGCGTTACAAACTGGGAGGGGAACGCACAACACAACCCCTAAATACACAACACGAAGAATCAACAACGCACACACACTTATAACAAACCAAACAGGTCAAATCGAGTACCACATCGATAGATAGACCAATACAAGCAGACCGACAGAGGGATAGATAGAAAGACAGACTGACAGATTGATAGGTAGAGGACATACCTTCTGGAGTGTTGGTACTTCGGGTGGGATTTGCATGAGGGTTTTTTGGGGGATCAAAGGGCCTATGTTTGGGTAATAGATTTGTCTACGGGAGCATGGGGGCACCAGGCAGCAGCCGGTGGCCGGCCCCATGAGATCCAGCGGATACATTATTAAACATGGCGGCCATGTGGTGCATCTCAATGAGAGTGTTGGCGGGGGGGGGGAGGTTTGATCCAGAGCACCCGGCCACAGGGAGAGGCGCTGGGATGACCGCCTCTCGCCCAAATGTAATCAGCGATCAGCGAGACGCAGTCGCCTCAGCGCCCGAGGGACGTTTCAAACCTGCACTATGTTACTTTTTTACTGCAGCGATTCACTATTTCCTAAATTATTTACTGATAAAATGGGACTTTTGTTTTTCTGGTCAACACACAGACAGATGCGTGTGCTTCTGGCTGTAGCATGGCTGTATAGCTCTATCATATCAGATGGCAATGTTGACCATGTTTAGCTATATCACTAGAGGCTGATGAACACTGACAGAGTGCTGAAATAGAGCTATCATGAGCGGGATGTGATTCTGGACTTTTCCTGGATGACTCCAGTTTGACCAAGTACAGTTGAACATCAGTTAAGAGGATATGATTCTGGATTATTCCAGTTCAGACCAGTCACTAGGTAGTTCCAGATTGTTCCAGGTTGTTAGGGTCCCCCTCACCTAGCTCCCCAAACAGCTCCACTCCCAGCGCAGCATAGATGAAGAACAGCAACATGAAGAGCAGGCCCAGGTTACCAACCTACACACACACACACACACACACACACACACACACACACACACACACACACACACACACACACACACACACACACACACACACACACACACACACACACACACACACACACACGAAAAGGTTAACAAACAACAATCACATTAATGTTTTCTGTGGTGAATTATGGTAAAATGCTGCTTTCAAGTCAGTCAAACCTAGAGGGCACAAACTATGAACCATTGAATAAATATTGTACAGAAAAACAACCATTTCACATATTCATCGTACTGCATAGGAGTGACTCAAACCGCATATCTGGAATGAGTTTCCCCTCTCTGACATCCTGCCGCCCTATGCTACCCACCAGCTATGCTACGCTGCTGCTAGGCTACGGTACACACAGAGATAGAGAGCCCCTGGGCAACTAGCGTGTGGGTGTGGCCCCCCAACACACTCTGCGAACCCCAGTAATATGATTAACACACAGCGCCACACTGTGTGTGTGTGTGTGTGTGTGTGTGTGTGTGTGTGTGTGTGTGTGTGTGTGTGTGTGTGTGTGTGTGTGTGTGTGTGTGTGTGTGTGTGTGTGTGTGTGTGTGTGTGTGTGTGTGTGTGTTGATATCATAAATACCAGTGATGATTCTGGATGCCTTACAGAGGGGAAGGTTTGTAAATGTAGGTGTAATATATTCCCACATTCCCTGATCCCTGGCCTGGGAACCAGACAAATGTGGCGTCCTGCCCCCTGTCCCGCTCAGACAGATTCCCAGCAGACCTGACCTGGGTCCAAGCCAATCACAACCATCTATCTACCTCATGATGGCTGGACAGGGGAGCAGCCTATGCGTTCACCGTTGAGGCCATTTCATAAAGAACCAAAATGGCTGATGCTGATGTGTCACACGCTTCGTTGTGATTGGTCGGCGGTCTATCCAACTGTGTCCCAACGCAGTTTAGTTGAAAATGAACCGAGGGGTTCCAGAATAATATGGGTTTGCGAATTAGTCTGGCGATGTCAAGCTACCTGAACCCCACTCGGATGAAGAAGTGTAAAGCTGTGTTTTAATCCAAGAGAGAAGACTAGATTAACGCAGTGCTTGAGGAGTCAGGAAATGGCCTGAGGAAATTTTAATTCCTCCTCTCATCCGTATCGCTCTCTCTCCCTCTCTCTATATATCTCTGCCAGGGCGACACAGTATGAAAGGCTACAGCATGGATTAAACAAAACACAGCTTTGGATAGACTCATCCTTCCAAGGGTTAAGGAGAGAGAGAGGGCGAGAGGGGGAGGGAGTGTGTGGAGAGAGAGAGAGAGAGCGGATGAGAGCGAGAGAGAGATAGAGAGAGAGAGAGAGGGAGGCGAGAGAGAGGAGAGAGAGGGAGATGAGTGGAGAGAGAGAGAGACGAGAGAGCGAGAGAGAGAGCGAGGAGAGAGAGAGAGAGAGAGAGAGAGAGAGAGAGAGAGAGAGCGAGAGAGAGAGAGAGAGAGAGAGAGAGAGAGAGCGAGAGAGAGAGAGAGAGAGAGAGAGTAGGAGCAGTGGTAGTGTGGAGGGACCAGGAGACCCAGGGAGGACAGGAACAGACGGCGTGTGGCAGAGACAACGCGGTTCCAGAGACTCTGATGGCTCTACCCCAGGTCTCCGAGTGGAGCCAGCCACTCTTGTACCAGGATGAGCAAAACATGTCCTGCCTGTCTGTGTCTTCTGTTCTGTATGCACAGCCTCATCCCCCTCTGCTCCCTAGTTTGAAACTATCTTCCCCTGTGGGGGAAGGGTTCCACACTTCAAATCCAATCATGCAATTCAACTTGAGGCAATAGTCTAGTTGTTTAATTGAGTAGTTTCTGTTGGATTTTTTTCAGTTCAGAGGGGAGATGCACATCTGTTGGAGATGCTGCACAATTTAAACTAACAGAAGAGAGAACATGGGTACCCTAGTATGACAATTGTTACCACGGTGATACCCTAGCGTGTCACAACGCGATCTCTTGTACTTGATGAGGGAGGGATGCACTGCTTTAGTACTGAGAGACATCTGAGCACCTTTGCCAATCAGGCGGCTCCTTTCATGGCATCGGTGTCTGAAGTGTCACAGATGTTTGCTGTATTTTTTCCCCCAGCAGGAAATACAATATATGGATACCATTCCCATCATCCTCCTGTGTAGGTCCACGTATATGCTCATTCAACGATCGATAGATAGATAGATAGATAGATAGATAGATAGATAGATAGATAGATAGATAGATAGATAGATAGATAGATAGATAGATAGATAGATAGATAGATAGATAGATAGATAGATAGATAGATAGATAGATAGATAGATAGATAGATAGACAGACAGACTTGTACAGGGACAGTTATGATTGGCCGACCCCCGTTTGAAACTGGCCTGCTTAAACCCAAGATTCTCCAGCATTTGGTTGTCCTTGGCAACAAGCGACCCACACAATAGCCGTAGTCGCTGTAACAGCTTATATTACCTTTAATGACTATAAAACATTTTCCACACCACTGTGGCAACCAAAAATTCAACCTTGTTGTGTTTTTTGTTGTTGGCGCATTACGTCTGCTCAACTGAGAGAGCAAGGCGAGTAGAGAAAAAAAGGGGACCTCGGGAAACTGCAGGAAGAAACATCTGAAATTACATTTGAGGATCGTTCCTGCTGTCAAAGAACATAACATCAAGACAAACGCACGGCAGACTGAATCTCAAGTAAATACACAAACTGTTTTAAAAAAACATTTCATCCTATGGATGAATGAACAAGATTACAGCAGAGTGATTCCTCAGATAAGGGCAGGGGGGGATGGAAAACAGTGTGGAAGAGGAGTGAAGGAAATGAAAGGGAAAGAGAAGAAAATAAAGGAAGAGAAAGAAAAAGGAGGCGAAGGAGGAAGGAAAGGAGGAGAGGAAAGAGGAGGGAGAGGGAGTGAGGCGTTGCTTTGGGTAGTTGGAGGGTGCACAGTGATGGATAGAGGGAAGAGAGAAAGCATTCAGAGAATCTAAATATCCACCAAATAGTGCGTTTCTGCGGAATGGAAGATAAGGGAAGAGGAATCCTCGGAAAAAGGATCCATCCATCACCAGCTCCTCTCCTGAGCAGCGGAGGTCGTCGGAAATCACAGAGCAGAACCGTGGGGTGTGCTGCTTCAAACCCAAAGGGACACACCAGCATCAAAGACTCCTCAAGGAAGTCCTCTCCTAGGTCCTCAGAGCAGCAGGTCCTCCATCATCCTCACCGGGGCTGATTCACTCTGGAGGGCCCTTGTGACAAGCTCAAAGCAAGGTGCATGTGTGTGTCTGGGTACGTATCTGTGTGGCGTGTGTGTGTATGTGTGTGTCGTTCTGTGTCTGGGCAAGTGTGCATGTATTTGTGTGCATGTGTGTCTGTGTGAGTCGGTGTGAGTCTGTGTGTGTGTTTGTTTATAGACATGAAGTCAGTGTGTGTGTGTGTGTGTGTGTGTGTGTGTGTGTGTGTGTGTGTGTGTGTGTGTGTTGTGTGTGTGTGTGTGTGTCTGTGTGTGTGTGCTTGTGGTTTGTATGTGTCTGTGTGTGTGTGTGTGTGCTTGTGGTTTGTTTGTTCATGTGTTTGTTTATGTGTGTGTGTGTGTGTGTGTGTGTGTGTGTGTGTGTGTGTGTGTGTGTGTGTGTGTGTGTGTGTGTGTGTGTGTGTGTGTGTGTGTGTGTGTGTGTGTGTGTGTGTGTGTGTGTGTGCGTGCATGGGTGAGGGTGTGTGGGTGTGTACCTGAGGTAGAGCCTGAACCACCGTGTCGAGCAGGGCCCTCATCCCCGTCGCCATCTTGAGCAGCTTCAACACTGGGGGAAGATCACAGGGAGGTTACATCACCTTCGCCGGGGGGGTGGGAGTTTCTGTGTGCCAACGTTTCGGTACTCCTGAGACTGAGTTAGTGTATGTACGTGTGTGTGTGTGTGTGTGCGCGTGTGTGTGTGTGTGCGTGTGTGTGTGTGTGTGTGTGTGTGTGTGTGTGTGTCTGTGTGTGTGTTGGTATCAGAGTGAGTGTGAGTTCTTGTTTGTGTAACGGCTCTGCCACACCAGCCCCGTGAGCCTAGCAGAGTGAAGAATGGTGAGCCTCTACATCTGTGTTAATCAATATGAGGAGCTCCTTGATACCCAAGGGATTATATACGAGATGATCAGATGACCTTTGACCTAAAGCAAATATTTCATGGATAAGCGCAGAAGAAACCATCTATTTTTGCACATTTCTAATCAGGCAGCATTTGAAGTTTAGTTTGTTAAAGTAGACAACCCAACAAATGAATAATGGACTGTACCGCAAACCTTTCATGTGTCTGATCAGCCTGCCAGTGAACAGTGGAATTCATCATCACAGCGGGGAAGGTTGTTTATCTTGAGATGATCAGTGAGTGCCAGGCCAGACATCAGTAAACATGGATAAGGTCAAGTTGATCGGAATCAACCATGTCAAGAAAATAATCAGTATGATGAAATGTTTCAGTCTTGTGTTTTCCGTTTTGTGTGTCTGAGTAAGGGACACACACACACACACACACACACACACACACACACACACACACACACACACACACACACACACACACACACACACACACACACACACACACACACACACACACACACACACACACACGTACGCACACACAAACGCATTAGGGCTCCGATGATTCAAATCAAAATGGGAAGATCAATAACAGCAGAGTTTAATAGAGTGTATGGACACTGCAAGACTGATATTTATGGCATTTTCCTCTCTACACTACAGTCTCATCCAGCGGGAGGGAGAACGCTCCGGATGTACGCTGCCCTGTTGCCCATTAGAGATTCAGCTCAACCCCCAGCGGACTAATTTCCGGAGGAAGAAGAGGGAAACCGAACAAAGATGAAGAAGATCGCTGTGTGTGTGTGTGTGTGTGTGTGAGGGGGAGGGGGACAAAAGCATGTGGAGAGGTGGAAAAAAGCAAAACAATTAGCTGGAGCACCAAACCCCACATATACCCCCCCCCCCCCCCCGCCCATGGGATCTGGACACCCCCTATATGAAGAGGGAGAGGGGGAAAGAGGGGGAGGGTGGAGGAGGTAGATGAGGAGGGGGAGGGAGGGCGTGGTGGAGATGAAGGGCGGGAAGATGGATAGGGAGGGGGACGAGGAGGAGGAGTAGGAGGAGTCCAACGAGTGGGGCTGGAGGCCGAGGTGATGGAGGGGGTTGAAGAGGTGGGGGTGGGGGGATAGGTCGTGGAGGCGGAGGTGGAGAAGGAGGAAGGGAAGGAGGTGGTTAGGAGGCGGAGAAGTACACTGTGAAGCACTGTTTGTGAATTGCGCAGTCAACGCACAAACGATTGCATTTATAGTTGCCGTTTCGCCACAACACAGGGGTCGACAGTCAGGTCACACACTCATATTTTTAGAGGTGTGCGACACGCGAAAGATTGCCGTATGATGCGGCCCAAGGCCCCTGATGACGTCATGTTTTGCTTGCGCGGTTCAGGCTATAAATTAGATTTTGGAACTTGCTACGCCAGCAGTGTTAGGAGCCCGATGGCATTCCACCTGTTGAAATGCCAGGGGCTGTACACTCCACACACACATGCACATACGCACACACACACACACACACACACACACACACACACACACACACACACACAATGTCGTGGACACACACACTGCCCTGAATGTCAGAGCTGCTGTTGTATTACTGTGTCAGCCGGATAGCTGACACATTCAGAGCTGTGTGGGTGTGTGTGAGTGGGTGTGTTTCTGTGTGTTTCTTCACGTGTGTTTGTGTGTGTGTGTGTGTGTGTGTGTGTGTGTTTCTGTGTGTTTGTGTGTGTGTGTGTGTGTGTGTGTGTGTGTGTTTGTGTGTGTGTGTGTGTGTGTGTGTGTGTGTGTGTGTGTGTGTGTGTGTGTGTGTGTGTGTGTGTGTGTGTGTGTGTGTGTGTGTGTGTCGGGGGCTTTCCAACTCGCTTTTATAAAATGGTGTCCCCCCCAAACTTTATTTTTCTCTAAAGTTGAAACAAAAGGTCATGCAATGGGGAAAATGTAGGGATGGCAGAGTAACTTTGCACATTTTGCCCGCACATTGCGTGTGATGCTGAAAACAACAATTGATTTGCGATTTCATACGATTTCATTTTTTCATACTGAAAAATTTGCGGACAACCATAATTAGATTTGTCAACCTTTTCACCATGCACGCATGCACAGAGTGCAGCCTACGATCGGTATTTTTACACCAGGATGTCTTTACTCAGGTGAAACGTTAATCAGAAGAAATTGGAAAAAAAAAACGCATACACATCCGCCATCACCAACGATGTGTGGGCACCTGTATGTCAGCACTCTGGCTCCAGAGAAGCAAACGATAAATATTAAATGTCCAGCTTCACATGGACTATGCATGTGCATGTGTGTAGGTGCCCGTGTGTGTATGCCTGTGCGCGTGTATTTTGTTTATGTGAACGTGCATGTGTGCGTGTGTGTGATGGTATATTAGTATGTGTAGTATGTTTTTGAGTGTATATTATTGTGCGTTTGCGAGAGTGTATTTGTATGTGTGTGTGAGAGTATATTCGGATGTGTGTGTGTACGTGTGTGTGTGTGTGCATCCGTTTGTGCATGCAGGAGTATGCGTGTGTGCTTGTGTGTGCGTACCGCGTGCTATCCGGAGCACCCTCATGATCCTGATGATGGTGGGGTTGATGGGTAGCGAGGCGTTGATCTCGATCTCCTCCAGGATGATGCCCATCACAGACAGCAGCACTATGGCCAGGTCGAGCTGGTTCCACCTGCAGCGCACACACACATGTACACATACAGACACACACACATTTTTACAGACAAATAAACATAGACATTCATACAGACACACACAAAGAGACATTTGTACGTGTAGCTTTTCAATGTATTTTATGTCTTAACCCTCCATGTTCCTTCATGGCCTGTCTCTATACTGTGAAACCTATAACCTGTTCCGTAATGACCTGTCTATGTACTATCTGACCCCTGCCTGCTCCTTAATGACCTGTCTCTCTACTGTGCAACCCCTAAACACACCTTAATGACCTGTCTATGTACTATCTGACCCCTGCCTGCTCCTTAATGACCTGTCTCTGTATTGTCTAACACCTACAGTCTCCTTAATGACCTGTATCTGTATTCAATATCTAACCCCTTCCTGCTCCTTAATGGCCTGTCTCTCTACTGTGTAACCCCTAACCGCACCTTAATGACCTGTCTCTGTACTGTCTAACCCTACCTGCACATGAATGACCTGTCTCTGTACTGTCTAGACCGTGCCTGCTCATTAATGACCTGTTTCTGTAGTGTCTAACCCCTACCTGCTGCTTAATGACCTTTCTCTGTACTGTCTAACCCTACCTGCACATGAATGGCCTGTCTCTGTACTGTCTGACCCCTGCCTGCTCCTCAATGCCCTGTTTCTGTACTGTCTAACCCTACCTGCAAATTAATGCCCTGTTTCTGTACTGTCTAACCCCTGCCTGCTCCTTAATGACCTGTCTCTGTACTGTCTGAACCCAGTCTTTAATATTAACTGTCTAACCCTGACCTGTCCTTGAAGAAGCGTCGGAAGCCAAAGGCCACCAGCTTCAGTGTGGATTCGATGACGAAGGTGGAGGTGAAGAAGTAGTTGCAGTACTTCAGCCCTGTCTCCAGGGACTGAGGGCGAGAGACAGAAAGATGAGAGAGAGAGAGAAAGAGAGAGAGAGAGGGAGAAATATGAGAGATGGAGATAAATCATTACACAGAAAACAGAAAATCCTGTTTCAAGCAATCTGCTAATCCATGGTTTAAATTAACTGCCACAGCCCTTCGTTCTGCCAGACTAAAATTGATATTCATGTCATGTTTATGTGCTTTGATGATTAGAAGTGTCTGTGGCTTTAATTTACACATACAGTTACCCAAAAGACCAGGCTTGTAATTTAATTGAGTTTGTTCTTCACTGTGGAATCAAATTACTTAAGGGAGGAGAGAGAGAGGTATAGACAGAGAGGAGGGAGAGAAAAACAAGGGTAGACTAAAAAGAGTAAGATAACTTGACCAACCAAAAGGGCGCTGCTATTGACAGTGCTAATAGCGTGTGTGTGTGTGTGTGTGTGTGTGTGTGTGTGTGTGTGTGTGTGTGTGTGTGTGTGTGTGTGTGTGTGTGTGTGTGTGTGTGTGTGTGTGTGTGTGTGTGTGTGTGTGTGTGTGTGTGTGTGTGTGTGTGTGTGTGTGTGTGTGTGCACGCGTGTGCGTGTGTGTGTGGGTGTGTGTGTGTGCGTGTGTGTGTGTGTGTGTGTGTGTGTGTGTGTGTGTGTGTGTGTGTGTGTGTGTGTGTGTGTGTGTGTGTGTGTGTGTGTGTGTGTGTGTGTGTGTGTGGGTGCACAGTTGTGTTAAGTGGGCTTTGGCAGTAGCTGCCAGCCTCTTGGCCTGGTGCAAAATGCAGTCATTGTGTTGACATGGCTTTAATCCGAGTGGGGGCAGTGTGCGAGACGGCGTGGAACACAGGCCACACTGGAGGGGCCGGTCCGCTGCTCTCAACGCGGCAGATCATTATCCCCTCAGCGCTCTGCCTCTAGTCTGTCATCCTGAGCCCTACACAGCCTCTCAGCACACGCACATGATGGAAACCACACACACACACACACACACACACACACACACACACACACACACACACACACACACACACACACACACACACACACACACACACACACACACACACACACACACGTCTGGATGTGACACAAACACACCTACAAGCACCCTGTCCCTCTGTTTACACATCTCGATTTTGCCTTTCAACGGTGAACACCTAATATAAAAACCTTTACCAAAGTAGTCATTTAGCAAACGCTTGCATCCAAAGTGAATGACAGGTGTCTCGACAAAGCACACAAAGGATACTGGAGTACCTCCAACCTTTTCAAAATTCCTTTTCCAATAATGGCCTGGCCAAGAAAGCATCATTACAAACATAAGACAATGACAGCCCCATCGTAGGAGACCTTTCATCAAAGTGTCTTTACATCCAAGCGCTGTAACAAACAGCGACCCCACCCTGCCTCGTCGCGTGGCCGCAGCCCAGGGAGTGAGGGGATGAGGTGACCCAGGGAGGGGTACCTTGGGCTGGCTGTAGTGCTCCAGGGACATGGTGATGACATTGATGCAGATGATGAAGGTGATAGTCAGGTCCAGGTAGTGGCTGGTGCACAGCGTGTGGACGGCCAGCCGGGTGGGGCCGTACGACGCAAAGTAGGGGGTCTTCTGGGCCTCTGGAGGGAGAAAGGGGGGGGGGGGGGGGGGGGGCATGGAGTTAAAGAGAGGAGACGAGAGGGGAGATTCAGGATTTACCATTGTGACGAGATGTGAGCATTGAAGAGGGTGAGTGTTGGCCGGGGGGAGAAACATAGGGAGAAGGAGAGAGGAGGGGATAATGCCCCTTTCACAAAAGCAGAGCATCCCTGAATTGTTCCAGACCATCTTCCTGCCCGGGGTCATGTGTGAATGGGAACAGAGATCAAAATCCAGAACGATCTGTGCGGCTAATTTCCCTTCCGAGGGTGGGACAGATTATAAGTGAGCAAGAGAGCGAGTGAAAGAGTAGGAGAGCGTGAGAGCGGTGATTAACGGCTGATTAGCAGAGGGGGAGATCAAGTGTTTCGGACTTGGAAGCAGAGAGACGTCCCCAGAGGTGAAGAGGGTGGAGGAGGCCCAGAATGAACTGAGATGATCACAGAGAGGATCACACAGAGGCTTCCACACTGCAAACACTCCGGTGTCAGTCCTGAGTCGCTGGCAGATCCATCCTGTCTCCCTCTGCTCTCTCACAATGTTCTTCACAACCTTTTATTGCCCTTGGAGCATTGTTAGGTCTGATTATTCTTGCAAATCCAACTTCCACGATTTTCACAGAAGAGTTAAAAATACGGGAGGAGTGGGGTAAGAGAGTGTGTGGAGGAAGAGGAGAGGGAGACGAGGAGTCAAGTAAGGAGATAGGAAAAGATGAGAGAGAAGGGAGAAAAGAGAGACGAAAGGAGAGAGACAGGAATACAGCCTGTCCTGTATCAAGGCCAGGAGAGGACCAAAGCTTCTAAATCACCAGTAACAGTAAAAAGAACCATGAGTCTGACCTCTGGGCTCAGATACAGCACACACACACACACACACACACACACACACACACACACACACACACACACACACACACACACACACACACACACACACACACACACACACACACACACACACACACACACACACACACACACACACACACACACACACCCACACAGACACATAATTTACTGCCGCCCTTACTCCTCCTCTTCTTCTCCATGCGCCGCTGGCGTTTCTCCTCGCGCCGCCGGGCCTCCTCCACCTCCTGGTGCTGCCGGCACTTGTGGAAGTTCTCCACCACCACGCCCACGAACATGTTGAGCACGAAGAAGCTGACGATGAGCAGGAAGGAGATGAAGTACAGCAGCATCCACGGGTTGTTGTTGATCGCCGGCTGGAGGGGAGAGAGAGGAGAGGAGGGCGGAGGGAGAGAGAGGAGGGGGAGGAAGAGAGAGGAGGGGGAGGGAGAGAGGAGAGGGGGGAGAGAGAGGAGAGGGAGGGAGAGGAGAGGGAAGGGGAGGGAGAGAGGGGAGAGGGGGGAGAGAGAGGAGAGGGGGGGAGAGGAGGGAGGGATGAGAGAGAGAGAGGAGAGGGCGGGAGGGAGAAGGAGAGGGAGGGAGGGAGAAAGAGGACAGGGGGGAGAGAGGAGGAGAGAGAGGAGAGGGGGGGAGTAGGGGGGAGAGAAGAGGATGGGGGAGAGAGAGAGGCGAGAGAGAAGAGGGAGGGAGAAATGAGGAGGGGGGGAGAGAGGGAGGGACAGAGAGGAGAGGGGGGAGAGAGAGGAGAGGGGGAGAGAGGGAGAGGGAGGGAGGGAGGAGAGGCGGGAAAAAGAGAGAGAGGGAGAGGAGGAGAGGGGAGGAGAGAGAGGAAGAGGGGGGAAGAGAGAGGAAGAGGGGGAGAGAGAGGAGGGGGAGGGAGAGAGAGAGAGAGTGAGGTGGGAGAGGACGACACAGAGAGGAGGAGTAGGAGGAAGGAGGAGGAGGAGGAGGAGGAGGAGAGGAGGGGAGAGGAGGAGGAGGAGGAGGAGGAGGAGGCGGAGAAGCAGAAGAGTAACGAGGAAAGAGGTGAGAAGGACCAAGAGGAAATGAGGGCCATAACAGGAGGTAGACATCATGAAGAAAAGTGAAAAAGGAGATAAGAGTGAATCAGAGAGGGGGGAGGAGGAGAGAGAGCAGACAAGGCACCACACAGAAGTGGTTTACGTGTCTCAGCTATCAAACAGCTATCAGTTAAGAGTAAAAGTGGAATAAGGAGCAGGGTTTGAATCCATCCAATACAAGACCAAGAGGGGGCAGAGACACGGAAAGAGAGAATGATGAGTTGAAGACAAAGGAGGGGGTGGTGAAGAGTTAATCATAGGGATGAAGCTAAAGGAGGAGATAAAAACAGAAGGATCACAGTAAAGGAGGGAAGGAGAGGGAGATGGGAGTGATGTCAGAATTTGATGAGGAGGAAGATGAGTGTAGAAGTTTTCCGACGGTACTGAATGAACCATGAATACAGATGATGGGCGAAGGATTTTCAAACCACGTTTTTAAATGAGAGAAATAGCTTTATGCTAATAGTACGGCTCGAGCAGCCACCATTGATATGTGTCAGTGTGTGTGTCTGTGAGTGCACATGTGGGAGAGTGTGTGCGCTTGTGTGAAATCTCAAATCGCAAAAACGATTTGTGCACATGAATGCCTTTGTGTCTGTGTGTGTGTGTTTTTGAGTGAGTAAATGAGTGTGTGTAATGTGTATGCACGCACACACACACACACACACACAACACACACACACACACACACACACACACACACACACACACACACACACACACACACACACACACACACACACTATGTTACCTGCTGGTCGATGCCCACTGCGTCCAGGCCGTGGTACATGATGTTGACCCATCCGTCTTTTGATGCCAGAACAAACAGGGACATCAGAGCCTGGAGGACACACACACACACATGCACACACACACACACACACACACACACACACACACACACACACACACACACACACACACACACACACACACACACACACACACACACACACAGACATGCACACGCAAACACAAACTATATTTACCAAATATTCATCAACACTCAGGTCATCAGGAGCAGGTAGGGGGTAGTTCAAGGGTCATCAGCAGTGAATGGCATCACCTACCTGGCCCAGGTTATCAAAGTTGTACTTGTGGTGAACCCAGCGGTAGTTGGCAAACTGGCAGTCTGATTTATTAGTGATGTTCCTCACGTCAAGGCCCAGGCAGTAGTAGAACTTCCCTTTGAAGAGCTTTTGAGGAGCACACAGACACACACACGTACAGACGCACACAAACACACACGCAGATATGCCCACGAAGATAACACAGACACACACACACAAAAACAAGCACACACAGACACGCATATGAACACACACATTCAAACATTGATACACACACACACACACACACACACACACACACACACACACACACACACACACACACACACACACACACACACACACACACACACTCTCCCACACAGACAAAGAGAGCAAAGTGTAAGTTGTATTTTCAGCTCCCTGTATTGTGTAACCTGTGAGACCAAACACGCTGCTGAATATCTACGAAATTGATGATGGTCCTACAGACTTTTCACCTTCCAGCACATCAAAGAAGTAAGTGGAATATTTTATCCATCCGGCCATGAAGAGGGTGTGAGAAATTATTAGGGAGGATCTCGTCTCTATCCCCAGTGACATAAACACGTCCTAAAACTCGTAAAAAATAAATTATGTAAACTGAAGGTGATTTTGTTGCCAATACTTTTGGCTTTTCATGAGACTTTCAACTTGGCGTCATGAATAATGCATTTCATTTTGCCTTTCAGAGTTAAAAGTTTAAATTATTGAAACTCAATGGTTTTCTCGATCAACACACTTAACCCTGAGCTTTAACCTGCTTTAACCGCCACATCTCTTAGACAGGCCCAGTTGGCATTGCTGCACAGCAGGTCCAAGGCTCTAATGCAAGTCATAGCTTTGATCGTGATTCTAAAATATAAGTACAGCACAAAATACGAATGCAGTTCATCATACTAAAACATATTTGTCCACATCTCTCAGGGTGAGTGGCACGTAGCTCCAGCCCCATGACAGAATCAAACCTGCAGATCTCAGGACCCATGCGGCTACAGCAGTAAGGTGAGCCACCAAACCGCCATGTTTTTTAATGTGTTAATTTATGTGTTTTGCCAATAAGCCAGGTCTGGCGTCTAAAGAGACAGCTGTACATGTACAACATAGCGATAGAGGGTAACAACACTTCCTTGGGGGCAGGTCAGAGGACCTCCAGAGTATTCTACAAAGTATTTTAATGGAATTCGTTTCTGAGTTTTGCCGTTTGTTAAAATACTAGTACGATATATTTAAAAAACAACACAAGGACACGAGCGGACGGAGTGCAGCGATCAATAAATACAATTAAACACAACAATAAAATAGAGTAATCAATCAAAGACAACAAAGATAAGGTAATACATGAAAATATAATTAAAACCATACATTTAAGTACTAAAGAGTGTGTGACAATAAAAAATGTGTGATGCTATAGGAGAACTGAGGGTGTGTATTACTATTCAAGTAAAGTAATGTGTGTTACAATCAAAGCCCAGAGAGAGAGGAGTGTTAATATTAAAGTACAGTCGATGTGTGTTATTTTTTGTGTTTCTATAAAAGCACAGTGAGTGTGTTACTTTTAAAGCGCAGAGAGAGTGTTACTATAAAAGTACAATCAGTGTGTGACTATAAAAGTAGGGTCAGTGTGTGACATACTATGTAGCACAGTGAGTGAGTGGTGGGCACCTGTACTCCCAGGATGCCGAAGATGATGAAGAAGGCGCAGCAAATGAGGACAATGTTTCCGATGGGCTTCAGAGACGTGATGAGGGTCTCCACCACCAGCTTCAGACCTGGAGCCCTGCTGATCACCCTGGGAGAGAGAGGTAGGGAGGTACAGAGAGAGAGAGAGAGAGAGAGAGAGAGAGAGAGAGAGAGAGAGAGAGAGAGAGAGAGAGAGAGAGAGAGAGAGAGAGAGAGAGAGAGAGAGAGAGAGAGAAAAAAAAAGAGAGAGAGCGCAAGAGAGCAAGAGAGATATAAAGATGTAGAGATGTAGAGAGAGGTAGGAAGAGTTAGGGAGACAGAGGTAGTAGAGATCGAGAGAGATGGAAACTTTTCAGAAATGCATTTCAGTAGTGGGCGGGACCAGAGCTGACCGGATGTTCTCTGAGCATACCCAGCATACCCTGCGCTCCTATTCTAGTGTGGAGGTGACGCCAGGTGCTATGGTTATGGGTGGTGTTACCGGAGCGGTCTTAGAGTCCGTAGCAGGCGTAGGACCCTGAGGACCCCCAGGATCTTGGCCCCTCCTGCCATGGACACCACGATGTCGATGAGAGACACAAACACCAGAAAACCGTCCAGGACGTTCCAGCTGCTACGCAGGTAGGCCCGCTCGCCCAGGTAGAGCCCCATAGACACCACCTGCAGAGTGAGAGAGAGAGAGAGAGAGAGAGAGAGAGAGAGAGAGAGAGAGAGAGAGAGAGAGAGAGAGAGAGAGAGAGAGAGAGAGAGAGAGAGAGAGAGAGGGGTCAGGAAGACAGAGGTTGGGGTGAGAGAGGGAGAGAATGTCAAGATAGAGGTCAAGGAGACATGCAAACCGCTGTCATGGCAACAATCAAAAAGGAGGCAGGCGACAACGAAGGTCCCATGCAAAAAGTGGAAGCAACAGTTTTACATTTTTTAATGTCTTTGGAAACATGAATGTTTATATTCCAGGCAAATGAAGCTTTGAATGCATTCAATTGGACTGCAATTGAGAGAGAAGGGTAGAGGAAAAGAAAGATAGAGTGAGATGAGTAAGGAAAGGAGAGGAGAGAGGAGAGAGGGCCAGGCACACACGATAAACATCTCAGTGGTCTCTATCCTGGTTGTTTAAGGCTTATGTTAAGAGCATATGCTCTGTCTGTTTGACTAGACAAACCTTGACAAGCCAGTGGGATTGATAAATCAATAGTACACATTGTGATATTGAATATAGACTGTTGAGGTGATTCACTTGTTGCTAATGGAAAAAGTCTTTCATTACATCATTTCTTATTTCAGGGCAGCGGGACATTCATAAGGTTATGATCCAATTCGTCACTTTTAAGGGAAGTAAACAATTTAAAGTAAAACCTGTACAAACAACATAAGGATACATACATATACACTATATTCTTAGGCCATACAGTGACACAGAGTGCTGTACATAGGCAGCCCCTCACTCAATTTACCCCTGCTTGGTGAGCTCTACTTATATACTAGCTCCTCTTATCAACCCAATCCAGTTAACAGAAAAAGTGTACGTTTATGAAAATAAGGCCAATTAATTATTACAACAATATCATGGTAATAAAATAAATAAATGTTATATTTATATATATATTACGGTATATTACCCTCGTTAAACAATCCAAACCTTTAATATATGTAAATATGCATTTAACAGAATAACATCCTCCCAAAATGGTACATTCCCCCAGCACCCTGGAAACACCCCTAAAAAGGCAGACTGGTGGAGCTGCCTTTGTTTCCCAGTTCATACTGTGAGCGGCGAGAAAAAACAGGACGCAAGTAATGCTTGCAAAAAATTATTTGGACAATAGTAGTTATTTTATTCCATGTATACACAAACAAATAAATACGGAATTTGGGAATATATTGATTAATCCATGACTTCTTCTGTTTTCTTGTGCGGTGTCCTCAGACTCAGACCAGCCCATTGGAGGAGCTGTGTGCTCTATTGAGCACTTGTCTTTGTTGGACATGGGACTGTGGGAGCTTGTTGATGTTATGACGCTCCCTTTTGGCTGCTCCTAGTGCCTGAATCCCTGCCTGATCCTTAAAAGGTGCAGTGATGCGGGTCTGGTGTCGGGTGCTGTAGTGATACTCAGCTCAGTCTGGAAGTTCACTGAGCCAAAAAATGTCTCGCAGGTGGTGTGTTGCATCTCGAATAAAGAAATGGTTGGAAACGTTTGGAGGCTTGAGAGAAATATGTTGATGGAATTTGTGTGGCTATTGGAGCCAATGGGAAAATGACTAGGTGGCTCCCCTGAGCAAAAACTTTGGATTAAGTATCTATAAAGTCGAGGGAAAGTTGCGGTATACTTATCCACTTTTTGATTTTTGGAGTCAAAGGAAATAGAAATTCAGGCAAATTATGCGTCTACTATCTCCTGATAGAGACTTATCTCTAGCTAGGAGCTATCAGGCTCTCCCAGAGTGTATAACTGACTGATTAGTAGCGGCATGGGAAAGCCAGTGTTACAGTCCAACCAAGTGTGTGCATGCACACGTGTGCGTGTTGGTGACAATGTGTGTATATGTGTGTGTGCGTTTGAAAACCAGGGCAGACAGGAAGCCCTGGTGATGGAGTGTCTCAGTGTGTAATTAACGAGCTAGTTTAATTACTGTCCCTCTGAGGGGGAGTGAAAGAGAGAGAGAGAGAGAGAGAGAGAGAGAGAGAGAGAGAGAGAGAGAGAGAGAGAGAGAGAGAGAGAGAGAGAGAGAGAGAGAGAGAGAGAGAGAGAGAGAGAGAGAGAGAGAGAGAGAGAGAGAGAGAGAGAGAGAGAGAGCATTTCACTCTAGACCCTGGCTTGTTAGTGTCAATGATCAGAGAAACAGGGAGAGAAGGCTGGTTGCTTCCGTCTTAATCTCTCTCTCTTCACCACTGAGGGAAAAAAAATCAATAGTGTGTACCCAACCACTTTGTCTATCCCTTCTCACCTCCCCCACTGTCTGGCTAGCAGGCTGTCCAGACCAGGGCGATAGACACCGATTGTCCGAACGCTTCTCAAAGAATATGTGGAAGAAGCAGATTTCTCTCTGTTTTGCACTAAAAGCGCTGTATAAAGCGTAATATACTTTATAAATAAAGTTTTATGAACTAAATAGATAAAAGTCAGCTGGCCTACATCTGTGAGCGAATCTTTTACAGGGAACAGCTAATGGCGAACCGCAGACACACAGGACTCTTCTCTAATGAGGAGTGACAGAGGCACAAGCTATAGGAAGGTAGGCTCCCCATCTGATGTCGTTGGTGCGCTGTACATATTTGAGCTACGTGTCTTCATTAGCTGATGGTTATTAAAACATCAGAGGGTGCCAACCTATAGGGTCTATAATGTACATCAGCTGGGAAGAGCCTTAAGATGTGGTGGTCGTTAATTATGGATGCAACCATGGTCGGAGAGAGGGGTGGTAGAGATTGGACAAAGTGACAAAGACGGTGAAATGAGGAGAGAAATTGGGAAAGCAAAAGAGAAAGAGTGAGCGAGAGGAAGGAAGAAAAAAGAAATAAAGATTGAAGGGTGTGTATTTGCATGTGTGTGTGTGTGTGTGTGTGTGTGTGTGTGTGTGTGTGTGTGTGTGTGTGTGTGTGTGTGTGTGTGTGGTGTGTGTGTGTGTGTGTGTGTGTGTGTGTGTGTGTGTGTGTGTGTGTGTGTGTGTGTGTGTGTGTGTGTGTGTGTGTGTTCCCGTATCGATGTACTGTCCAGACCTGGCTTACCACTGGCCAGAGAGAGAGATAGCTTTCTAATTAACTTCCTTTCCAGATGTCCCTTCTTAAGAATATGTGTGTGCTTGTGTGTGTGTGTGTGTGTGTGTGTGTGTGTGTGTGTGTGTGTGTGTGTGTGTGTGTGTGTGTGTGTGTGTGTGTGTGTGTGTGTGTGTGTGTGTGTGTGTGTGTGTGTGTGTGTGAGAGATAGTAAAACAAAGGAAGAAGAAAGCCGTTACCTTGACAGTCATCTCCATGACGAAGATGGCAGTGAATACGTAATTGGAGACGGTTAGGAAGAGACGCTCCTGGAGGAAGGAAGGAAAAAAAGAGGAGGAGAGAGGGAAGAGATATACAGAGAGGGAGAGAAAGAGAGAGGGAGAGAAAGAGAGAGAGAGAGAGAGAGAGAGAGAGAGAGAGAGAGAGAGAGAGAGAGAGAGAGAGAGAGAGAGAGAGAGAGAGAGAGAGAGAGAGAGAGAGAGAGAGAGAGAGAGAGAGAGAGAGAGAGAGAGAGAGAGAGGGAAAGAGACACACAGAGAAGGGGAAAGAGAGAGAGAGCAACAGTTTTTTTTTTCAAAGGATGGACAGAAAGAGCGACGTAGACATGGGTGAACACAAAGAAATAACAGCGAGAGAGGCAGAAGAGGAGATTAGAGAAGAGGAAAGGAGAAGAGAGGAGAGGAGGGGGAGGCATTAATTGGAATGAAGAAAATAAGCGACATGGTCCTCTGTAGCTCAGCTGGTAGACTGAGTCATTAACGTCCTGGGTGATTCCCGCTGAGGCCACCCCTGCTAACATCAGCATGCTTTTGACGAAAGCCTCCTCCAGAAGTTATTAAGTGTTCAAATGTAAAAATGGAGACACATTGATTTCCAACAGAGGACGAAATGCTCACATTTTAAAAATCTTCTTCTGAAATCACACCAGACCCATGGTCACATGGTCCACCTCAGTGGGAGCAACATCACACTTGAATACTCAATGTTCACGCTCACAAACAAAGAACAATTCTGACTGTATTAGTGTATACTGATCATAGGAAATAACATCTGATTAGATTTGCTAAAATACATTAGAGGTTTGATTATTTGAGTTAATTTAGATTTGACTAGTTTCAACTAGGTTCACAACAGATCACATGACTGATTTTAGACAAAAATGATATTATTATTCAATTTTAAATAATGTCCAGTTAAAATGCTATAAGACTAGTTTAGATCTGCTCTGAATAGAGTCAGATTACATGATATTACGTTAGATTAGATTAGATTCGCTTTCCGATGAAAATGAAAGCAGATTCCATTTATTAAAATAACTATAAAATGTTGATTGACATTGAGATCACAGTGTATTAGATTAGATTAAAAAAACTGTCATCTAAACTTCAGATAACCACGGTCTCTGGTGACCTCCCTTTAAGCATTCATGCTTTTGATTCTAAAGTACGAATGTGCTGTCTGGGAGGACCAAGCCTCACGGGGGCCTCACCCTGTCTAAGAGGGTCCGAGTGGTCTCTAAGGAGGAGTCTTACCAGGCTGCCCTGCATGATTTTAGGCCTCTCCAGAGCCACGGTGATGCAGTTGAGGAAAATGAAGGCCAGAACCACATAGTCAAACAGCTTGTGAACGATGATGGAACGACACAGTTGACGGAACCTGGAGAGTTAAGGGGAGATAGGAGATGAGGGGAGGAGAGGAGAGGAGAGGAGAGGAGAGGAGAGGAGAGGAGGAAGGAGAGGAGAGAGAAGAGGAGAGGAGAGGAGAGTAAGGAGAAGAGGACAGGAGGAGAGGTGAAGGGGAGGAGAGGAGAGGAGAGGAGAGGAGAGATGGGAGATTAAGGGAGGAGAGAGAAGAGATGGGAGAGGAGATTAAGGAGAGGAGGACAGGAGGAGAGGTGAAGGGGAGAGACGGGAAGGGGAGAGAGGAGAGTAAGGAGAGAGGAGAGGGGAAGGAGGGGGAGGACAGGAGGAGCCGAAGACATCTGGTATCAGCTAGGAACATGCACGTCCCCAAATGCACATTGTCCTAAAACTGTTACTTTTGACAGATTTGTCCTAGAAAGTATAGACAGTATTTGGGGTGTAAAACAAGTGACACAAGGAAAAACACTCACAGAAGCACACTCTGTATTCCCTACTGGAGAGGGGGGTCGCTCTGCGGCCTACACCTGTTCTGCTAAGAAGAACCAGGACTGTTCTGTATATTCCTCGGCTCCACAATAGACCCTAACATCACATTTAATCTTTCGTTCTTTTCTGTCTCCCATTCAAAGACCCACACACACACAGACACAATCAGACACACACGAAAACATAGACCATACACAATGATATGCAGACGCACACACACATATAGACAGTGAACTCATTGATTCACACACCCACATATACACACACACCATTTACAGCAATCGACACAATCATACTGCTTCTCCAACACAAATACCCGGAACACACCGATACACACCAGCAGACACACACGCCTCACTCACTGATACAAATGATACTCAGCGTACACACATCACACAAACACATACAAGCACACACCTTACATATACACATACACACCCTTCACACACACACACACACACACACACACACACACACACACACACACACACACACACACACACACACACACACACACACACACACACACACACACACACACACACACACACACACACCTCACCTGGTCTCTGAACCCTTCTCCCTTTTTCCTCCAGACCTGGCAACTCAGATACCCCATCCCCCTTATCAGTCCATTGAACTCTGGAACCCCTGTCTCTTGGTGTTGATGTGTCCGACGACTTTAACTCCGGTTGCTCTGATTGTTTTACTGGCATTTGAGTAGGGATTTTTGTTTGAACTGCCGGACTCGGATGTGCACACACACACACACACACACACACACACACACACACACACACACACACACACACACACACACACACACACACACACACACACACACACACACACACACACACACAGCACACACACACACACAGCACAAATAAAAACACTTAAGGGAGCATATTGGTGCTGACACACACATGCACACAAACGCACACACGCTTGCACATGTATGCATACAGAGATCCCTGTAAACAAACAAACAAAAGCAGCCTAACAAACAGGCAAAAATACAAACACGTTTGATCACACACATACACACACACACACACACACATTTGCAGGCGTGCAGTCCCTGTCTTCCATTTGCCTGAGCGATGACACCTGCCAGCATGGCCAAACACTCCCCCTGGGGCCGGGGTGTTAGCTGCTAAAGTGGCTATCAGCGAGCGGGGATTAGAGTGAAGGGCTGAACGTCTAACTGAGTGATTTTTCATTTGTGTTGCCTGCAGGGATAATCCAGCAGCCAATAGTTCTGCTTCAGAAGGAAATGCCCTTGTGAAAATAACCCTTTTCAAATGTTAAGCGTGGTCGCTTCGGGCCGATGCTGTTTACACAAGCCCCGGTCTACGTGAGAAGCGGTTCGCTGGGTGGGGAGACGAACTGGTACACGCTGAGGAGCATTAGGGGGGTTTTTAGCAGCCTAGCTTGTAGCGCTGCTTTTTTCTCATATTTGCTCTGGTGCTTTTAGCCTAGCCTGTAGCGCTGCTTGGTTCTTATTTACACTCTGGTGCCGTTGGTGTGATTTTAGCCTAGCCTGTAGCAACGCTTGGTCGTGGACCCTTGGTACACCCTGTGGTGCTGTTGGGGTCATTCCTATGTTCCCCGGGTCCTATGTTCCCGGGTGCAAAGGGTTATGGATAGGTTTAGGGTTAGGGTTAGTTCTAGGGTTAACCCTAAACCTAACCCTAACCATAACCAATCGGAGGAGAGACATTCTAACCAATCACAGGCAAATCAAAGGCGAAAAAGGCAGTACTTGCCCCTACCATCCTACGAAAAAAAAAAATTGCTCACAGGGTGATGTTCCCCGGTCACATACAAAGCGGGGAACATAGGACCCGGGGAACATAGATACGCTCCCGTGTGATGTTAGCCTGGCCTGTAGCGCTGCTTGGTTGTGGTACACACTGTGGTGTTGTTGTTGTGATGTTAGCCTAACCTGAAGCGCTGCTTCGTTCTGGTACATGCTGTCGTGCAATTAATGTAATGTTAGCCAGGCCTGAAATGCTGCTCGGTTGTTGTACACGCTGTGGGTGTGTGATGTTAGCGGCCTAGCCTCTAGCGCTGCTTGGTTCTTATATATGCCCTGGTGCTTTTATTGTGACGTTAGCCTAGCCTGTAGGCTAACATCACTATCAGCTTCTAATACATGGTGTTGTGCGGTTAATGGGATGTTAGCCTAGTCAGTAGTGCTGCTTGGTCATGGTGGTACACTCTGTGGTTTCTGTTACAGCATTCTAGAAGTGCTCCTTCTTTCTAAAACTGGGCTGCTAAAGGCCAGGCTGTTAATGGATTCTTTAGTGATAGAATGAAGGAGCCCTTTCAATGTGGTCTTACTTGTTTTGAGGGGAGAACAGGTACACAGACCAGTCCTGTCGGCTCTCACACCAGTCTGGCTTGTACACCTCCATCATCTTGTGGATCCGGAAACACAGGCCCTGAGAAAAGGAAACAATGGAACAAGATGAGATTAGATAGAATGTTACCTAATTTACACTCAGACCCAACCTTGAACTGTGATTGTACTAACAAAAATAACACTCAACGGCATAGTACTGCTGTATAGAAGCCATACCATACTTAAGCAATATAGCACAATACCGTTTAGACCACGGTGACCAATATCATAAAATAAATAATGTTGTAAAGAAGATATATTTGCTGCAAAAAGGATTAAATAAATACTTTCTCCATAGACATGCAAATTTAAGCTAAATACAATGTCTCATGGGGGGTATCAAAGGCGGAGTTAAGTTATGTGACAGTGACGAGGCATCATTAATTATGTGGGATGACCTGCTCATTGGATTATGGACTAATGGTCTATTTGACCAATCAGGTCACGTAGGGGGAACTACATGGGATATAACCGGTATAATAGTTACTAGTATATACTGTATGTATAGTACTCACGTAGTCGATCTCCTCGTCCGTGTCGGCGCGGTCCTTGCGGGCCTTGAGCTGGGGGAACACCTCGGCCAGGATGAGGGCGTGGTGGTGGGGGTGGGCCGTCTTGCCGTTACAGTCCTGGTGCTCCGGCCCCCCGCCCACGCTGCTGGACCCCGCCGTGCCCGACCCCAAGCTCCTCCTCAGGGGTTCTTGGTGAGGAGGAGGAGGAGGAGGAGGAGGAGGTGGTGGTGGTGGTGCGGGCGGTGGTGGTGCTGGAGGTACAGCTGGGGGGAGGGTGGATGAAGGGGGGGCGGGCTGCAGCTCGGGGAGCTCCAGGGAGAGGGCGCGGCGGCCGTGGCGGGCCCCCCCGCTGTAGCGCCTGGACAGCGGGGGCGGCGGCGGCGGCAGGGGGGGGTGGATGGCGGGCCGGGAGTGGAAGAGCAGGGATTGGTGCTCGGCGGAGTGGGGGGTGGAGGAGTAGGGGGAATGGGTGCTGCGGACACGCAGGCTCCCGCCCACCAGGGGAGCTCCGCCCGCCGCGCAGCTCCTCCGGCTCAGGCTGTTCCAACTGGACCTGGGGAACCCGAGACCCCGTTAACACAACACATTGCGACCACAGACTGTTGAAAGCATGGGCGTAGCGTCCTGGACGGTACCTTTAACTCACGACCAGCGGCATGACTTCATGTTACTGGCTCTGTAATTGCTTGGGCTTTTTGCACTCCATATTTGGCTCATTGAGGGCGGTAACTGAATCGCAGCCTCACAGTATTCTATGACCAAAACAAATTCCTATTCAAACCTTACAGGAACCTCTCAAAATACATAATATGGAGATGAATAAGCAACTAGGATCCTAACTGAACGAAGATAACAATCTATTTGCTTTGTATCATGAGAATTAAACCATTATTTTCCAATTGACTTAAGAGTGGTGACCTGTCAGTTTGCGTCCAGCCACAGTGAGCCCCCTGTAGGACAGTACATGCACTACATGTCAGCCAGCTCCCCCAGGTTTTCAGAAACAGGCAAGTGACTTGGTTGCCCCCAATTAAAGATACGGTATGTCATCACAATGAGCAAGAATTATGGCTCCCAATCAAAGAACAGAGAAATCCCTGAGAAAATGAACATAACCTCTACCTTTCATCTACCTAAAATGATTAAGTGCAAGTCGCTTAGGATTAAGGCATCTGCCAAATGATTAAAGGAATAAAGAAATAATAAGGGCAGGTTCAATCCAATTATAAATCAATTGTCAAAGGTCCCTTGTATTCATTTTGATCATTTATGAAAGTCGTTAGCTCCTCATTAGGGTGATAAGCACAATCTGTATGTGGAGTGTCTGGGGGACTGGGTCTACCTGCGGCTCCAGGCCGACTGTGGAGGGAGAGGGCGCCCCCAATTGTGGTACATGGAACTGCGGCCGTGTCGCTGAAACAGAAGCATAAGAAGCATATCGGGATGGTTGGGATTCAAAGAGATACTGTGAGATATGAGATATTTGACTCTGAGACAAAAGGTTCTGGGTTACCCCGTGTTCACAGTCTACCGGTAGGCCTCCTTGGTAAGATGCCTTTACACCAACCTGCTCCAAAGTGACAAAAATCCACTTTCTACTTACACTAGAATTACCCTTGAATTCAAGCATATTAATTGAGCCAACTTAATTAGGCAAAGGAGCAACAGTAATCAGAGATTAAAGGTTCATTATTATATATGAATTTATCTTCTTAGTTCTTTGTTGGTGGAAGGGCCAAAAGTTGCTGATGTTTTATTCTATTACACTTCTTGTTTAATTGAATGAATAAAAATACGATTTACTGGACTCAGCATGATGAGGCTTTGATTGTTGAGCAGTGAAACCCACAGAGAGACACATACGGCAGTGGCGGTTTCTGCGTGCTGAATCCTCCCTCTCTAATGACATGTTGTACTGTCTGAAGTGTAAGCTATGCCAATCATCCGCAGAGCGGGTGCACACCAGCGCTTGTTACACGCCACTGTGAGCTCTGTTTGAAGGAGATGATTGCGTGTGACATTTGTGAGAGTATGTGTGTGTGTGTGTGTCTACGTGCGTGTTTGTGTATGTCTGTCCGCCTCTGTGTGTGTCTGTGGGTGTGTGCGTGTGTGCGTGTGTGTGTGTTTGTCCGCCTGTGTGTGCTTCTGATAGTGTGTGTGTGTGTATTTGTGTGTGTGTGTGTGCGTGTATATGTGTGTGTGGGTATGTATGTTTGTGTGTGTGTCTGTGGGTGTGCGTATTTGTGCGGTATGCGCAGCACGCATGCTGATGTGCACACCGCTACGTCTCAAATCAATGTCAACGGTTTCTTTACAAGCAATTACGCATTAGCATGGAGGTTTTATTGCAATTCATACTGTGTTTTTCGGTCGTGTGACCGGCTGAATGCTAAATTATGAAGCTGAAGTCTACACAGTTCTTCTTTGAATTACATATCAACACAAAACAACCACTGATGCCTTTTTTTAACCATTGGCAAGAATGATGTGTCCTGCATCAGAAAAATACACAGGCTGGATTGCGGTGAAATTATGATGTCTTTAGTCTTAAAGGACAATTCCGGTCATAGAGTGGTTAACACCTAAATTTTGAATATTGGTCCTGCTACCGGAAACGGAAAGGAGGGCTGGTTCTAGTCTTTTCGCTCGGTTCTGGCCCTACTGTTGATACGGAGAACCAAGTGAAAAGACTACCCCTTCCGTTTACGGTTCCGGTCCGGTTTCCAATCCAATGGATTTACAAAATGCCAAACAAAACTCAACAGAAAAAGTATTTCTCTACGATACTTCATTAGGAACATCAACGAATACCACTAACCACTGAGTTTCACATTTCTGAAAACAAACGTTTAGGGTTGTTTTAAGGACAGGTTTGTGAATGCCCATAGCCAGCCATTGTGAAGCATGCAGGGGCGTTACAAAATTATCCAAATACCCCAGACAGGACCAATGTTCAAAATGTCGGTGGTAACCGCTCTTTTTCTTCCTAGACAAACCAGAAAGGGGGCTCAATGTTCAAAATACCGGAATTGTCCTTTAAGCAATGAGGACATTCCCTCGCTGCATGTCGAGTCTGATTGATCACTGTTGTCACATTACCAAGGTAAGTACATAGCTGATTTGATCAATGCATTCATCAAAAGTTGGACAGTTGTTTTATAGAGCTCATGCACTGTTACTTATAACGTCTATAACTGTGACGCAAGACTCTGAGGTTGAATAAAAAATGCATTTAATTACTCCTGCTTTTTGCAATATGATAGAGTAAAGCAGGAGTTCTGATGCAATTAACATGGCTTCTGATAGATTTTCTCTCTCTTAAGATTCAGGGAGGCAAACCTCTGATCACCCTCCGGCAATGTATATCCCCTAAAACTGCTTGTTTTTGCCACTTATAGGCTCAGATTACATTCTACATTAGAAAAAGGATCCCTACGGAGAAACAAAGCTTGTTCCTTCATCTTTCTCTTGATCCAATCTGTTTGTTATTGTTCCTAACCAAGTCTCACTCCATGAGTAGTCTCACAAGATTTGAGTTTTTGCAGGAAGATAGTGGTAGAAACATAAGTGAGAGCTGGGGAGAGGAGAGTTTGTTGTGTTTGTTGTGTTAATGATTTGGGTCAAGGATGGTTCAGATTTTAATGTCAACATGGAAATATCTTGCAACAATGCAACAACAACATTTTAGAGCGAGCCTTCTGCTTTGATGGACACAATAACAGATCAGAGCAGTGGTTTTGTATTTCTCTTTAGGGATACTTTCTATTTCAGATCCTGTTCAAGCCGGTCAGCGGCAAAAACAAACACTTTCAGAGGAGTAATTGAGGGGACGCTCTTGCCCAATACGACTGCAGTCTATTTTTCCGGAATATGGCCAAATCATTCTCGATCAATATTAGACCAATTTCAAAAATTGGTGTCCACATTAGTCACTTGGACCGAAAATGATAAGAAAAAAAGGTTTCCAGGATGAAAAATCCAAAAGATGTCCTTTAAATTCTCTGTTTCCTTCTCTCTCTCCCTCACTGTCTCTCTCTCTGTTTGTCCATTAAACACCATCACCCGATCCCACTTTTATTATAGTCATCTCTGTTAACAATCTCCAAATGTTTCTCACAAAGAGACAAGAACAGAGGAAGCCATAATTAGTACACGTTGTCACGGCAACTGGATGCTGACCCTGACTTTACTAAACTGTTTTGTTCTCTCTCCTTCTCCCTCTCCCTTATCTATCTCTCTCTCTTGCTCTAAATATCTCCAACCTCTTCCTCTTCATTGTGCTTTAATATGTATTTGTATCTGTATGTTTGTACATGTAGATAGGTATGTATGTGTGTGTACATGTATGTATGGGCACGCGTGCGTCTGCGTTTGCATGCATGCTCTGTGCGTGCTCTGTGCCTTACCAGGGAGAGGGACCTCCGGTCCAGACTGGCTCTTCCCAGGCTCATGTCGCTACTCTTGCGTGAGTCCAGCACCAGGCTGCGGGGGTCCGAGGCGTGGGCCAGGGGGCCCCCCAGCTCCAGGTGCCCGTTGGGTGTCAGGGTGCAGATCTTGGGGTCTATACGACACAATGCAAGATGTAGGTAGGATTAGTATGGACAGGCTGGAGGTCCTTAGGGTTTTCATAGGGTCAATGAGCTGTGGAAGATGGCCGATTTCAACCAATCACAAGCCCCTCCCTTTAGACACTTACAATGAGAAAATATTATACATTACTTTATCTACAATATACAGGAGAATATATATATATATATATATACACACACACAATACAAGCAGTATAAATTAACAGTCCCAAAAAACTCAACTTGTGATTGAAACCCTACTAAAACTTAATTCGTAGTCAATGATCATAACAAGTTCATCAATCATTGGATTCGCTGTTTCACTCAAGTGGCTGGTAGAACAAGGCCTTAACACGATTCCCACTGGGGACACTCTAGGGCACTCACGAGTATTGTGAGAGACGTCGGATAAAAGTGTCCACTAAATGGCATCTCCTTTGTGTTTTATTGTATTTCTATTGGTCCGCTTCCAAGGGACAACAAAGCAAGACAAAGCGTGTGAGTCAATTCCCGGCCCACCCACCCGGACAGACACCCCGCCAGCTGGGGGCTCCCTGCTGGCGGGGTGGGGGGGGACTCTGGTCGCTGGCATATGACAAATCCTGTCCACACTGGTTAAAAAGGATCAGCATGGTGTCTCTTCTAACATATAATTCATACACACATTTGATGGCTGGCTTATTGTACATTGTTTCTATGTAGTATATAGACTATATAGCTGCAGTATAAATAAACAGTGCAGGTTTAATGAACATAATAATGATTGTGCTCCCCCTTCTGGAAACTTTTCCTTAGGATGGAATAATTGTTTCTGTTTGTTGCTCTGTTGTTCTGTTCTGTTGGAGTGTTATGTTTGGTTCCCCCGAGAAGCTGTTGACCTGAAGTGTTAAACGGGGACTGGTAACACATTACAATCAGGATGCATTCATCAACAATACATTCACAGATAAATAATGTGTCAGGTAATCATCTACTAAAGGTGTACATGTCTACTATGGTGTTCAAGTTAACAAAGCCATTATTGTATACATTATTTAATAGAGTTTTGTTTATGCTGCATCATAATTCTTATTTCTGCAATTCCCAAAATGTATTATAATTCCAGGAACGTACCTTTATGGTTAAGTGTTGCCAGGGGAAATTTGACTCATATTATATTCCCATGCTTGCTTGCCTCAATACTTAATTATTTGATATCGTGTGAGCAAACCTACAAAACCACTGAGCGCTTCCTATGAGGACATACGTGATCTACCTGATAGACAGATGGTTCGTCCAATCCCCTTCCAACTGCATGCGCAAAAAACAGTGTATTTGATGTACCTTTCCCTCGGAGCATCATAACAGTTGCGAATATTCTATTTTTAACAACTTTCTGTATGCACACTAGACATGTTGAGTTTCCATTGACTCAATAAATAAACATCTTGAATAATGATTTGATCTGCATCGACTTTTCTTCCTTTTGACAGGGACATCTTGCAAGTTGACGCTGGCAATGAGCATTTTCATGACCTCCTTCTGAATAATAAGTGGCTTAGTTTCCCATCGTGGCATCTAGGAGCAACAACAAGTTATTTTGAGGATTACAATAACAAATATCTTATCAATTTGCGGTCTTACATCCCTTTTTTTTGCGGGCCAACTCTGATGTTTTTGTTTGTGCAACCTGAAGGCAGCCTGGAGCAAGATGCCCTAATTAGAGTCTAGCAGCTCGCTAACGCAATGTATCTGAATCCACAGTAACTTTTGTTGCAAATCCATCTGATTAATGAAATATGAGTAAGTGCCATGGTCTGACGCTCTTCTCTTTGTTATTTAGTTTCCATTCTCTACCTGTCCACCAGATGTCCTTAGACTTTTCCACTCCATTCCAAGATCCTCTGCCTCTCCCCTCTGCACTCGCATCCTTCCCCCTCACCTGAGCACCCTGTCCATCTCTCCACCTGCACCTTGTTCCCTGATCAGTCTCTCCCAGTATATACAAGGTCACATCCTTTGCTCCCTGGTCGGTTCGTTATATTTGTCATGTCCCGCTGTTCCATGCTGCTTCTTGGATCTGAGATTTTTGAGTTTCTTTATTAAAAGCGTTCTTTTATTGTTTTGTCTCTCCGAGGTCTTTCCGGCCCTGCTAGCAGTAGCCGTGACAATAACAATAACAAATACTGTGAGGTCATGTGAGCTGTGGCCCCGAGGGGTCGGACGCCTCGCTGTCGCGCACCTGAGAGCTTCAGAGAGTCGTTGTGCTTCTCGCTCTCGTCGAACGAAGAGCGGTCGTCGTCAGAGTAGGAACGGTTAGCATCACCCTGGAGACCAAGAGAGAGTGAGAGTTGGAGTGTGTGTGAGAGCAAGAGAGAGAGTGGGTGGAGAAAGAGAGAGAGAGAGAGCAAGAGAGAGAGAGAGCGAGAGCGAGAGCGAGAGCAAGAGCGAGAGCGAGAGAGAGAGAGAGAGAGAGAGAGAGAGCGAGAGAGGAAAATAAAGACATACAGAAGATGGATAGTGTGCTAGGTGACATTTCCATTGTGGTGAGGAAATCATTGATCTGAGGCAAAACTTTTGATGTATTAAATGTTCCCTCCAGCCAGCACTTTCAAAAATAATTGTTGTGAATACTGAATCTATGAGCTGGTCCTTATAAACCGCAGCAGCATGACGGACAGCATGGCTGTCTCAGTGAGGAAGGTTATTGTGGAGGTGAAGACACTGACGGCTGCTAATGCCTCAGGCCTGCAGATTTCTTAGTAACTCTTTTTTTTTTTATATATATATATAATCATAATCCCCACTACACTTGTTGCATTGTGTAGTGGTGGTAGCCTGTCAAATTAAAAATGTTTGCATTTGAATCTGAAAACAACCCGTGAGGATAATGATACGTTTCCGAGTTAGTGGTTCAGCGGTTAGGGTTTATAAATGTACTGGGATAGGAGAAGTAGTGACAAAGTCTACATTTCCTCCTATATCATTAGGACTAACACACCCCCCCCCCCCCCCCCCCCCCCCTCTCCTTGTATGTGTGCCAGCCTCACCTCTGCCTGGAACCCTTCCACCAGGATGGCCACCAGCAGGTTGAACAGGACGTAGTTCCCGAAGGTCATCAGAGCGACAAAGTACAGCGCGGCCAGCGGGGAGGTGGCGGCCATGCCGTTGTACAGCACCACGTTCCAGTCTTCCTGGGTGAGGATCTTGAGACCGATGCACACAGTTAAACACACACACATATACTGTATGTATAACTCGTATAACACTGTATACCTCACTCCATCTGGAGATCATCCACACAGTTAAACACACACATACAGTATATATTTGTATATCACACATATATACACAAATACAATATACACCTGACTTGAACTGAAGATAATACATATATTTGTTTATATGCTTATATTATATATATATACAGTATATATATATATATATATTATATATATTTTTATGTATATCTAGAGTTTGTGCCAAAAATAATTTTCCCCTGAGATTATTAAGGTATTAATCAATCAATCAATATTCAAGCACACACACACCGAATTGCTTTGTGGGAGTGTGTGTGCGGGCACCTGTGTGTGTGTGTGTGTGTGTGTGTGTGTGTGTGTGTGTGTGTGTGTGTGTGTGTGTGTGTGTGTGTGTGTGTGTGTGTGTGTGTGTGTGTGTGTGTGTGTGTGTGTGTGTGTGTGTGTGTGTGTGTGCTACCTGGAACACGGTGACGATGGCCCAGAGCAAAGAGTCAAAGTTTTTCCTGTCCGGCACTGTGTCCCCCGTCTCCGTCCTCAGGCTGAACTTGCAGCCAAAGATATGCATCCCTAGAATACTGCAACACACACACACACACAAACAGCACACACAACACACACACACACACACACACAACACACACAACACACACACACACACACACACACACACACACACACACACACACACACAAACACACACACACACATTTATAACTTACAGCCAAAGATATGCATCCCTTGGATATGATACTGCAACATGCTTACATACACACATATGGTGTGTATAAGTACAATTATACAAACATAAAGATAAATCATACACACATTTTTACAATACTCTCTCTCTGGTAGTATGCAATCCAAATAGTGTTACCTTTTGACCGCAAGAAGGAAACTTTGTGGTCTCAAAGTGGAATGCATTAAAACTGTTCCCCATGACACAAACACACAAACACTCTCTCTCTCTCTCTCTCTCTCTCTCTCTCTCTCTCTCTCTCTCTCTCTCTCTCTCTCTCTCTCTCTCTCTCTCTCTCTCTCTCTCTCTCTCTCATCCTCTCTCTCTACTCTCTCTCTCTCTCTCTCTCTCTCTCTCTCTCTCTCTCTCTCTCTCATATACAGTATATATATACAGTATATATATATATATATATATATATATACAGTATATATATACATATATATATATATATATATATATGTAATGTAATGTATGTATGTATGAGCACTGTTAAAGTGCCCCTGTGTGTCCCTGGGCCAAGAGAGACTAAACCCTGACTGTAAATTGACCCCATCCTGGAAGAACTTGAGTTATCCCCATCCCCTGCTCCTTTTGTGAATACAACTACTCTGTCCACCTTTTCTTTGGTGTGAAGCGTGTGTATTACAAAGGTTCAGCCTGAGATCACTGAGTGCAAACGGCCACAACATAGATACACATGCCACAACATAGATACACACATAGCTTTAAAAATACATCCCTCGAGTACTGTAACACACACACACAAACAAAGTATAAATAGCTAAGTGCTAAAACCATTTGTTCCCGAGCTCACTTTTGATCAAAAAAGGAGAGACCCTGAAAAATAGATGAGAGCGAGAGACCCTGAGAAAGAGAGCGAGATAACCTGAGAGAGAGAGAGAGAGAGAGAGAGAGAGAGAGAGAGAGAGAGAGAGAGAGAGAGAGAGAGAGAGAGAGAGAGAGAGAGAGAGAGAGAGAGAGAGAGAGAGAGAGAGAGAGAGAGAGAGAGAGAGAGAGAGACAGACCCTGAGAGAGAGAAGGAGCCAGACAAGGCTACAAATCCTGTCCTTTAACAAAACAAGTGCAAACACTCCCAATGAACAGAACATACATCGATGGCATGTGTGAGTATCGAACTCAGGGTTAAGACTGACGTTCTTCACAGCTAAAAACCACATGAGAGCCTCTTCACATCCATTGACATGGAGTACATGAAAGACAGAGGGGAGACAGAAATACAGAGACAGACAGGGAAGTGCAGGGGAAGGAGAGAGAGACAGAAAACACTTTGCCTCTCCACTGACAGCTGTTTGGATGTGTGTGTGTGTGTGTGTGTGTGTGTGTGTGTGTGTGTGTGTGTGTGTGTGTGTGTGTGTGTGTGTGTGTGTGTGTGTGTGTGTGTGTGTGTGTGTGTGTGTGTGTGTGTGTGTGTGCGTACATGGGGTTGATCTCCTGCTGAGAATCGTGGGTCAATATGAACAGCGCTTCACAGAAATGCTCTCCCTGTGTTCTATTTTTGGGTCTGCTGGCCCCCAGAACACCATACATACACTGCATGTTAAACCCCCTCCATTATACCGCCATATGTCTCACCGTGCGGCATCGCTTGCACCCCGGAAGGAAGGACCCCTCTTTGCATGTTCCTTCTCAAGTTTATTCCCGCTTGGCTTTGGCCAACTTTTCCTCTGCTCTTTAGAGGGCTTATTGAGTTAAGCTTTGAGATTGTTGCTGTGATTAGGGACTGTACTAATTAAATTGACTTGACTCCAATACACTTGACATTTAACAACCTAACAGGAAATAATTGTATCGCCGGTGTGTCTGCCATTGAGGACGTTTAGGAGACTTAATGGTTACATTATGCATGTTTTATACTTTATGTACAGTTTGGGTACGTACATATTTCAAGAGTCAGCATTTCTTTTTCCTTTCAGTATTTTTGCATTTGTATTTTCTTATTATTTCTTTGTATTCCCTATTTAGCATTAATATTCTAACCATTAATCTGCATTAGTTAATTCCGTTATAAGCATTATTAAATAACATTAGTATGGGGTTAGGGTAACAATCAGTGGGCTAGGGTTAATCCTCAAGTTAACCCTATTAAATAATGTATAAATGAAGTACTTTCTACCTTAGTGAAAATGAACAGCATTACCTTGGTTAACATGAACAATATTTGAAACCAAATCTCGACAGGATGACTACAATGTAAACCAACTGTTAGCTAACTGTTCATCCACTGTTGCTCATAAGTGCATTCACTTATGTTAACAAATTGATGATTAACGCAGAATAAATAATAAGGGGGGGTTGGATCCGAACCTGAAGATGAAGATGAAGAGCATGAGGAGCATGCAGAAGGTAGCCACGTTGTCCATGGTCTTCATCAGGACCACCAGCTGCCTGCGGAGTGCCGGCATGAAGCGCACCAGCTTCAGGACCCTCAGCAGGCGGAAGGTCCGCAGCACGGAGAGACCCCCGTCCGACTGGCCCACGATCTCACACACGCTGCAGGGGGAGAGGAGGGGAGTGTGTGACATGACCCCAACGGGGTGCACTCGGGGCAGGTGGGAAGCAGCCTCGACCCTGCCTTCCCCACACCAGTCGTTATCGGTCTCTGGGTGGTTGATTCTGCTGACACCAAAGTAACCAACAGTGGGGAGGTATGAGTTACGTTTATCTCTCAACGGGCTTGGCTTTTTATTGCCTAAATCTGCAGAACTTCAAATATTGTGATCAATTTGCCATTTTTGCTTTTGCGTTGTCGAGGAAACACCTGCCGATTTATTTGACCGCTGTGTAGGATTTGCGGCGCATTTATCGGGGGTTTAGAGGGTTCCCGTTACTACAAAATAAAACACACCGTTGGAACGTTATCGACCAACCAGGATCAAGTGTTCTGGTCGATGGCGGCAGAGGGACAGAGAGATACGGGCTGAATCTGTCTTCTTATCTCAGGAGAGAGAGGGGGAGCTGGAAGGCAACAGAGGAGGTTGTGGGAAGCACAGACAGGCCAGAGAGAAGGTAGATGAGAAGACAGATTCAGCACATTCTCTCTCTCTCTCTCTCTCTCTCTCTCTCTCTCTCTCTCTCTCTCTCTCTCTCTCTCTCTCTCTCTCTCTCTCTTCTCTCTCTCTTCTCTCTCTCTCTTCTCTCTCTCCTCTCTCTCTCTCTCTCTCCTCTCTTCTCTCTCTCTCTCTCTCTCTCTCTCTCTCTCTCTCTCTCTCTCTCTCTCTCTCTCTCTCTCTCTCTGGCGCCATTGACCAGAGCTTCCATTTTGATCTCACCTCTCTGGTTCCAGCTTTGATGTGCGTTTTGATGGATGCTGGAGAGGGTTGGGGCGGGGTCGGGCGGTACAATGGAGATCACAGGGGGGGGCGAATGCTGCTCAGGTGAAATGAATAGACATGAAGATGGCGGATCAAAGACGCAGCCACTCTCGTGAGACAGACGGACGACTAGAGTAAAGATTGGCAGACGCGCTGACAGGCGGACACAGGTGGCTGCTTCGTGAGCAGATCAGGAAACCGATCAACAGCAACAATGGCTCTGACGCCCTTTCATTAGCCGGGGTGTGATTCCAAAGTGCAAACAGACAGAAATGGGGGAGCAAAGAGAAAACGAGACCAATCTGGATCAGCCTGGAACATGGCTCGCCCCAAAATAATAAAACACCCAGAACTTCAAACGATGAGATGTCTTTGTTCTGCTGTGTTGTCCTTCATTCATTTATGAATCTCTCGTTTGCTTTATCTCCTGTTATGTTTTATCCCTGTTTCTTAGCCCGATAGTTGTAGTACTGTATTTTTGTCATCCACTTTTCTTTCAAAAATATACAAAAGCGTCTTTTGGACAGGTGGGGGACCGGGCAGTGGGATGACAGAGAGAGGGACGGACATGTAGCATAGTTCACTACGATGTGTATCGTCCTAAATGGTTAGCATAAGATGGGGCGCCGATATGAAAATGCGGTGTGGATTGCAATATTGAATGGCAATATTCATTTTCTGTGGTTTAACGTATAAACTCTGAAGGTCCGTCGGTGGCCGCAATTGTTTATACAAATTGAATATATATGTCAATACACTGTAGCGCCAACCACAGGAAAGGGGCATACATTTGCATCTACTAAAATTCCATTGAAGTTTCTTGTAGAAAAAAATCACAAAGAAATGCAATATGATAGATTATTGAGTCAACCTGACGATCCCCCCTCCGCACCCCCCCACGTCCATCCTACGAAGAGGAAGGTTCCTCTACCTGATGATGACGATGATGCTGTCAAACACGTTGTAGGGGTTCCTGAGGTAGTTGAAGGAGCCAAATGCCGTGATCTTCAGGATCATCTCCAGCGAGAACATACTGGTGAAGACGATGTTGCAGATCTCCAAGACGTTGGTCAGCTCCTCTGGCTGGGGGAGGGGGGGCAGGGGTCATGAGGGGTCAAAGGTCAAGAGGAGGAAGAGAGGATTAAAAAAGGGTGGGGACTTGATCCTTCTGTTACCTTTTATCCGTTGATAAACAACAGAAACAAGAGGTTAACCTGAACTAGAAACTTATAGTGTGGAAGAAACACACACACAAACACACACACACACACACACACACACACACACACACACACACACACACACACACACACACACACACACACACACACACACACACACACACACACACACACACACACAGAAACACAAGCACAAAGCCCCCCCCCACACACACATAAACACAGACACAGCAATTACAAAACAAGAAAAACCTAAAAAGACCTAATTGCCTTGAGATTGCGCTCTCTATCCTCTATTTCCCAATTGTTCCCCTTTCTTCATCTCATCTCGTTCTCCTCTCTCTCGCCCTACCTTCCTCTCTCCCTCACGGTCTCCGTTTGTGTAATTATCAGACAGCTCGATGTCCATGCAACTACTGCACAATTAATTGCTAACAAAGGTCAGCCTACACACACACACACACACAAACACCCCCCCCCCCCCCACACACACACACACACACACACACCACACACAATGATGCTGTTGCATTGCACCTCACCTTTATATTTATAAATAAATTTGACTATATCTTTGGTCAAATCACTTTATTTTGTGTAGAACTAGAAACATACAGCCAGCTGTATTACACTGATCCAGAGCTTAGCCTAGTTCAGATATGAAACTGTTGACATTCAGCATTCAGGTCTCAAATCACCTTGGCCTGTGGTTTAACATTCAGCGTCTGTTTAGGTCTTCTCTGTGTGTGTGCGCGCGCGTGTGTGTGTGTGTGTGTGTGTGTGTGTGTGTGTGTGTGTGTGTGTGTGTGTGTGTGTGTGTGTGTGTGTGTGTGTGTGTGTGTGTGTGTGTGTGTGTGTGTGTGTGTGTGTGTGTGTGTGTGTGTGTGTGTGTGTGTGTGTGCGTGTGCGTGCGTGCGTGTGTGTGTGTGCATGCGTGTGTTTGTGACAAAGCATGTGACAGAGGCTAACGAGCGTTTAGCCTGCATGGAACCTCCGCCTAATGATTCGTTCATGGTGGCCGTGGTAACGATGCGTTGTGTCTGAATGTCGGCAGCCTAGACACCAACAAACAACTACAACCGCTATGCCCCTCCCCTCCCCCCAGCCACCTCATTAGCCTGGGCATCATGCCAGTATGCTCTGGGACTCGTAGTTTTTCCAGACTGATGATTGGACCAGACTTAAAACGACACAGTGACACAGTGGGAAACACGCCACAAACAATTGAGGTAGCATACTTTCTCTCTGCGCATTGAAAGGTCTGGTAGGCTAGTGAGTTGCTATTGTGCCTTGTACAGTATATATGAATATAGATCAATTACATTCATGAAATGCCTGTTTTATTGTGGCTTCTAAATATAAATATTAGCAAGAATCAAGTAAACAGTTAGGAGTAATACAACTAGACAAGGAAATTGAATTGTAAAAAAGGACATTTACCAAGCCATGAAAACTAAGAAATGCTAATTAGGTTCAAATAATGGGCTTTGCTAATCAGTGTTTGCTTATCACAGGTCCCTTTGTCGTCAACACAGCTAGCTGCATTAGCTGTGTCAGCATGTCATTTATAATTAGCTGTGACACACACACACACACACACGCACACATCCTTCCCCCGCTGATCCTAACAAGAGATTTGGAAAAATAAAGTAGTCCTTTGAATGTCTTTTCCATTTCCTCTTAATGACATCATTGGCAGGGCTAAAGACGGGGCCAAAATTATCCAGTTTGCGACGATTAATTATGGGGGTGCAAAGTAATGTTCCCTAGGTGGTATCGATTCAGGCCTGTTTAATGTGTTAGGTAGCAAAGGACAACGTTGATGAGCTGGAGGTGGCAGAGCAGCTGTACGGCGGCGCCGGTGTGAGCGCTCTCATTGGAAACACGATCCACTTAAGTTCCAATTAAGAAACATGGCTTTCAAAGTGTGGCGGTACTAAAAAATGATCATGAAACTAAAACGGTAATTCCTACATTGTTCCAAGTTTGCACTTTGGATGACGGATCACAAGAAAAGGGAGAAAAAAAATCCAAACGGGAGTAAATTAGCTGATAACCAGCCCGCATTTTATTCAGAGAGTAGAGCTTTCTAATACAGGAGGGGGAGCTGGTGTGGAAGTGGCCTTAAAAAAGAAAGCGACTTTCTTTCAAATCCATGAACACAGATGGAGGGTACTCGCCAAAGGGACATGCCGATACCACTACAAAAGCGGTCATAAAAGAGGTGCGACAGGATTTGTTCGACCAAATGAAAACCTAATTGGCACCGGCACCACCTGAATACAACGGCTTCAGCCCTTGGTCATAAACATGGAGTCCAGACAACTAACTATAAACAGGTGACTCACTTAGCGGGAGGATGTCAGTGGCTGATGATTGGTTGAATGAGTTCAGGTCCACATTGGGGCATGGGGACATATTTGAAAACAAATCATATTTATCTCTATTTTGGTATTCTGTCCACAATAAAGTAGGGATTTAAAAAAATGCTCTCGCACTGTTGATGCATTTGGGAACAATGCTCTCATGTCGTCGTGTAGCCGTGGAAAGGCATGTTCGTACTTGTGAAACAGCATGGTCATTGTTGGAAACAGCATGGTCATGTGTTGGAAACAGCAAGGTCATGGTTGTGAAACAGCATGGTCATGGTTGTGAAACAGTCGCGGTCTGCAACATCAACAGCATCGTTCAGAGCAATGGAGAAAGAAAATCCCGCACACAATGACCAAAGTAGTCCAACATTTTTCGCAACATTTATGAGTGAAAGTGGAGTTCACACTCCAGTTTTGAAGAGTGCAGCGCTCTCTTCAAAAATCAAGAGCGAGCGTGAGGGTTCCCCTTTAAATATCACAAAGTTGGGTACACTGAGCCGGCGTGGTGGGGACCTGACCTGAGAGTGTTTATTATCAGGTGGAACCAGTCGGTTGTGGCCTGGGGGTGGTGGGGATCACAGAGTTAAGGTCCCTTATCTCGAAGCTGCTGCAGGACTGAGATCAGGGCAAGGAGACAGATAAGACCTATAATATCACCGGGATGTGTGTGTGTGTGTGTGTGTGTGTGTGTGTGTGTGTGTGTGTGTGTGTGTGTGTGTGTGTGTGTGTGTGTGTGTGTGTGTGTGTGTGTGTGTGTGTGTGTGTGTGTGTGTGCGTGTTTGTGTGTGTGTCTGTGTGTGTGTGTCTGTGAGTGTGTACTGTATGTACAGTATAACAGTGTGTGTGTGTGGTGTTTGAGTATGTGCTGTGTAACGTGCTTGCATACTTGTATTTGTTGTTGTGTGCATGCTCGGGTGTGTGGGTTTGTGTTCGAGGAAGAGTGTTGTCACAGACAATGCAATTATCCACTTCTACAAGGAGCTAAATCCACCTCTTCTTCATCATCATCCTCTTCCTCTCATTTAATGCTCTGATTAACTCTCCACCTGTCTCTCTTTCTACCTTGATCTCTCTCTCTCTCTCTCTCTCTCTCTCTCTCTCTCTCTCTCCTCTCTCTCTCTCTCTCTCTCTCTCTCTCTCTCTCTCTCTCTCTCTCTCTGCCCAGTGGGTTGTTACTTATCTTAGAGGAAGCTAAAAATACAACAAACAATAGAGAGAGTGAGAGAGAGGGGGAGTGGGAGAGAGAGGGGGGAGTGAGAGAGAGGGGGAGTGAGAGAGAGACAGACAGGAGAGAGAGAGAGAGAGAGAGAGAGAGAGAGAGAGAGAGAGAGAGAGGAAGAGAGAGAGAGAGAGAGAGAGAGAGAGAGAGAGAGAGAGAGAGAGAGAGAGAGAGAGAGAGAGAGAGAGAGAGAGAGAGAGAGAGAGAGAGAGAGAGAGAGAGAGAGAGAGAGAGAGAGAGAGAGAGAGAGAGAGAGAGAGAGAGAGAGAGAGAGAGAGTGTATAATTAAGAGTGCAGGACATGATTTAACCAACAGCCAGACACCCTTCTGTTGCTTCTAGCTCCTTATGGATCTTAAAAATATGATTTGAAACATTGATTTCATCAGAGCCTCTCACTCACCAATAGCTGACATGATGGGTGTGGAATTGTCTACAAATTTCACTCAAAGGATTATCCATGAATCTCACACCTCCAAAACCCCTGAGAGTGTTACTGTGATAAAGGGATATACAATAAGGTGAGCCAAATGCAGATATGTTTAACCCAGCATCCTACCTGTTGGTGGTGTTCGATGCCCATGCTGATGGTGTTGATGAGGATGGCGATCATGATGCCTCTGTTGAAGTACTTGCTCTCCACGATGCTCCAGAGCTTCACCCGGACCTCGTACCACAGCCCCTGGCACCGCCGACGGGGGTGGCACCCCCCGCCCTTCTCCCCCTTTCTCTGGCCGCAGCATCGGTCCCCCTCCCCGTCCGTCTCCTCTATCTCCGCCTCCCCCGCCGCCTCGTTGGCCGGTCCGCCGTCGCCGGGCCCCGCAGCTCCAGCGGCGCCGAGCGACACCGGCACGGCGCCGCGGAGGCAGCCGTCTGCGTTGGGCGCCACGTCCAGTGCCATTGGCTCGGCCGGGGTCACATGGTCGGGTTTGTTGTAGTCTGGGCAGTAGGAGGCTGGGGGGGGGGGGGGGGGGGGGAGAAGGCGGGGCTTAAAGGCATGTTTCCTCTATCAAATGGTTCAACATTTTAACAATGCACACTTGCTTGTGAATACAACACACTGAGGGGGTTGGACAGTCTTGTGGTCTCGGTTCTGGGTTCGATACCCCATGTTCACCTCCGATCTATATGATTAATGTCCGAAACCCCTCACTGCTCCTTAGTGACAAGCATTTGAATCTGTGCAAGCGTTGGATTAAAGTGTCCATTAAATGGCGGAAATCGAACCCAGTCACTTTGGACCAAGAATTAGCAGTTGCTGCAGAGGTGAACCTGAACCTGATACCAGCAATAATGTTTTCATCTGACACACACAAAGGAAGCATATATATCTTGTTTCAAATAAAACCACCACCCCCACCCTCACCCACTCCTCCCACACTCACCGGGTCGCACAGGCCTCCTCATCTCCCGGCTGTCCGCTCCTCCTCGGTTCCCCCTCCTCTCCCTCCCTCCGCCTCCCCTCCCTCCCCCCCTCCGCCCCCTCTCCCCACCTCCCCCTCCGCCTCCCCCCCTGCCCGGCCCCCGGAAGCCTCTGGGCTTCCCCCGCATGGCGTTGAAGAGGGTGACGGTGCGACGGCGCGCCTTGCGCAGCACGTGGCAGACGAGCTGGAAGAGCTCCTCGTAGCAGTCCCCGGGCTGGCTGGCCAGGGTGGAGGAGGACCGGCACTGGGCGCGCTGCTCCTGCATGAGCTGGTGCTCCCGCTGCTTGGTCTCCGAGAACTGGGTGGCGATGACCACCAGGCACAGGTTGATCATGAAGAAGGAGCCGATCTAAGGAGGACACAGAGCAGAAAGGGGCCCGTTTCCCAGGACGATGTTATCCCCTGAAGCATTGACTTATCTGATCTAAAAACAAACCCCGCTTTGGATGGGGACAGCCTCTGGGAGACGGAGGAGAGTTGCTGGGGGAGGGAGGTTAAATGTGGTAGTAAATTCAGCTCGTACATTCACTAGTACATTTAGTCAGATAGCAGACGCTTTGATCCAAAAGGACTAGTGAGGCTGGGAATGATGAGTGCGATCCACATTGGAGAAGCAAGGAAAACAACTCAAGGGCTGCACAAACAAGTCAAAATATAACGGATTTACACTGTGGCAACCCCACAGAATAAATGTGTAAATGCATATATTTGCCTTCCTTATTCTCCCCCTCTTGAAAACCAAACTTTTTGAAAAACATTTGTCAACGGTGATGGACAAGGTGTTCAATGAACTGGGTCCAGACAAAGGGTTCTGGGTATGCAAATGAAGGAACATAAGAGCCAGCGTTTATAAGGTAATCAAGATATGACCACAAAACACTGGCGGAACGTGAGTTCATCACAAAAAATAATTTCAAGTGTGGAGGAGGTAAGGTAGATGAAGGTGGGGGGGACTTTACACCCCGCCCCCCACCCAAAAGCTTTAAGACACCTTAACTCTGACCCAAGCCTTAGCCATAGAACTAGCCTTCGCCCTAGCCCCAAACCCCGCCGCTCACCTAAGCCTGAGCAATATATCTAGCCCTAGCCCTAGCCTTTGCCCTAGCACTACCTCTTACCCAAGCCCCTAGCCATACACCCTAGCCATATAACTACCATGGCTAGGGGCTTAGCCCTAGACCCAAGCCCCTAGCCATACACCCAGCCTAAATAGGACTATCCTGTTACTGACGCCTTTGAGAATATTTATTGTTTTCATTTAGAGTTTATGGTATCTTTAAACTCCTACGTTTGTTTCTAAAAAGACTTAGAAAGCAGCAGAAGCAATCCTCAATGCTAGCTAAGACATCTGTGGAGTGCGCCGAAGTCTATGAGACGCTTTTGAGCTTCTATTAGTTCTATTGTTCGGAAAGGAGCGATGGGAAATGGCTGCAGGAGTGCGACAAATGGTCTCTAAAGAACCCGATCTGGCCCAAGACTTAACAACCTAGATAAATAATGGATCAAGTGGAAAATGACGAGCTGGAGAGAGGGAGGGAGGGTACAGTGAGGGACAGTGGGGGGGGGAGAGAGAGAGAGAGAGAGAGAGGAGAGAGAAGAGAGAGAGAGAGAGAGAAGAGGAGAGAGAGAGAGGCAGAGAGCGAAGAGAGGAGAGAGAGAGAGAGAGAGAGAGAGAGAGAGAGAGAGAAGAGGAGAGAGAGAGAAGAGAGAGAGAGAGAGAGAGAGAGGGAGGGGGAGAGAGAGAGATGAAGAGAGAAGAGAGAGAGAAAGCGATTAGAGATAGAGGGTATTCAAACACAGAGAGCGAGTGAGATATCACAGAGAGGACAGGGTCAGGGAAATTAAAAAAAAGCAGCATGATGAGGGAGTGGATAAGAAGAAGGAGGAAAAAGCACAGATGAGATGGGGGGAGGGGGTGGTAGTGAAGAATGAAGAGTAATAGGAAGAGAGGGGCACCGCACAGTAAAGAGATTGAGAAAGAGGGCAACAGTGTGTGTGTGTGTGTGTGTGTGTGTGTGTGTGTGTGTGTGTGTGTGTGTGTGTGTGTGTGTGTGTGTGTGTGTGTGTGTGTGTGTGTGTGTGTGTGTGTGTATGTGTGTGTGTGTAGGGCTGTGTGACCGGTGGTTCTGGGAAGCAGCCTGATGGTGATTCTCAGTGCTTTTTCAGTAAAACACTAGGAGGAGCGGGAAGTAAAGCATCTCTCTCTCTCTCTCTCTCTCTCTCTCTCTCTCTCTCTCTCTCTCTCTCCTCTCTCTCTCTCTCTCTCTCTCTCTCTCTCTCTCTCTCTCTCTCTCTCTCTCTCTCTCTCGCTCTCTCTCGCTCTCTCTCTCTCTCTCTGATCAATAGTGATGGTAAAGCCTGATTAACCCCCCCACCACCTCCACCCTAATCCTTATTTTTATCCGATCCGTTACCCCAACACACACACACACACGCACACACACACACACACACACACAAACACACACACACAATGTATGTGTATCACTGTCAAAATATGCTAGTTTGTGTGTGCGTGCGTGCGTGTGTATGTGTGTGTGTGTCTGTGTGCGTGTGTGTGTGTGTGCGTGTGTGTGCCCATTGCATGTACGTGTTTCACTTTACATGCTTGTGTAACTCACAGATTCAGACTAAGAATTACATATACAAATAAACCCAATGACGCATATATACGTATATATTATATATATCAGTAAAGCTCATTAAAGCTGAGAGCTCGAGAGATGCCTTCGGATGTATATTCAATATGCAAATATGTTCGATATTTTGCAAAAGAACAACCGTAAGTGGGTTCATAACATACGGTTGTTAAATACGATTCTATTTCATCAATAACATTCCATTGGGGGTTTTAATTACGGGACACCTCTACCTTTTAATTGTTCCGATTAATTGTGCTGGATTCCAGATGTTTTTTTGAAAAAGCAAAAAACATATGCTTGAGCCTTTCAGAATAATATTTGAATTTCGGCTGGTTAAAAAATATGTAGATTAAATTAACATAACTCATCTTTGTTGGTCACTGTGGTATAAATGGTACAAACTATTATTCCTGACATAATTCGGATGAAACGATACCAGGACTTCATTTATCTTTGTTTTGAGTCCGGCTTTCTTGGTCAATTTTAATAATGTCCCACCATAATTATCCTTTCCCCATAGATTAATAAAGTAGCTATCAAGTCAAATTCAGTCTAATAATTGATATGTAGGCACAGTGGTAATAAAGCACATTGACACTGGTATGGTAGCATGCTCGGACCACGATCACATTTAGAACCCCCCATTTTCACTCTCCCAACTCCACCTACCACAACAATGAACTTTCCAAACTCTGAATGCCTGTGCTCAGAAACAGGAGCACTCCTTCCCAACTTCTCTGCCTAGAGACATTCCCATTTCCTGTTCCTGTACCTCATGGTGAATGAAAGCAGGGCTCCCTGCTCCACCTGTCACAGCCCCGGGGGGGGGGCGTGGATCACAACCAAACGATCCCCTCCGGAAAATACAGAAATATACAAAACATGTAAATGTGTGGTGCAGGTGGTGGGGACACTGTGGAGCTGCCTTTAATGTCAGGTATTAAGCGACATTAGATGAAGGGGCTGCTCGGTCTCCACGCACAGCGAATGTCTCAGCATCGGGAGACATGGCGTGCTGTTGGCGCACTGATAGCATCTAGCTCTAGCATGGGGGGATTGGAGGGTTGCAGATGATGAAACCTCTTGACTGCCAGGGGGCTCCGCCGCTGTATCCCCCATGCAAAGCCTTTTAATAGCAGTTAGTCTGCGTGACTGGAATACCAACATGGGGTAGATCTCCCTCTCGCTCCACTGGAGGGCTGATTGATGCTGATGCATTATGCCAATGTTATGTGCCATAAGGACTTTATATTGGATGTGTGTTGAACATAAACTCAGTGCCTTATTTATGTGTGTGTGTGTGCTTTTGTGTATGTGTGTGTTTGTATTTTTGCATATACACATGTGCGTGCATGTGTGCGTATGCATACGTCCATGTGCGTGTGTGTCTGTGTGTGTATGCATATGTGCATACGTGTGTGTGTGTGTGTGTGTGTGTGTGTGTGTGTGTGTGTGTGTGTGTGTGTGTGTGTGTGTGTGTGTGTGTGTGTGTGTGTGTGTGTGTGTGTGTGTGTGTGTGTGTGTGTGTGTCCATGTGTGTGCGTGCGTCCGTGCGTATGCATGTATAAATACATAAATATTACACATGCATGTAGCTGGGACTGGGATTTCATGTATCAGCTTGTCACAGTGCTAAGACAAAGGGAAACTGACAATAGATAAACTGGCATTGTCAATCCGCCCACATGTGTGCACGTACAAACATCTATATTTAAATATGGAGCAGAATCCGGGAAAGGGAAGGTACTGCAGCAAATACCCACATTGAACGTTGAACCATGAAACAACAGTGTATCCCTAGCTTTATGTGTCTTTCTGCGACAGACAGGACTGGAAATACCCCATGCTGTGATCCTATAGAGGGATTAGCTGTCCAAACAGCTCATCCATTTATACATTTTAATAAACACACACCTCTTGTTTCAAGAGAAGTAAATGTACGGCGAATGCTCCAATTTATGGAAGTCTTTCCATTGACTATTTTGTCGTTTAGCAGACACGTTTATCCGAGGCGCACAGTGAGTACTAATCTATGAAGTCGTGTCAGCCTACGGACAGGAGTTGGGCGATGAACCCCCAAACCACGACGCTGTCGCCCTGGTCAGGTGGTTCTGATGATATCTCTGGTGAGAAAATATTCTGTTATTTGGTTTGCATATTTGATCAATTGAGCATCTGTAACAGAGCCAGATGTGGGAAATACAATTTAGGCATTATTGCTAAAAAACAAATTTTACTCTATAAAATATATAATAATATACTGCATACATATTTAGTCCTCTACCCGGGCTAGAGGACTCCAGCTTCTCCGGACTCGTCCCTCCTCCTATTCAACCATAATACACACTTGTTGGTCATCACAATCAAAGCTTCCTGCTTATCTATTTCAGCTTCTCAACCATTCATCGCCAGGTTATCAAATAGTGTAGCTACGCTAGGAGCGTTCCTGGTCTCCAGGTTATTTTCGTCCACCGTTCCCGTTGGTACTTCAGAGGTTCGCTGGAAGGAGTATGGGCCAAAACAAACGGATCACTACGAGTGGCCTCTCGCATCAACCAGCTTCTGCTCACTCCCATTAAATTAACATGAACTTCACAAACCTTGTATGTTGTTGTGCGTTTTAGTTCACCCAACCCAGAATACTTTAACGTTATTTACTTTTATAGCGTGTTATAGGAGCTATTAAATGCAACCTCATTTTTGTGTCTACCTGGTTTCATAGTAGGCGCCTTTTCAACAATCTTTGAACAAGAAACGCATTAGGGGTTTTGTAGATATTTTTCCATAATCCAGTGATTTAAATATTGCTTTGTATTTAAATACATTTACATTTGTGATTTGAAAGTGACCATAAAAGTTATGGTCTCACAAAAGGCATAAATCTATATTCATAACTTGAAAATGAACAACCGTCCCGGGATACGCTGAGAAATCTGAAAATTTTATTCCAAATTCATTATTGTCCAGAGGGGAGATTGCTGGGTTGGCAATTGCTTCAAATTATTTGCCTACTTTGAATACGTTTCCAAAGATTTCCATTGTGTTGGGAATAGAAGAAAGACAGGCAATCGTTGACTTTTTTGAATTTTGTGGGGTGTTCCTTTAAAGAATTGAGTTGTTCTATAGCAATGGTATTGCCAATAGTTAAACCACTAGAACATGATGTCCTCTGACAGTAAGCAGAATGTCAATGTGACGAAAAAACAGTCTCTCTAGGGCTGAGGGGTCAAACATCCGGCACAGCTCCGGTGGAGGCAGCCCGGCCCACTGGGGGGGGGTCACTGTGGCAGGTGTAGACCCAATTCAACTAGGGGGCCATCTTAGTTAGCTGTAAGGAGACACATTGTAGAATCTTTGGGGAAACCATGACAACCCAATGGAAATGCATTCTAAATGCGACCTCATGGGGAAATGGAATGCAGAACTAAACGGAATGCCTTGACATTCTAGAAGGTTTCCCCCTCCGAGCTAAGAGGAAAAAAGGTCTTTGGACAGGAAGCTCATCCGGTCACCCTCACCAGGTTCTGTCATTGATGGATCAAGCTGAGCTGTGTTAACCCTGTGATATTTGAAGATACAAGATCAGCATGAATTGAATTTGTACACAGATGATGATCACATTCATTTAGAACAAAAGCCCCCACTGGTGTGTTTCTGTGTGGTTGGGTGTGTGTATGAGACTTACGATGATGAGCAGGATGAAGTAGATAAAGTTGTAGAAGGAGTGAGCATCCATCACATAGTACATGATCTCCACCCAGCCCTCCAGGGTAATGACCTACACACACACACACACACACACACACACACACACACACACACACACCACACACACACACACACACACACACACACACACACACACACACATCACACACACACACAGACGCACAAATTCAAATAAATCGGAAAGCAACATGAAACAGAATGGTTCAATGTTACTAAACATAACATTGAAACATTTTCTCTCGTAGCAAGGAATCAGAATAGAGGTGTCAAACCCTTTTCATCCTCTACGGACCCCCCCCATGACCTAAACCCTACCCTTACCTCCGGCCCACCTCCACCACTGCTGTACCTGGAAGATGACGATCCAGGCGTGGCGATGTTGTCAAAGTTGATGGCGCCCTTGTGCGGGTTGCTGTGTCCGGTCTGGCAGCGGGTGTAGTACTGGTTCCAGTTGACGCACAGCCCCGGGTTGCCGTGGCTACCGTTGGCGATGACGGGCGGGGGGTCGGGGCTGAGGCCCAGCGAGCGACGGTACAGCGCGTCCTCTTTGTCCAGGCAGCAGGTGCGGCCGCCCTCGCGCCGCGCCGGCACGTCGGTGCACGCCATGATGCCGTTGTCCACGGGCAGCGAGCAGATGAAGGGTCGCTCGTCGTCCTCGTCCGCCATGTAGTAGGGCCGGGGGAGACGCACGCCCATGTTGCTGTGGGAGAGGGGGAGGGTGTTGGGGTGGGGGGGGGGAGAGAGGAAGGCCCGAGATGGGATCAGAGATCTGAGACGAGACTGCAGAGAGAATCACATGGGAACGTGAGAGAGAACGGGCCGTTTACGGCCGTCTTCCCAGCGGTGAAGACGGGGGCTTACGCTGACGTTAAGCCAGTTGTTGAACGCTGCAGATGCACCGGCTCATTCAGTTACAAAACTTCCGTTCCGAAAACTTCAGGGAGCGTGTTTCAGCAAGAGAGACAAATGAATGACAACACTGTGCTTCTTTGCAACTGGTTAGAATCTAAATTAATCTATGAATCAACCCTTTAAGGTAAGTTAAGTTTAAACTCTCCGACTTTTGGTGTGCCGCAAACGAGTCAGTGTTTTCAGTGTCGTGAACCCTCAATCGGTTTTAAAATCAAACTCAAAATTCGACAAGGTCAATCTGTTCAGACGCGCCAGCTTTAGAGCTCTCTGCGACTCAACACACCACACCGCCACACCACAGCACTTTATTGTGCATCGTTCTCAAACAGCTACAGCTAAGGGAGTGAGCTTGTGTGTACTTGTATATGAGTGAGAGCAGGGTGGTAGGTTTGCGTGTACGGCTTAGTGGGTGCATGCGAGTGAGTGAGTGAGCGAGTGTGTAGAGGAAAAATTAAATAAACAGTTGGGTCCTCCTGACTCCGTGTTATTTGTGAAAAGAGCGATACAGAAAAATAAAGTAAGGATGGTGAAACCTTATGAACAATACCATAAAAAAAAAAAAAGGATAGTATTTATCAAGATATATCTGCTCCCCAGGCTCCAGGACCGCAGCAGAATCTGTCCCCCATGTGAGCGCACTACTGCATTACTGAGGGGCGTTATCAGTTGGATTGACCTTCAACCAATCAGAGCAGCAAAAAGTGTGAAACATCAGCATCGGCATCCATCCCATATGATCAATGAACTTAAACCCGCCCCATATTAGATCATCGGTTGCGATTGGCTGGAGATCTGCTTCAACTGGAAGGGGGCCAGACGCATATGCCAAAGCAAATGAAACATGAGCAGTTTCCTAAGCTCAGCGTACCCTCAACCTAGACTAGTACCAGAGCTCATCAGCCTCTGAAGACAGATACAAGTCATGTCCTATTAGTTAATGAGTACAATTAGTAAGCAGAAGATCCTCCACCTGAGGAAATGGCCCGTCAGTACAGGAAAACCACTAGCAGTTGAAATAAGCAGCAGAGAAAATGTGTTTTTCCCACTGCAAATAGTACACAGATGGATAGGCTCACACTATTGGCCCAGTATCTTGTCAACCACAACTTCCACAGGTTATTCATCCAAACTGGCGAGAGCAAGAGAGAGCGAGCGGGAGAGAGAGCAAGGGTAGATATATGGAGATAGAGACATACACGGAGAGGGAAAGTGAATGCTAGCCAGAGAGTGACAGATCGGGAGAGATAAAAAGAGATAGTCGGAGAGAGAGGGACAGGAAATGCTAGATAGATAGGGAAAGCCTGGATTCCCCTTAGCACAAATAAAACCCAGCACTGCTAGTGATCCTACTGAGTAAGACAAGAGTTAAACTAACTCTGCAGATTTTCTGTTTCTGTGTCTCTGAGTTCTTCTGTTAAAACCGGAGCAAACACAACACAGAACATGATGTGGTGTTAAGTCAGGGCTTATCTAGGTTCCCGATCTGTCTGGCCCTAGTGCCGCTAGACATAGTGATTGTTCTTCCGATCGCTTATCTGCTGTAAATTGGTTACACTGAGAGCCCCACAGCAGTAGAAGTTTTTCGATAAGCAGAACTTTTATTTCCGGGACTACATCTCAGCAATGAAATGGCTGATATTTTTTTTTTAAACACAATTTCCAGATGGAGAGATGATTTCTTTATCCGTAACTTAGTTCTTAATCTAAACCTGACTAAGCCAGCGTATTAAATTGTTTTTTATTAAAAAAAAAAGAAACCACAACGCTTCGAGCACAGAATAAGCAGAAAAAGGCTAAATTAGCTGAGAGAAAGGAAATGAATCAAGGCAAGATCACAAATCCAGGAAATAGAGGAAATCCCAGAATCAATAAAAAGCTATGAACCAGCTCTGGGGACAAAAGAGACATACAGGTAACACCGTCACCAAGGAGCGTTCAGGAACAGTTTTCTACTCTAAGGATCATGAATCCTGAAGACTCAAACACTGCCCCGGGTCGGGGCCTGGTTATGGCCGCATGTTTTATCCTACACATACCGGCACACAGCCACTGGTCCTCCTCTCTACCAGCCCTCGTATATTGCCTAGCAACCACTCCATCGCCACGGGAAGCATGCATACAGATGGAGACATCGCTCCCTGTCTGGCGCCACCCTCCGCCTACGCTGTGACGGAACGCAATAGCCCACTGCCGGTTGAATGCTCCCGAAGCATCCTATATTTAGTGACCTTGCAGTGACCCCCAGTTGGTATCACCCCAACAACCCTCCCACCAAACACAATCAACCCACGCACACACACACACGCGCACACACACACACACACACCAGACCGCGGGGGTGTGACTCACAGGGTGAAGTTCTCCGGCGGGTGCAGCGGTTCCTCAGGAGGCCCGCCCACAGCTGCCACCCGATGATGCCGAAGATGAAGAAGACGAAGCAAGAAGCAGAGGAGCAGCACGTTGGCCTAGCATGGGCAGCGTGTCAGCAGGCAGCAGTTGACCAGGATCACGCATGCCTGCGGAAACAACACAACACACACCACACACACACACACACACACACACAACACTCACAACACACACACACACAAACACAAACACACACACACACACACACACACACACACACACACACACACACACGTATATGTCAACGTATAATATACACCCACATAGTTACACCCACACACACAAATATGAACATGAATATACACACACATTTAAACCCACAACCACACATATACATACAGTATATACACACACACACACAAATACACACACACACCTTATATGAAAACAGTACACATATATTCACTGACACACAGACTCAGCCACACAGTCAAACCAACACACTGATCCGCCTCGGTTCCAACTCCATTGTCCGCAGACTCCCTCTCGGCCCATTGTCCATCATCTCATTGAAACCCAATGAGTAGAAAGTAAACTCTGAAGGTACCCAACACAACAGCTGCACTCAGAATGATGAAGAGACCGGCCAACCATGTTTGAAGTCCAGCACATCCAAAAATACGGACAGACACAGGTATTTTGTTTATTTCCCCTTGGGTACAAACAAACAAAAGGCGGCGCGAAAACTAAGGACGTACCTGTGGATCCTCAGTGTATCTTCAAAAGCCCACGACAAACCCATAAAGTAGGGGAGAAATCGAGTCTACTTTCCATCAAAAGACTTTCAATGGGATGAATGTTTGACGAAAGATCCGCTCACATACTGTATCATTTCTCGAGAAACAAAAACTGACTTCTGAGATAAACAGAATTGTAGCTCCCACTTTTACTTACTAAAAAACACACACACACACACACACACACACACACACACACACACACACACACACACACACACAAATAATATATGCAATTATTTATTAACACAAACAAGCACACTGGGATACATTTTGAGGGACTTGTGGCTTGTTAGCTCAACATGAAGCACCTGCAGCTGGTTTATTCATATAAAGGACTTGTTTTTCCCGCCTGAACGACCCACAGTCTTGTAGACATAGATCACACTTCTAACACCCACAGGTTCATACAGAGGGGTAACAAGACACACGCCAGCGAGGTGTCCTTTAGCGGCTCCTCCAGCACGGCAATGACATTACAGGGTGGTGGGTGGTTCGGACACGTCACGTTTTGTTGTAAACATTTGTAGATAATTATAAATGGCTGGGGGCTCCATGTTTCCATGCAGGAGATCTCTCCCTGGGTGTGTGCACTGATGGCTGGTTTATTTACGTGTGCCTCAAGTAGTGCAAGCCTCCCGCTGTTCTCCAAGCTCCACTCTCGCTTAACGTCGCAGCCATCGTCTAGAACAATCTCCCAGGGAGGGTCTGCGTGAAAATCATCTGTTTATCAAAAGTAGATAAGAAGAGATACGTGTTTATGGTGATTTATCATTGAGATATTGCTCTAACCAATATACAAAG
>OLKM01000056.1:0-67500 GCA_900291075.1 Melanogrammus aeglefinus
CGAGCATATCATAAAATAACAATCAAAAATGGCCTCCGAGGTATGCTTATGCTTTGCCACAGTTGGTGGTTATGCAACTGCCTCCGTGACCCGGCTTGCAAACAGCAGCAGTTTGACAACAAACATGCTAAACTGGGGATGAAGGAGCTTGGGGGGGAGGGGCTCCACTGCGCATCCCCCGCTCCCCAGATCGAGAGCGGTGGAGTGAGAAACTGAGCAGTTCAGCGAGCCCTTTTATCTCCTGCTCACACACACACACACATACACCCACGTGAATGCACGCACGTCGCACACCAAAAATTGCATGAAGAAGCACCAACAAAGATTTGCACAGTGCCACAGCGTCTTAAGACTGCATGAACACAAAAAAGTCACATTTCACAGGAACACACACACATATATATAGAGGCACATATAGACACACACGCGCGCGCACACACACACATGTGCATAGTGAAATGTCATCGCTCCAACCCCTTTGACTTGCTATCTCTCTCTCTCCCTCTTTCTCTCTTCATTTTGACTAAGGGAAATACAGAGGCCATTATGTAACTCTCCAGCTGTTAGGTAGGACCGTGCTGTTAATAATCAGAGGGAGTCTGACTCTGCTGAAGGCCTTTTACCCCAGCGGGAAGCGGGGGCTCAGCAGACTCGGTCGCCACCAATTTAACCACACAGAGACCCTTTCATCAAACAGCCTGGGGGTTGCTGCATGCATGTTCGCATGCCGGAGGGGGCAAGCCATGCAACTCTCTCCAGAAAGAGCGATTGACATTTGACGGCCCTGTGAACGGCAGCCAGGGTGAGACGTAGGTGGACTCAGCTGGACTCTGACATGTGGTTCTTGTCTTTGGAAATGCATATTTCTGGAGGATTAACCTATGCGAACAAGTGCCTCAGCTAATCATAGGGGTGTCACGGTACACGTATTTGTACCGAACCGCCACGGTACAGGCACTTCGGTGCGGTTACAGAGGTGTACCATGGTTCATAAATGTGGTGTTAATATGGCGAATGTAAAGGCTTGTTTTGCGATGGATGCGGAATTTAAAACTTGAAGTCGGAGTTCCACCCGGACCGTTTAGCCAAGTATACTACTCTGTAAATCCGACTCTGTAACTACGGAGACCCTTCAGCAGCTCTCCGTCGGGATGCGGATACGCAATGCAATTTTCCACCCGATCTATCTTATATGTTGACTACAAACCATGTAAGCAGTGTTGTCAATCAACTTCCAAAGCTTTTCAAATCTTATTTGGTGTTTTATTGGTCCTTAAGGTGCAAAGTAAACAATGTACAAAGTAATGAAGATGCAAAGTCAAACCGGAGAAGTGATTCCGGAAATGATTTTGTTAGAGGACCACATATCACAGCCCTTGCCGTCTCCGTTGCGTCCACCGATAGGTCCATGGCGTCGACGGATATTTAAAAAATATTGGATGCGCAGGTAAGCTACGGAGAGGGTCTCCGACAGGCTCTCCGGCTATGGAGAAGGCTCTCCGTGTCTACGTACAGCACTTTAACATGCACACGCATTTGAAAAGGCACCATCCAGGTGTTACTATCACCGTTGCTGTGGAGAAAAAAAAAACAGCCGTGCAAACCCAGCTCACAATACTATTTCAACAACCCTTGTCTGGGAATTCAGAAATGCAAATGCCATAACCAAGTTTATTGGTGTTTTCATTGCTGCTGATCTACGGCCATTCTCCTTTGTTGAGAAACAAGCATTTTTTTAAATTTTCCCCTTAACTATTAACTTTATCGTACCGTACCGTAAAGGGACTTAAAAACCGAGGTACGTACCAAACCGTGACTTTTGTGTACCGTTACACCCCTCAACACTTAATCACTCAAGACCTCAGTCAATACTGCTATGGGTCACAGTAGGAGACAATCACGTTCGCTGGGTTTAATAGCGCGAAGCTGTGCCTTCCTACCTTGATTTGTAACAGAGGAAATACTTATATACATACAAATGGGGCGAAATACAGGGCTTTTCATTGATGACTTATCCAGCGATCCACAAGCACACGCCAGTGGATGTTTCTGCCTCAACATAAGCAGAGCAGGCCTCAGCATTAGCAGAGTAGGCCTCAGCATTAGCAGAGTAGGCCTCTGCATTATCACCTAAAATAAGTTTCAACTGGAGGCACCAGCCAGCCATGAGCCACTTTAGGGCAGTTGCTGCACTCCAAAAATTAGTGGAGGTATTTAATTGACCAGACGAGAACAAAAAGGATGATTTGCTGGAATCGATCTAGCCCTTGCTACACTCTTACAAGATTTCCTTTCCTTGATTTGTTTTCTTGGACTGCTTTCCCTTTTAGGGGGTTGCCGTTGCAATGTCATTGATGTTTCGTTTTTGCACAACACAGCTTGGAAAACGCGGTTCAAGAGAAATAATATGTCAGGGGGGGCTAATGCTACCCCTTTATCATCGCAACCTCAGCTGGTGGTGGCAACACTGGCTTGAGGGAGTGAAGGGCTGATTTTCTAATAGAAGTGGAAATGGAAACAGAAAAACTATTCCAAAAAAAGGGGGGGGGTTGGGGGGGGGGGTCCTTGCCAACATGAGAATCAGCTAAAAAGGCCAGGGGAGTGGGCCCGTAATGGCGAAGTGGGCTCACACTGATTAGATGATCTTTCCTCCCCAGCTCTTCCCGACATCGCAGCGCCACTAGCAACAAGAAATTCAAATGTGCCCTGCTAGCATTTCTGCGATTCCAGGAACTATAGATGTGCTAGCCCACAAATCAGACTTAAGATTAACATCTAAAGTCTGATGGCAGGCGAGCTCAATTCTGGGTGAGTCTTTTCTTCGGCTTCATGTTTATTTAGACCGATCGTGTTGCTGGGGGCAGAGATGTGGTAGCGCATAATTAGCAAACATAAGCTCAACCGGAGGTAGTTAACTGTGTAAAGTGTCTGTAAAGGTATCATCTCAACACTGTGTAGACTGTCCAATGTAGTATTACACTTTTTCAGCCAGTTTCAAAAGCCAACAAGCAAACAAGTTTTCTACAGAGTATTTAACAAAACAGGAAACCAGAAGCACCTCTGCCCCTTGTTGTTTTTTCCGGCCCAGGCTATGTGCCGTCCAAGAAGTTCTGCTATTACATAATAGGACTGCCGGTCCTACTATGATCTTTGAATAGGATCCAGAAAGGGAAAACAAATATGAAAAGTAGGCTCTGTTCCTGTAATGCAGACTAAATCTGTTCTTATGTACAGGGTAAAGAGGAGTAGCAGACGTGTAATGAACAATTGAAAAAAATAAATTCCATCCTCTTTAAAAATGTAAACAGATCGGCATTATGTTTCTTGCATTTTGGAAGTGTTGCATTTTTGGAGAAGTTGATGGTGGCTTTGTAGAAAAATAGAGCATGCATCCAAAAGGAAATATTTAGTCGCCAGAGCCACAGGAGCAAGGCTTTGGGGTCCGACATCCGCTGCTGTCCATGAATCAAGAAGAGCCAACAATTGGATTGGGTACTAGGCTGATATTGATGCCTTTCTTCATTCTCAATGAAAACACACACACACACACTGATTCACTGGCTCAGTACCCTGATAGAGTCGTATCACCTGAAGCTTTCCACGGTATTTTTCTTTCTCCTTTGAAAAGCCATTTCAATACCTGTGTTTGCTTTGACTTGCTGCATGGCAGTTCATCCATATCAAGAGTCAAAACAAAAAAAGGCCATAAGAATTGAATGCACAACATGCATGCGTGCATGCGTGCGTGCGCGCGTGCGTGCGCGCGTGTGTGTCAGATTTCAAAAGGCCTCAGTAGGGATTGGGAAGAGGATGCAAGACACACACTGCCTTTTGCGCACACCACTGATTACAATCCATCCTTGTGAGGCTTTTGTATCTCAACTGGGCCGGGTTATTGTCATTGGCAGGTCTAATTACGGGGACAGCCTCCACTCTAAGAGGAAAAAGTGCCACCAGACAGAAGCTTTATTTTATCTGTCATGAATTTTGAATTCTTCCTTCCTATGGAAGATAACAGGACCATAGGAATTGCAATTAAACGGCGCTCAAGCCTGACACAATATTCTGTTTCAAACTAGTGACCAATGAGAACTGGTGAAAAAAAACTCTCAAAGAAAGGACGATCTACAAAGAGAACAAGGCTGGGGCAAAAGTGGTGGAAAAACAACTGTCATAGTTGTTATAGTGCTATTTCAGTCTTTGTAAGCTTAAACGATCTAGCCCTTAGTAGAAGTAGAAACTTGACATCTTTATACCTGTAAATTGCATCGTAATGAATTCAAAACTAATTGGTGTGAAATATTCCACATGAATCCCATTGTCATGCATTGACAATGGCATTCATTGGACGAATGATTAGGATGCCTTGCAAGGTGCAGGGGTTGACTATCCAAATAAAACTACATTTATTTTATTTGCAGAATTCACATGGACAGGCCATAGTCCTGGGCTCCAAATCATTACACAAATTGAGTTTGGATCTCATTCCCCAAACATCAATTGAAGCACGGATGGAAATGTTAAGTGTTGATGTTGATGGCAGCGATTTTTTCAAATCTAAAGACTTTTGTTTAACAAATGGATGGACCTACTTAGCTAATGATATCCATGTCAGTGTGATGTGTCACAAGCCTTATCACTGATGACTGGTATATTAAGAATTTCATTCAGAGTACAGGACAGCTCAGACAAAGCCAAACAGCAGAGAATGTGGCCAGATGTGTCAGGGACACAGTAAGGGAGTCACTGCTGTGACAACAAACAATGCATCCAATTACAGAAAAGCAGATCCACTCCATGTGGCTGGCTATAGACCTTGTAAGTAACAATGTTCATTTTTCATGTTAGAATATAGATGGGCTAGTCGAAGGGCAACAGCTAGAAAGATGGATGGACCCATGTATTCCAATTTTGTGAATGACAGCAAAACTCACACACATTATTCATATATTCTTCTTCATCAATATTGATTTTAGAAAATAAAATGAAGCAAATTCCAACTGGGAATCAAGGGATTCCAACAATATTGCGCGTAGCTTATTGCCAACGGTGCAACGGCTCCCAACAGCTGCCCTGAGGAGGGTCAGATATGGGAGAGGCCAGGGATGGGGAGGTGCACTGGCAGCTCTCGGGGTCCCGGGGAACGGCCATCACCATAGCTGGTGCACTTGCTGATCGATGGCGGGTGCGTCCCTTCACTTCATCCCGGGAGGCTGAATAGATTTGGTTTTATGAGATGGCCAACCTTTAATCTCCTGATGCTGCGTTGCCTTGGCTGCACTACACAGATACTGTGGGCCCAAACCTGCAGTATGGACTATGGAATGCAGGAGCATATACACCCATACCCTCACTAGTAAGAAAAATCATCACTCCATGTGCCAGGTGAAAACCTCAAAGCCCTGGCCTTGTACGGGGGGTTTCAATCAAAGCCATTCAGAGCCTGTGACAGAAGGTTTGTACAAGCCAGACAGTGTGGGTCAGAGTGACACGGCTCTCCGTATTGTGTCACGTAAGTCACTTTGTAGAGGTTCATTCTTATGGTTCACAAGGCAGAGGCAGGGCTACAACAGTTTCTTCTGAGAACGAAGAGGAGGGGCAAGGAGGAAACTAAATAATTGTTTTGGTTTAATGGAGTTGGGGTCTGGGGGAATGGAAGTTCTCGTAGGGACCAATTTAACCACAGTTCTTTCGCCTAAGTATTCAAATGAATTCAAATGAACAATTCTATAACAATAAGGGATCCTTCTATGCATTTTTCTTATAAGTAGAACAGACTACAAAACTCTAGTTAAAGTAGTATAGTTGCTAATAAAGCTTCACCCACAAATGAAACCTTAAAGGGGACATATTATACCACCAGGTTTTTGTGTGATTAGCCTTACAAGCCACTTCGAAAATCTGTCCCATACGACATCACTAGTGGGCGTGTGGACCTAGATCTGAGCTGGATAGATGAGCGTCATTTACTTCAGTCCACTGGGTAGGCTGGTAGACTGATCTATCCAGCACAGATCTAGGTGGACAGACACGCCCACTAGTGATGTCATATGGGGCAGATTTTCAAAACGGCTTGTAAGGCTAATCACACACACCTGGTGGTATAATATGTCCCCTTTAAAACATATAATTTTAGCAACAACTTGGCCAACTCCAACCTGGCCCTCATAAATAACCTGTTATCCTTGACTCAATTCATCAGGAGCATTACACTCGTACAGTGTAATAGTGAAATAGGCATCATCAAAAATGATTATGAAACTATGTTAAAAAGGCAAAGAGCCCTGAAACACCTTGTGAGCTCACATCTTGGTTGGTTTCCCATCATCAAGCAGGCAGTATTTTTAAGGCAGCAGTTGAATGGTTCAGAATCATGCTCGTGAATATGTGCATTGCCTTAGTTTCGATTGAGAAAGGGAAAAGAAATGTAGGAATTAGCAACTGTTTAACATCTGATGCTTTATCATTTTTCTGTCAACCTCAATAAGACTTCTGCAGCATGACAGAGCACAGCAAGAATCTCTCAGAAATATTAACATTGGAGGCAAAATGTGGGGAAGGGAACCAAGCTGTTCAATGTACTGCCTTAGAATGCACATGTTCTAGTGAAAGTTATGGGTCGTAGTGTTTGTAAAATGTGCCAGGTCATAAAAGGCATAGAGGTGCAGGATATTTTATTGATTAATTATATCCAAAGAGTACACGTGCTTATAGTGTTTTGCATTTCAGTTTGCATCATATCTGTTTTGAGAGTATTAAAAGGAGGCAATGTTAACCAGCGGGATTTCTATATCATTATTTCTTTTTAATTGTTTTAAAGAGAGGGATTTAATACAGTGATGTATTTAGCTCACTACACAGCCCATATAGATGGTTATTGACTGGAAACAGTTAGTATGCGAGATTATATTTGACATGGGGGTAGAAAAATCCAACATTATGTCACAGAACTAGTCAAAATGAAAATGCCAAATCTTTGTTGAATGTCACTTCTACACGTTTGAATGAATATCTGAAAACCACAGCATAAAGCCTAAAAATAATAAATGCTTCTCCTCCCACACACAGTTAATAACCCTAACCCACAGGTCCGGTCAGTTTGACGGGTTTGATGTCAGTTGCCGCCGTTTGCTACTTAACAGTCAAGCTTATTGAACAATGAAGACAGATGGGCATTTGGGGCAACGGCAGATGCATGCAGAATTTATCCCTGACTGGGACATGCAGAGTCTCTGCTGCTCTGGCTGATTTTGGGGGGGAAATTAGAGGCCTGCCTTAATGATTATCCTCAAAGGTAAGCCAGGGCATGTCGCCTCCCATTCCTTAGGGTCTGATTTGTACACAAAACTTAAAAAATTGGAATACCAGATGCACTCAGTTGGGAGGAGCACCTTGGTCCGTCACCTTTTAACACTTTGATCTCAAAATATCAATTTGTCATACACTTGTAGACAAAAGCCGTTCCTCGTGTTATTATAAACTGGCTTGTTGTCGGCTGTACAGTCAGCTGTAATGTCAAATGTGAAATAAATATGTTGCGTAACTTGGCTCGCTCCAACTAAAGCTCATGCACTGAATGATTCCCCACTGGCCTAAAGCAATTTGCTCTCCCCCACCATAGGCAACAGGGAGAAATGCATTTCATTATTTAGTCAATCTTTTAATGGCATTGGTGTATTCGCAAACAATCCTAAACAAGGTTAATTAGCAATGCACTCCCATTGTCATTAATAGGTTCAATTACTGTCCCTGATTCACTCAAAACATACCTAAAGTTTAGTTCATATATCATGCTAAATGATAGTATTATTTCACTGCAGGAAACCTGTTGTTGAAAAAGTTTTGAAACTAAATGGCTTTCACACCACCCCATGCACTCAAAGCTTTTTAACCCATGAAGTGATATAGGGCTATTGTAGGGCCTATTTAAGGGATGTGAGCTCATTCCCATTGTTAGAAGTGGGGCACATAGAGCATTTATACTGCAGAGTTCTGTGTCAGCTGCACCTGACCCAAACCAAGACAGTGAGATGATACAGTACTACCCACACACAATTCAATAGGCTTTTCTGCTACAGCCTTCTGGCTCTCGACTCTCACTCCAAGTACTGAGTACTGTGGAAAATACTATTGATTCCACGTGCATTTCTATGATATTATGGCTGTGGATGACAAACCTCCTTATATTTAGAATTGAATGAATTTAAGCAAGTAAGTTGGAATAATTGCTTAAAACCTTTTCGAATACATTGCTTCCTATGTCTGAATAGTATTGTAATGTTTACAAAAGACACCTAAAGAAAATTTCAATGCTGGTTGTATTTCAATAACAGAAGTGGTTTTGAAAACCAATTTAAAGTGCTCATTAATTCTGGCAGAGAACACAATGCCCGTTTCTAATCCTTGGTTAATTATATGTTGGCACAAGCTCAAAGCCATCGATAGGAAGTCTTCACCATGTGGACACTGAAACCAATACCGCTCATACCCAAATGTATGCTACTTAGCCTGTCCATCTGTGGCTTGTGGATATCGCCATCCGCCAGACCCTTCAGAGATACTCAGTGCTAACTAATCAATACTTAACTTTGAAAGGATACGATAATCATGGGCTTAATTATTTGATGTAATAGGTACGTAATTGGAATAAATTTCCAAGATAAAGTTACCGCCAAATTGTGGTTTTTCTAACAACAACAAGCCATCACTGTATCTGCAGCACTGCTTACACTGCAGTCATACTCCACTAATCTCACCATTTCTAATTTGCACTGCAGTGACCTGTCTTCTTTGTAAACATTCAACTGATAAAATGGGGGGAATAATGACATGGTAACCGAACTCTTCAGTATTCTGGCAGAGGAACATTTTTGTTTGAAATCACACAGACAGGCACACTTTCTCAGACTCTACAAGAAAGAATGAAAGGAGGACTGAAGAGATAATATCCCGGGGTTATGGATGATTTTTTTGCTCTCTGGTGTACCTTCTTTTTACCATGCTAACTTTACTAGAACACCTCTTCTTAAACCAGGAATATTTTATTTAGAATGATCACACATTTTATGGTACCAATTTATCTCCTTCTTTTTTATAACAATAAGCCATATTATATTTGTAATTATTGCACAATGTGTTAGTGACGTGTGTGGCATCTATAAGCCGTAAGAACAGTGTACTTAAGTTAAAAGTCTGGCTCTAAAACCTCAAACCAATTACAGGCCGAAGCGAAACACTAAGCCTTCACCAGTTATCTCTTAATGGCCAATCATTTAATGAAAATATCAATAATATACCATGTAATTCATTTAATAAATGTAGTAACTTAAGCAGTGGTTAAGTATGACAGTGATCAATCTGTACATTTCATTAAAATCCTACCGCAGCGCTGATTTGAAACAATACATATAAAATGGCCTTATCTGCATTTACTTTGATATCCTAAAAAAAAATCTCGTCCTTTAGTTAATCAGGCATCATTATTCTCCAGGGACTATGCTGGCATATGAAGAAACAGAAGTTGCCCAATTGTGATTTCCTGTTTCATTGAGGTCAGGGTCAATTCAGTATTGCCAAATCTTGAACAAACCAATGCTGATGTAGACTGGGTTGAGCAAAGTCATAGCCTTGTCAAACACTATGTATAATTATATATCATTTATAAGACATAAATGGTGGCAATAGATCTAGTTCGGATAAAATACAAGCCTATATAAAATAAATATTAAGTATAGCTGTTTCATTCATGCAGCAAAGAAAGAGGTGTGAAAATAAGGGGTAGGTGTGACAATAGGTTAAAATAAGATTTTTGTATTCGAACAGCAATGCCATTTAATATTTCAGATAGATTTTCCAGTTTGGGATTGTTAATTTATAGCTTCTACGCCTGAAGTCAACCAAAGAAATTCTTGGCAGACTGAAATTCAACCAACTCTATTACCAATTGATGGGAGAAAAATATTTAAAAAATATGCAGGGTTTCAGATCAACTCTTGGTCTGAGTCCAGAGCATCACAGACAACATGAGAGAAAAACTCGTCGACTTCTGTGACATCTTTTCATACGTTTTGAGAAGAGTAGATGTTCAAAGTTGTGAAAACAGGGGTGTATTGACCTCCTGTTCTAGAAATCCGACGGTCTATTAAACCATTTGATTAATATATCAGAAAAGCAGAGCATTGAATATAAGTACAAAATATATACATAAATACATCAGCCTGCATTTGTCCCTCCCGCCCAAGAAAATAATGGATTAAAGGTTTGGTATAGAATTCTCTTTTTTGGCCATTTTTACAAAATTACTTGAAGTCCTTATCATAACCCACGTACAGCCACTAAGTTAGAAGTACTGACATGAAAATTAAACAAGTCAATCATCTGTGGAATGGGCAGGGCTAGAAAAACTCCAGCCAATGATTTCCAGACCCACCAAGTGGCATTGGACAGTAAGTGTACGTCAATCAAACGGTCGTACTGCACTCCCCCTCCCCCTCCCCCGCTCCCTGCGCGTGACCCCTTCGTGCACGTACTCAAAGCTCGTGACCCAGAGCAAGCTTCTGTTTGTTGTTATCCATGGTTGTTAACCTGCGGGAGCTACTGGAGCTAGCTAACTAGCTAATGGCTCGCTCTCGCGCATCTGTGTTTGCTCGTGCATGATTGGGCGTCCATGTACTTGGAATGGGTGGAGTCAGAGTCAGCGTTGAAGGAGAGGGGGTAGGACCATTTGAGTTGTGTATTTTCAAAATCTGCTGGCGTTTCGCAAATCCCATACCCAACCTTTTATAAGCCCTTTTCTACTGAAAGGAACACCAGCAATTGTCAATTCATTTCAGAAGAGATCAGAGTTTGCAAATGCCTGAAGCAAGAAACAAGCCCATTTAGCAATGTACTTTTTTTATATATATTTTTATACTCTTTTACGGCTTCTTACGGTAAAAAGAAAAAGTAAAAACAAAGATTGCAGACTGCAGCAATCAGTCCGTGTCCAATCTTAGAATGAAGAAGAACTGAAGGCCATGTCAGATTTGCAGAGCCAGGCCTCAAATCAATACAGCAAATAGCACGTTTGCTAGTTTTAACTCCTTCATCCTTCCCAAATATCTTTGCGGATTAACTGTTCCTTCAAATTTTGTTGAACATTTTTAGTCTGGAAGGTATTAATCTGCCAGCCATGTGGAGCCCAGCAAATAAAACACACTTCAAAGCTGCAAGAACTGTCATCCTGAAAACTACCTGGCTTCAGTCAATCCCTTTCATTTTCGGTTCAAAAAACAAACTAACCAACCATGAACAAGTGACTTTTCAAACACCATTTCTAAAATGATACCTCAATGTATGTGCTTGCTAAACTATGTCTAGACCAAAATTGGATGGTTTCCCTGGTTACCTTGTGTCAGGTACCGTAAGTGCATTGGCAAGCCGAAGAAACTCTAAATGTTATACCATTTTACACAGGTAAAAAATGTTAGCAGTTAATCTGTTGTAATCTTTATCGTCTGATGTTAATTATTTTTTACATTTTCTCAACACAGTCATGCTTACCATGCTTATTGGTGGATAAGACCTCCCTGAAAAATTGGGACAAGACCAGAGAACGACAAACTCAATAACACAATTAGTATGGAGATAATTAGCCCAATACTATCAATATTTCCAGCACTAGACAATTTTGAAGACAAGTCATCGCTGATGCCAGTGAAGCAGGACTCAATAGAGTGCCAAATTCCCTACACTTCTGGTGGACCACCATGGGACCTTATTCCAGAAAAAATATGTATTGTAGTCAACAGCAAGAAAATATTATTTGATCCCGTCTGAATTGTGATTTTTCAGTTTAAGACAGTTATATCATATCTTTTTTTAGAAAACTGTAAAAGTATACAATACAGGCATGCAAACAGGTTAGGCGTGAAAAAGGTTAGTAGAAGGTGCAAGCGGCGGAGTACCCAGACCCTCTGGGAGAGTCTGGTGTCATGTCCCCCCAGGATGACTTTTTAATTATGATTCTAAAGGCTATTTTCTCAATAATTATTTTTGGGTTGGACATCTGAATATACGGGGAAGAGTAGGCGGGGACCACTGCTGCTGAATCAAGCTTCTATCCACTGATATAAAGTGATTCAATTGATAAAAATAATGAAAACACAAAATAGCAAAAAAAAAAAACAATAACAAGTCAGTGACTTTAGGATCCACTCATCAGTCCGAGTTTGACTTGGCGTTATCGTGGGCAACGGATCGCAATGAATGTAAAATCATTACCTGCTCTATTCATTGCTTTTAAAGGTCCAATGGCATGCTGCTTTATGGATGCCCTTAATACTGTATTTGAAGACGTTAAAGAAATTCAGCCTTGGTGCAGAATTACACCCACTACGAACCAGTCCCACAATGAGCTTTCCACAGATGTGCCATTTTTTAAAGGCAGGTCAAGGTAGAGGTTGGGGGTGTGGCCCTGAGCAGCTTGCGGCAACAGTACCATGCGCTCGTGTTTACAGTGGATGTATCACAATGGCAAGGCGGACACAGCTTTTGGCCGTGTTCTGTTAATATTCTAGAACACTCCGGGTGCTCCGGCGGGAGTCCTGGAGCTCTATATCTAAATAATATCATATTATACATAGATATCTATATCATAAAATACACATTATCACGGCCAAAAGCTGTGTCCGCCTCCAGACAATATTATGAATCTCAAACGACTGCTCGGTTCTTCCACTTCAACATAAATCTGAAGTAGACTGAACCGGGACATGGAGGAGAAAGTGATTGTCTCCCGCCGGAGCCCCGCTGCCCGCTGCCGAGGCACCACTGACCCGCGGTGGTGGTGCCTTGCAGCGGTGGTGCTTCGCAGCAGCGGGCAGCGGGGCTTCGGCGGGAGACAATCGCGGGCAAAAATCCCTTTTTCCTCCATGCAAAGTCAAAGCCAAAATTCCTTTCCCCCCCAATTCCTTCTAAACCATGGCTGAGATAACCCCCACTACGAGTCTCGTTGTGGAAATACCAGAGTCGTCAGAGAACCCAATATGTTATACGCCATAACACAAACAGCAGAACGGTTATCCAAATAACAAAGAAGTATACAACAGTCATAGCACATTGTCTCATTGGCGGGCCAAAATCTCTGGGCGGGAAAAGCAGAGAAGGGGAGGTAACCTGGCCCCTTATGACGACATATTGGGCCAAATTCGAAATCGGAGCGTCTGAGCTTTCATTTTTCAAAGGCGTAGCAGGATACCTAGTGCTCGTTTTACACCTAATGCCATTTCTAGCTAATGGGGAACCATAGGCAGGTTAGGGGAACTCATTTTAATGTTAGAAGACCTCATGAAGTGAAATTTTCATGCCATATTGCCATATGCCACGTATTTTGCTAAAAGCTAAATACGTTAAATTATTAAAAACCCTTTTAAAACTATTAAACGCACAGATGGCCATGGGGGTTAATGGCTTGCTGTCCTCAGACTGGAAAGCAGATGTCAAAGCACAACCAGAATATTTTATTCATGTTTTGATATCGAAAACTAACAATGATCCTATATTTAGCCAATCTGATAACAGCTGCCATATATGCCTTACATATATACTGTATGTTATCCCTGTGATATTCTGACAAAACTTTACCTAGCATTCTATCCGCAGTCCCCAAATTTTTTAATAGATTGTAATATCGTAACAAAATGAGTATCCAAATACTGAATTGAGATCTGAATACCTTACTAACCAATTAATACATTTTTGTTTCTTATATTGTGTGGGATTAGAGATGTAGTGCACTGAACGGTTTCATACAAAACAAAATGTGACTTGGTTTGACAAATTGAGAATCATGTGTAATTCATGTCCCAATTCAAACCAGATCAAAAAATGATTTGTTACTCGCTGTTAACCAATGTACATATTTTTTCAAGAAACAAGGTGCCATGTGGGACAGAGTAAGGAAAGGGACTTAAAGAAGTACTTATTTTCCTGTTTCAAACTATTCTACTTTAATGCAATGTTTTTGACCAGGCTCTGCACATCCCTAGATATGCAAACACGTCTTTATAGTTTGTTTTCAGAGCCATTATAATAACAATTTAACCATAACCATTTCATTGATCTTAATTATTATATCCACGTCCAGTTTAAGGCCCATTAATCTTTGGTATTTTCAGCAGAAAATGGATGTCTGGTTAACGGGATCATTGCTAATGGAGCAGATGTAGGTGTGTCATGTCAATAACATCCATCCTAACAACGTTGGAAAGAACTACAGAGAGAAATACAAGAAATGTACATTTAGCCAAGCCTGACTGACTTAGGTGGAGACATGCTTTCAGGGTAGGCTGTGCCTTCCCTGCAATGTTCCAAAGAAACCAAAATATTATGATGATGAATGAAAGCCTTAATCAAACATCGAAATGCCAACATTTTTTTTTTCGAAATGTCTTAGATGACCAGAGAACCATGACAAGATCAATCATGTGGTTTGAGTTGAATCCACAAAATTTCAGTCCCTATTAGCATGTATCCATAGTCTGTTAAGTGACTGCAGGGTAGCCAAAGTCTTCCTATACCTGCCCTGCAGATGACAGTAGATTTCATAGTATGAGCATAAATAGCGGAGGAGGAGATATTAAGCGTTTTTTTAAACTTGCCTGGCAGTGAATGTTCAACAATACCTATTCACCATTTGAGGAACTTCAGCTAATTGGATTTTCAATAGTTATTTTCAGATAATAAAAATGGGTAGGCCAATACCACTTGAAAACGTAGCTCAACAAAAGGGATAGAGAATTGTGAGATTATTGCAGCAGGACTGCTAGGGCGTGGCTGTTTGCTTATGCGCAGCATGGCTGGATTTCTAAAACAACTGTTACGTCAACGGCTGCGTTTGACAGAAATTTGGAAAGCCTAACAATTGTCTATCATAGATCTGAAACCTTGATTGAAAGCTATGATTGATCAGAGTTGGGTTTTGTGATCTTAAAATTTAGGGTCTTTTGAGGTTTTCCCAATGGATATTTTGAGGCAATGGTGTGTGGGCCTCCAACCCTCCCGGGGGTTCGGGGGTCTGCCTCCCTGGAGGGGCAAAGTGCTTTAATCTGCTGCACTTTGACAGTAAAATTACGAGGCTGGATCTATGAGAAAATGTGTGCTTTTGTAAAGTAATTTGTGTTCTAGTAAACAATTGAATCATAAAATAATTGTATAGATCTGACACGGCAAAGAATATCTACACAATCCCAACAACACTTCACTCAGGAACTAGGAACCTTTGGAGGAACTTGATGGGTTTTCACAGGAACCAGGAACCAGGGACTCAATTCAATTCCGGGGAAATTATTTTACGCCCAAAAGGGTTGAGATGGGTCTAGCTGCAGACCTCCAACTTCAGGCCACCTCTGTCGTCAAACTCTTTCTGGTCCCCAGCTTGTAGGCAAGTGACATCTGAAATTGGTGGCATCAAGTCATCTTAATTCAACATGTATATTATCTCCTGTTGAGCAGTGACTTCCAAATGCAAGAAGAGCCTTTTTTTTATCATTTAGTTTTTATTTATAAGTCGTCTTATTTGTAAATCTTTCTAAGTCTTTTTTATATCACACCTTGGAATTTGACCATATATAAGTTGTCAATTTACCCAAAAAACACCAAATAACTAATTGCTTGGGGGACTTTTGCTTTTAAGGATTTCATTCATTTAAGGCCGAAAGTGGAATTCTTATGAATTGGCATTTAAACATTATTTATTGATACAAAAGCACAATTAAATGCTTTCCAACGTAACCCACTGACGCTATTGAAAAGCTCTCTGCTTGGTGGTAGTAAACAGAACATGAACTTTGGGGTGGGACTTGCAGCACTGAACATCTCAGATTGGTCGAGTACTCTAAGCATTTTTTTTCAGCCGGTTTAACATATGCAGCAGCCGACCGATTTTTGTTCACTCCGACAGGCAGTTAATCATACACACAGGGCTCTTACTGCAAACCATAGTGGTAAACAACATTCATAGACCTATAATTATTGCTATCTGTTATATGCCTTGATCATTCATTCTGCACACTACGGTATGTGAAAATAGGTGGCTTTTGATTACATGTCAGTGTGCAGTTGTATGGCGACACACTCATTTTGGATATAAACTTTCTCTGAAAGACGTCAAAAAGAAAGAACATCTGAAATGCATGGATGCATTAAAGAATACATCCCCTTATCATAATTCCCCTCATCCGCAAACTGCCCTTCGCTACACTGAATTTCCCTCGGGATAAATAAAGTATCTATCTATCTATCTACACTATTTTACACCTAGATTAAAACTCCATTATTATGTAATCCTCTAAATACATTGGAAATTGTGATGAAAGTACAGAGCATACGTTCATATTCACATTAATGAGGTTGAGGATTGGATATATCAGACTTTTACACTGCCATAATTCTTGATTGAAAATGCAGCATTTACCGATGTAAAAGGAGCATGATTTGCCTTACCTCCGCAGGTCTTAAGACTTTGTCGGAAACACAGACGTGTCAGTGAAAACATTTGTAAAAACATATTTTAAATATTTTCAGTTTATTATGAAAATATGGCGGGACAAACAGGACAATGTTGGGCCACCATAGTCTAAGAAAGGAATGGAGAACACTGCTATTTGAAAAGATTTACGTCTGGTGCCTAATCAGCCACTGAGCTCCCGGCAGCTAATTTCCTTGCAGAGGGGTAGAGTTGGACTTATCTTTAAATGCTACGTTTTCGCAGTTGGATAATATTATACAATCAATCTGATTGTTTTACAAATGATGGATCGAAATCAATGGTGACTTGGCACAAAAATGAAAAAAATGCATAGGCATGGATAGTGGACAGTAGGGATGCAACGGTACAGTTTTCCCATGCATGGTATGCATCACGGTTTTTGGGCTACGATAACGATGCGGTTTTGATATTTTAATATACAACTACTCAGACTAGCAAAGGCAATATTGCAATGTAAAAATAATTAAAAGCAGCACAGATATAATCAAACCACAAACTTTATTAAAAAAGACATACAGCGAGCGAGCGAAAAGGCGACGAAAACTCGCGCGAGGGTGTCCTGATATGCAGCGTGACGATTTTGTCGCGAGTGTATTTTATTGGTTAAGAATCCAAACCAATCAAATCATCGAGGGATGTAAACACATTCAACAGGAAGCAGCGTGTACTTATCAACCAATAAGAAGTGTTTAGGGGCGGGACACCGCCGCGAAATGTTGTCCAGATAGAGACAACGCAAGCGATAAATTCAGGGTTGAGCGACATCGCTGGACGGCGCGACGGCGTCAGGACAGGCTCATTGAAAAGTACACATTCTAATCACTTTTCCTGGCTCGCTCGCTCGCTCGCTCGCGTCACTATCGCATCGCTGTATGTCAGGACGGGGTGTAAGAGCCAATCAGAAGGTCCCAGGAGCCAGCCAGCGCTCCTCAGCGTTCAAGGAAACGTACCGAAAATACCGTTGTTTGCCGTTGTGCATTGAACCGAACAGGGCGTATTGAAAGGTTTGGTAAAATACCGAATATTGTTGCATCCCTAGTGGACAGCCACCAATGAGACATCAAAAATGACCAAACCTTCATTCACAATGTCTGACCCCTTTATTAGGCACCCATTTCTAAAGCTCTAAGCTTGGTGTTTGTACAACTTCTTGTTTAATTTGAATTGAGTTTAATGACCATAAACATATGAAACAACACAATATTCCAATATTTCTGGAAAAATAGCATTGGTTAGAAAATAACAGGTTTATAAACAAACGGTACCAACACTTATAATAAAATATGAATCTGCTTTCCATTACAGCCTCTCTTTTTGTGATGTCTGAGTATGTCTGACATCAAATCCCAGCTCATCCTATATTGTAGGTGGGCTGTTGATTATTGAAGAGCAGCCCAGTCTATAATAAACCTGCCTCTTCCCTTTTATACTTATTTACCTCTGCCTGAACAGACAGATTACGACCGCATCTATGAACCGTTTCACAAGAACCCAGGTGGTGAACTGAATTGATTTTCTCAATGCATGCATTTCTACATGCTTACTACAACATCACAAAGGAGAACAAGTCTGCTCTCTTGGAGAATGGGCCACTGTGGTTCTCTGGTTTGGCTCTCCCACCACACAAAGCACTGCACACGATGTTTTATGTAATTACACTTTAAGCTAAATTGAAAGTGTGTGTCATGAAAGCAAATAGTGGAGGAAGAGTTGAGAAACTCGGCTACAGCAAAAAGAGGCTATTTCAAAACATCTCCCCATTTGTACCACTACTCAAAATTGCATGCAGTGTCGGAGCAAGCTGTTGTTGTCTGCGTCTCCATTTGGGCCTTTGGAGATGCTTCGCAAATGAGCCAGAGAAAACGGGTCTTCATTGTGGGACTGCTGCTTCCGGAGTTCAGGTTTTTTTTCCCCATCATGATAGTTGCTTTGCATGCTGGTATCTGCAGCACATACAGAACCGTGTTTGTGACTTGGCATCTAGGAAACATCTCCAGAATTCCCTTTGGAAATTTGTTTTTTGAATCGATAGCATTCAAGGCAAATAAATCCACACACACACACACACACACACACACACACACACACACACCACACACACACACACACACACACACACACACACACACACACACACACACACACACACACACCCCCATTTATGTTATACATGGCTGTCTTATTGCTTTGGTCAGGTTCTGAAAACAGTAGCTGGTATCTGAGCCAATGTAAAAATTACTCAAATGTTTGCTGCATTAACCTCAGCATCAACCCTTAAGGGCTAATTATGGTCCCACATTCCCGCAACGCAATGACTACGCAGACGCACGTCCGGCCCTGGCGGTGGACGCGAGAAGGTTCCGCAAGGACGTAAGGGGTCCGTAACCCCCTTGCATTGCGTGAAACCATAAAGAGCCCTTTACTAAACATTTATACTGTAAACCAGTAACTGAACCTACTCCAGTCCCTTTTAATACCACTAGTCACACCAAAGACCACCATGTATTTCAAAATGCCAGGGTCAGAGATAGATATGATTTTCGAAATGTCCCCTCCCCCCTCCCATCCCCCAATCCGTGGAGATTTAAGGGTCTTACATGACATCAAATCAGTTGGCAGCTCCCTAACAACTAGGGCCCTAAGCCCTTTTGGTCTGTCTTTGATTACACTAAGTGCACAGAGGCCAGATGCCACACCAGGACCTGTCATCTGTTAGCTTCGTCTACAGGACAACGACTCCGGAAGAGAGGAGGGGGTTGGGTGGGGGTTATGATGTGTGGGTGTGGTTGTTTGGATGCGAGAGGCAGGAGGAGGGGACTTCAAATTTTGAAAATCACTGCTGCTCATTTTGAAAATGACAACTGCTGACTGAAAATATAGTCCCTCCACTGTGCTCCAGAACTACCGTTAGCCATTTTCCAAACTGGCATTGAAGCTCCACAAATCTAAGCCTTAAAACAAATTAAATACAATATTAGTTACATAATACTAATATGTGAAAACTTATGAAAATGTATTTCAATAACAAAGGGAAATCTAATTTTATTGTTTCTCTTTGGTTGTTAGACTAAGAAATACAATTCTATAAATGTTTTCAATTGATTTATCTATATTCCACACAGTAAGATATGTTGAGTGCAGTAAACCAATTTTTATAGAGAAAAAAAAAATCTGCCACAGTGAGCCTACTCTTAGCGATTCGCGAGACACTCTTTTCAATAGCCAAACGATTGTATACGGAGCGCTTGTAAGCGTTGAATCGGTGTAGGGCTACAATTTGGCCGATTACTCTGCAAGCCTTACCATTACAGCAGTAACTTAATTTATAATGTAATTTAAAAAAAAAAAAAAGAAATCTCCTGCCGCGCTCAGCACAATACAAGCCTGCACTGTGTGCTTTTGGTAAATAATTGATACGGACTCTCAGTGTACCCTAATCTTTGTATGAAATCAGTGTTGCGAGTGCACCATGCAGAAGGAGGGGGCAACACCGACCACTGTTCAAAGAACAACACAACCTCGTCGGCTGAGTTCCCCGCATCAGAGGTAGTCCAATTCATTTCACAAATACGGTGGAAGGAAAAAAGCATGTTTGTTCTGCACCGATTTCATGGACAAAACGTACCCCGGATTATGTCTGCAGGATAATCCATATTGTGACAAACACGCGCATCTAATCTACATATTATTCTTAAAACAAAAAAGCTCCGGGAGGAGGAGAGCGGCATTGTCTAGGGTAGTTGGAGTTTCCAACAAAACATCCTAACAGAATCCCCTCGTCTTTATAGTACCGTCACATATACTATAAACACGGCAATAACCTCAGCCTTGAACATGTATATCAATTATTTTGAATGATAAAGTGGTCCTGTTTAAAACATTCGATCTAGAGAAGTCTGCTTAAAGCGTACCTCCCCCATCCTCAGTTACAACATACGACAATGTGCGTGGTAATGATGGTGCGCATCCCAGTCCAGAATACTATTTGTTTACTCCATTTTTGTTCCTTCAAAAGGCGAAAGTAAAACATGTAGACCCGTCTTTTAGCAACACACACGGGCTTCAACAGTCGTACCATAGGCTTTGAATAATCATATCTTTAGTGAATAAAATGTAGGCATGTCACGCATCTCGCGAAGATCACATTATATGGCACAGTGGGAACAACGTCGTCAAGCCATTTTTCTAGTAATGCTTGGCCATACAGGTCACGATATCCACAGAGCTTCAGTTCCCAAACACCGATATTTTTTCACATCCACACCCTGGCTACTAGATCAAGTTAGTCTTTCCAATCTCAGTTTGAGTAAAGAAACTAAATTGAAACGTAGTTCAATGTTCACAAGGAAATTGGATTCAACTGCTAATTCCCCCATCACCGCACTATCTGACCAGACTACAGCAGAAGCCTGCTCGGTCCATGTATCGTCCTCCTCACCGAACACACACCGCACCACAAAAGTAACTCCGCTGACGAGAGTCGGGGTCAGAACAACGGAGAGAAATATATAAATTCAAATCAACACCACATATGAGAGAGATTAACGCAAAGCCGACGTAAAGCGGTGTGATTCCCGTTCATCAGAGTTGACGGTGCAGAAAGAGGCAAAGCGCTGACGAGGAACGGTAATGGTGAGCGGACCAAAGTGATTCATACGAGGTTGCATGAGCGACATAAACATCTGCAATGGCCGTTTAAACAAATGGCAACAGCCCAAGAACCAGACCCCAATGTGTGGGTTTATTTCAGTATTCATAGTCGCTTTATACGATATCCCAACTTTGCGGTCGGTCTTAAAAATGTCTCACTTTTCCCAAATAACATCCATCCAAACTCAACAGACCGCGTCCATGAAAACTTGCCCCTAGACGTCGATAACGTTATTTCGCCTTTATCCGATGAAGTTCCACAGAAAATACGTATATCCAACGAAAAACCACAGGGTCTTAATCCTACCTTTGTGAAGAGCCGCCGGAACCAGGAATAAAAAGAGAAAAGTAGCGAGAGAGCCGTTGCCAGTGATCGCCATGTTGGACACCTGCTTCAGTATGGCAGAACGAGGGGAGACTTCACCTCGCGCTGAGAGATCGCTTAATGAGATGCAGGAGAGGGCGGGGACCGTTTAATCCGCCGCGCGCTCCCCTTGTATTAGGATTATATGGATGGCAAATAATATAGATGCAAAACAATGTATTTTTTAAAAATAGCATCATTCACTAAATGAGACGTAAAATCTCTATCTTACTGTTTTATTTCGGGTTTTGTTGTTCTTGTTGTTCTCGTTTGTGGGGAGGCGGGGGTGTCATGTTGTAGCCTCTATTTTAATAAAAATGTGGCAAAATGTTAACTATTGAACACACATGTTTACTGCTTATTAGGTATACTACTTTAACTGGTAGGCCCACCATCTAGCTAGATGACCATTGGTTTAAATTCCTAACGTAAAACAAACGTTATGCAATATTTCACTCATTTGGCATTTTTTGCTTTATATGCACGTATCTATTCAATTATGCAAAAAGTGACTTGCCAAAATGCATCACCCTTTTGGGACTATGGAACAATCCACACGATCACATTATTTATATATATTTTCATATATGACAGAATATGTCTTCATGGCGCAAACATTAGGCTAAATGGACATGAAATAGGCCTACCCATGTTTCTATCGCTATTGGTTGGTATCATGTCCCACTTTGCATGTTGAGCTAAAGTTCATGCTACTTTAATTTGAATAAAAACGCATTCATGGTAAGACAAAACATACCCAGACCAATTAAGGTCTGGCAACAAAAGACTGCAATTTTTCTTAAGGGATTGAATACAGCGAAAATGTACTACTTTGTTACTCTGTACTCCAGCTGTTTGTGAATGAGGTCAGCCATGTAAACACCTGCCCATAGTGGAAGCCCAAGCACTTCCTCCCCTATGCTGCCTTAACCACTGTTAAACTATAGTTTAGCAGTGTGCACAGGCATTATCTTGATGAAAGAGCAAGGAATATTGGATTCAGGCAGTACTGTTTGCACCTCACTGTGTACCAGGTCCCATAACAACTGCTTTGTATTTATTGGCTGTGGTACTGCTTTGCAGAGAAATCATTCCACTTAACGACTCGCCCAGGATGGCTCCCACTTGTTTATCAACTGGTAAGTTTAGGCTTTTTAAAAAGGAAACGTCCTTACTTAGAAAAGTTTACTTGTAAAGTTGTCGCTCAGGGCTTCAACATTACCGCATCGTGCAATAATGAAATAATGTGTCCCTTCATGTTTTTTTTCCTTTGAGGTGAGGGAAATAATCAACTGGAAAAGTGGTCCTACTCCATTGGTCCTTACAGTGTTGGAAGAAGATGTTGATCATGTTGATTAAAGGGTAATCATGTTAGGCTGTATTATCTGTAATTATGTTCCCACTGGCTGAGGTACGGGCTATTGGATGATCATTATGCCTCAACCGAGCAGTGACTCAATTAATCCAATCTTCTTGATTGTTTAATTCCCCCCCTCCCCCCTTGCTTTCATAGCAAAAAAAATCATCCAAAGTGTTTATTTCTACTTATTTCATATTCGTTTTTTCCACTTGCTCGATGCTGCAAAATTCTGCAAAACTTTCTTTTTGATAATTACATATTTCTATACTCAATTATTCACGCTTCCAAGAGAAGAATTAACCTTGATTAACATTCATCTCTAATGGGAGTTTTATTGAGACATGTCTGTCTTCCAACTGTGTGTGTGTGTGTGTGTGTGTGTGTGTGTGTGTGTGTGTGTGTGTGTGTGTGTGTGTGTGTGTGTGTGTGTGTGTGTGTGTGTGTGTGTGTGTGTGTGTGTGTGTGTGTGTGTGTGTGTATGTGTGTGTCTGTGTGTCTGTGTGTCTGTGTGCATCTGTGTGTGTGGTATGAGAGTCTGCTGGGAAAGTAATGTGGAGTTAAGCCGCAGAAAGTAGGACTTCAAGGTAAATCCCATTCTACCTTCAGTTTAAATAGAAACCTATTATAGATAATATCATAGTTCAAGCTGCTTTAATTTCTCTTGAACAGAGAAAATGTCATATCGATATAACAATCAATTATCTTCGATTGACTATCTATATCTTATATTGACAGATATATTGAACAACCATTTTTGTTCCCGGTTATATGACGTCTTCATCAAGCACAGTTTATGTATATATATATTTTAATACATCACCAAGAATGTCCATCAACAGAAAAACAATTTCTGTCAAAACAATACACAAGAAAAAAAAATGCAACCAAGCTCTGCGATATATTTGCACTTGCTAAATAAAGAAAGAAACCTTGTTTGGATTCTGGAATAGAGAATGGGTTAGAATGGCTGGAAAAATAATTACATGAAATACAATGATTCCAACTCATTCTTATCAGAAGTAAAAGATCAAACATTAGATGAGGAACTGATGTCTTCTTCCATGCCGTCCACTCTGCCCACAAGCGCTATTGCATTATATAGTTCATTGATCCTCTCCAGTTGATTTTGATTTCCTATTCATGCCTTTGATGTGGGACAGACCTTAAAAATTCTGTTTGTGAACAGTCCATACCTTTGGTGTGTCAGGGCAACTTGGCAGGGCAGTAGTCTGACAAGCCAAGCACTGGTCTCCTCCTCCCCCTGAAAGAGCCAGAGGTAGCATTAGGTTCAACTTGTTCAAAGGGAGCTTTTAGCCATTTTAGCGCTACCCACCATGGCACCAGCATACCTAGTGGTATGGATCTCTTCTAAGTTAATTAGTAGAGGCTATCTATAAAAATAGATAGATGGATGGATAGAGCTAGCTAGAGAGCGAGAGAGACAGAGAGAGAGAGAGCTTAAACCAAAAGCACAACGTTCATTTTATCTGACATCCTCTTTTTCCTTGAACACTTTTCAATGTGAATATAAACCCATGAAGTGATATAATACAGAACAAGAATGCAGCATAGAAATTGTTATAAAGAAATTAATCTAAGTCTTACAGAAAAAAACGTCACGTGAATAACTGCTGGGAACAGCATTGTTTGTGTATATGTGTTCATATGTAATGACAATGTTTGATGAAGCAGGGCAAAGATTATGTATGCATTGCAGTCTGTACACAGAAACAGAGAAGTCATTGATTCAAGATGTGTCCCCAATGTCTAAGAAACAACAGAGGTTGGTCATATCAAACAGCCATGTGCATAGAAATACTACCTAATCCAGGACTTTTAGTTTACTGGTATATCAATTCTGGCACCTCCATGACTTTTATCATACTGGTATAGAAATGCTACCACATACAAGACTTTTATTTACTGGTATATAAATACTCAAATGTCAAGGACTTTTATTATACTTTATTATACTATTTTATACCTTTTGTTCAAAATAGCCAAAATGAGTCTGCGGCACCTCAATAGTCACTGCTGCTAGCTAGCTTTTGCCTTTTTAAATATGTAGATAATTTATTCTTACTTATTTTCCTTCACTAATAATCATAATAATGCAACTGCATGATGCTTGATTAAAATATATCCCAATGGGCCTCAATTGCTACTTTTCCATCCTCCAATGCATAATGTATGGTTGTCATTCAGAATCGTTCCATCAATAGGCTTGCATTTGTTGGGGAGGGTGTTTGCATTGATTGACAGTTTGCTCCAGAGCTTTTTCTCAGACTGTCAAACATTGCTTTCAAAGTATGGGTGAAGTCATTGCTCCTACCTGCATATATCCTATAAACTCCATGGTGGTGACTCGCAAGACCGAACCATTCATTTCCCAGAGGCGCTAATGTGACTCTAAGTTTCACTTTAATTTTCCTGAGTGCTCCCCATCTCATGCTCGCTAGTTCCACCCTGCGACTTTGCAGTTTTCGATGCTATATACGCACAACTCACACACTAGGCAAGAAAAATCGACACTGGGGTGGTCTTTAATTCCATGAGTAAGATACGTAGTTTTGTGTGTGTGTGTGTGGGGGGGGGGGGTTGGATGTTGGTTGGTGTTGCATTATGATTTGCTGGGAGAATGGGGAAAAGGATAGAGTGAGTCTGTAGTACTTCTGCTCTGAAGAGTGGTCCTGTATACACTTGGGCTTGCTCATTTAGTAACAATTTTGACTTGTTAAAAACATAAAATCATTAGACTGAGAAGCAAACAGTGCATTTGTCTGTAGGAAATATAGCCGTTATTGTCTGAAACCAGGCAATTTCAAGCAATCACATTTTTGGATGTTTTGTCAGCCAAAGTAAGCATCTATCTGCCACTAGTTGACAGATAGGATATTGTAGATGTTGGTCAATTCAGAATGTCAATAATAAGACAAAATCAAATATAAAATAATGTATTGTTTTCTTCTTATGTGGAGACACAAATAATAACTTTTCTTCCTCGAGAAACCTTCAAATATTGAGTACCCTTTTTTAATTTTTTAGAGGAAACTTTCATTTTTAATGGATAGTTGTTTTGAACATGGGCTGCAGTGACTGAGTAACAAAATCACATGTGCGACTTTGCTGAACGAGCTTGTCAATGCATTAACATGCAAACCAGGTCTGCTTACTATCGTGATTGCTGTATTTTATTGGTGTTATAAGCTCCGCCTAAGCCATATCTATTATGAATGACAGTAGGTTCGCATCCTAATCTAAAACTGAATCAGACACAATACAGTAGAATGAGTTAGAAAAGGTCTCCCTGGTCCGTTCAATTTTGACTACTCTTCTTCACTCCAATTCAACCAACAAGAGGTTAGGTCAAGAACCAGAAGAGCGATAGAGAGAACCGCTCAACATATTGGCTGCTGGGAAAGAGCGTCAGGGTTTCTTCTCCACTGCTGATCTATATATCCCAGCTGCCACCCTGGAAACAGTCAGCATGAGCCACACCCACAACCAACCATCAGTCACACCCACTAATTAAATCACCCAATCAACCGTCACTCTCACTGACAAATACAACAGACTGGCACACAAAGAGATAAACTGAACAGAAGGAGAAAGACAAGCACAAAGACACACAAAGAACCAGGGTCTGGCACAACCTTAACGTCTTCCTGCCTCGAGTCAGTGGTATAGGCTATTTCCTGTTACACATGAAAGCCATTTCATGTTAGAAGGGGTAGCTTGCCATTCTTACTGACATAGACACATTGTAGTTTCATACTTTGGAGCACAACTTTAGTTTCTAGGTTGTTATTTTTGTGTTTTTGTGTTTTTATTATTTATAAATGTAGACATATTTTAGCTCCACCCACACACAACCAAAAATGTCCCTAACATGTTCTATGTTTAGGTTTAGCTAATAAGCCATTCCAGAGGGTTGACTTCAAATATAGGGAAGAACTTTTTTTTCTGATCCTGGGATGATGATCCTGGTAGATCTCATAAATTGCAGGTTACAAAGGTAGCTCCGCCAAACAACATTCAGCCTAAAATGGGTTGGACCTTTCTCTTATGGGGACAATGCATCGGTTTTAAGACATCCAAGGTGTCTTTGATAAGCAGCACCTTGTAAAAACAAGGAAACAAATAGCCATGGCTTGTCAGAGGAGAGGTTTTGGGGAAACAGAAGGCTCCCTATGTCTAAAGTGTTCTGGAGAATAAATGAAAGAGGAATGCAATCAGCTCCGTCGCCCTGATTAACGACGAGTCTCGGTAGGAGGCCACCGTAGTGTACTGTGTGACCTATGGACCCCTCCCTAATGTTTTCAAATCCCTGCCATAACAGACAACAAGGCCCTCCTCTCTTCTCCGACATGCTGAATCAATACCAGCGGGCCTGGAAAGTCAACACAAGGGCTTTCCACTTAATGAAATCTTTTTTGCTATTGATTGCATCAGGTCCTTTGTACCTCTCTGCAAAAAAATATCAAAGTAAGTAATTTGATTTGGAGCAAACACTATGATGCATATTTTTGTCCTAGCATTCCGGCTTTTAAACAGCAGGGAATCAGATTAATAAGAAAATGGAAATATTTCCAGAAAGTGAGGCTGTTGTTGACAGAGGTGATGGTGAGGGCTCGATAACACAAAATATGCATTGCTTACAATTCTAGATGTTGTTGATGGTAAGACAGGTACAAAAGGTGCGATATAGTTTTGGTTGAATAAAGTTAGTGTGCATGAGTTTTTGCCTACGCTTACTCTATTGATTGTGAGCTTCTCTTGTAGAGAAGTATCAGACAATCAAATGGTGGGATGGTCCAAAATTGGAGCAAGCTGCAGAAATGCCACGCAATCTTTTGGTATCACTCCCTCCACCACAATAAACCTGATCTACCTCCTTGCTCCTGAGGGAACAAGGGGTTAGAAAACCACTTAGAAATTTAGATCATCAGTAGAGGGTGTGCGTGTATGGCACTGCTTTGTGATCAAACCAATTGTAAATCCCTTGCGTTAGAAGGTCTTAGCGAAGTTGGGAAAAGTGTTAATTGTTAGTTAACGCCATCCATGTCTTCCCACCATCTGATGTCAAGTCAGGTTGTCTGCGGTCGGAGCCCAACAAGCCTATGTGTAACGTGAGGGAGGGAGCAGAGTCCATAGCAGGCTTACACATGTTGACTATTCACACAAGTAACACCGGATATTGTTTTTCGTATTTTCAGCACTGCTGGAAGGTATAATCGTTTTTTCAAAGCATTTCAATATGATGTTGAACTCCCAGAAAGACAGGATATGACGTTGTTGATTATAACCATGGGCAAAGCAGTTGTTAACACATTTTTTTACTGCAACCTGCAGTGTGTGTCAAAGTGGTTATACACACCAGTCACATCCATCTTTGTTACCTGGCTGTCTTTGGAATTTGGAGGTTACCGTAGCAACCTTTGGAAACACAGGGAGAGCATGCAAAGTCCAAAACCGATTGGATCTTAAGAGGGAATTGAACCCCTGATCACTTACAAAATCATCCACCCTCAGACCCGCCGTGTCCCTCAGAGAACATGGATGAAGGAGAGCAGTGGTACACACACGCAGATGCAGCTGCATGTGTATCTTAAGTGTCATATGGGGTGAATAAATGGCAAAAAGAATATGACACTTTCAAAAAAGTGCAGACACCACATCCTGCCACATGTGCAATATCTGACCGGTTTGACGAATACACAAGCTGCCATCTTCCCCGCATTCCAGACAGGAAAATTAGAAACCTGATTCCTCTTGGGGGGGTTATAGGCCAACACCATCTCTACAGTGTGTAGTATAATGACCTGAAATAGTGGAGCCACTATACATGGTCTGGCAAGCATGATGAAACCAGAGCAACACCCTGCCTCCTCCAACATGATCAATGACACAGGATGCCTGAGTATGCGTCAAGGAAGAGGGCCACGGACACAATCCAGTCCCAGGAGACCTCCCTCTCTGCCTGCCTCCACAGCAACGGCAACACCTCCACCAGCGTGTGATTTTTGTCAAGGCAGGAGAGGTTAACATGCTCTGTTCCACATAAGGGGCCAACGTGTACTGCCATTTGTCAAACTCATGCACTGCCCCCCCCCCCCCCCCCCCACACACACACACTTTTCATATTCTGGAAGCTGCCCTTGCGCTGCAGTCGGGCATGTTACAAGGCTTCGTTTTCCTCAGCAGGGAGGATTTTGTATCTTTTGGAGTGGCATGTTTCTGAGTTTACACAGCTTTCTGGGTGTGATGATTTATAAAAACTGTTATTTTATATCAAGTTACTGCAGTCGTTGTCCTACCCCTACACACAGGATGGTATTTGAACTAAATTTTGCCTTTGTTTGATGATTAATGGAGGATGCCATCTAAAACATGAACATATTGCTCTGTTGTTTAAGGGATAGAGGAAGAGTCACAGTGCAAACAAATTCACCTGCATGATACTACCCATCTGTGAACAGTCTCAACTAGTTTAGAATCAACTGATATCGTGTGTGTTTGCGCATGAGAGTGTGTGTGGGTGAGCGCTTCTGTGTGTGTGTGTGTGTCTATTCGTGTGTGTGTGTGTGTGTGTGTGTGTGTGTGTGTGTGTGTGTGTGTGTGTGTGTGTGTGTGTGTGTGTGTGTGTGTGTGTGTGTGTGTGTGTGTGTGTGTGTGTTGGGGAAAGCAACCCCCCAATAGAAAGAGGTGACGTGATGACTAACCACTTTTTTTAATAACGAGTCTAAGAATTATTTCAGGGTAAACAAATGAACTAATGAGGCCTCATTCGACCCATTATATCGTCAACAGGAAAGGCCAAGGCGAGCCAAGCTAATTAGCGGCAACATTCAAAAAGATGGACAATTAAAGTCCGGGTCCGCTAACATATGCGCTGGGCTAATAGGGTTTACCGTGGTAAATAGCGACGGAGGTGGCAGGCTCATGAGGCGGGCAATTATGACAAAGCCACACGCGTATCTCTCCCAGATAACCAAGCAGCCACCGTCTCAACGCTGGCCGAGCTCCCCCGGGGGGGAAGGTAGCTCGTGGCAACACAGGGACTGCGGCGCCGGCAGCGCGTTACAAAGCACAGCATGTGTGGAGGAAGAGAGACTGGCGTAAACAACCTCTTAATGAGCTCCGCACGCACAGCCCTGCCATGGCTCTGCCGCACACCATGGGTTCCGCACAGAAACATGCAAAAGCGATGATGTCGCGCACGTAAAAAAAAAACGACATCCACGCTTTGACAGGCAAAAAGATCGAAGATGGAGCAACATCTGAAGGAAGTGGATGAAAAGAATGGAATGAGCCAATAATGTGTTGTTTCGCAAGATTAATTGTTTACATTCACAGCGTCAAGATTCCAAAAAAGAAAATCCATAGCCTACTCAGAGGACACAATAGGCAGAGGGACAGCACACAGAGACAACAGTTTACATTTGTAAGCATTTACACAGTTACACTGTTTATGTTCTACTACTCAGGTGTGGGAACTATTCTTTACAGATGACAACATTTAAAGTCAATGAGGTCATTTAGGGACAAGATGGCCACGCACGCAGGCCTACTACTGTGAAAGTGAAGAGAGAAATTGGCAAAGGTTGTTTATACCTTTTAGCTGATCAAAGACAAAAGTTGGTTAAGATTTTTCATATCATAGACATTTCCTCTTTAGTACACAGAATTATGGAAAGGGAAGTGTCACGTGAAGTCTAGACTGTAAAAATAATGACACTGAAGATTGACAGACAGACGACGGATGAATTGATCTCCAGCCTTTTTTTTTTGTCACAATATTAAATGGAGACATCTGAAGTGGACCACGCCTAACAAAAACAACAACTGAGAACACAAGCATCATAGTCATATAGATGCAGATACTGTAATCAAAACCAATTTGTCACCTCAAAGCAGTAAACACACGGTTCTCTTGCCAAGAGATAAGGAAGCACTTCAAACAAAGTCAAGCTTGAAATGGAATATCTTCAAATTCACACATATTGCAACTTTGAACAAAAGTTTACCTGAAGCTTAGATAGATATCGGCTGTTTTACCTGAAGCATTTAACTGTAGTGATAGATGTTGCATACAGCTATCATTCATTGAAATATCAAACTCGCCATGAGTGTGACTTGCAACATCTACTTTCATTCCCTTGTTAATGTCAGTTTCATAGCCAATAGAGTGCAGTGACACCCATAAAGGCTCACAAAGACAGCCTTTACCATAGATGTTATTGACAGCCTCCGTTTTCCAAAAGAACGCTGTTCAAAAGCCAGACAGAGAGTCGGGATCCCTATGAAGTGCTCTTTTTTTTGTTCTAAGAATTGCATCACCATTCTCTGCTCTTCTTTCTTCCCATCCTCCCCAAAGCATCTCTGAATTACTGCGCTCGACATTGTTGGCCTGACTTTAGGTTCGCTAGATGTGGGTGTTAAATGATAACATACAGTGCATTGTATCTCACGAAACATGCAATAAATGTAATATGTAAAAAAAAAAAGAGCATAACAAAAGAAACAGTATAAAAACATACTTGTATTTAATATGCATGCAATCAAAGTTCTGGATTGTGATCTGAGTCTTCTCAAAATGCACATTCCGGTTCAAAAACAAAACATGACATGTGCAAAAATGGACATTATGTAATGTTACAAGTACATGGCATACTGCAAAGAGGTTTCACAAATGTAATTTACACGCCTGAAAGAATTCTTCACGTCAACAACTGAAGCAGTTTAATAAAGCGTGGATGCTGCAAAATTATGGATTCAATAATATGTGGATGCTGCATATCCACACCTAGAAAAGCCATTAAAACAGTTTATTGCAATGTTCCATGAAGGTGAGCAACACACACTTGGTCAATTATACTGGCAAGCAGCTTATGTTAAGTGCTGTGAAACTGAGATATTTTTTTTCCCTTTCACACAGTTGTAATTAAACATTACATTAATTCCACATTATTCTCCAGATAAACGTTATAAAACCAATACTTAAGAAGAGATTATGCGTTAGTTGTGTCTCAAATGAAACTGAGATTGTTTTTTCCTCACCAAAGTTTGATTAGTTTCTCCTTCTAATGGAGTTATTTTTGTTTCTTAATGAAGTACAGTTAAAAGGCCTGACCTATTAAGTCAATTTAAAGTGTGACTGAAAAAGTGTGACTAATGTCCTTGACTAATATTCCCATCCTTTGCCAGTTACATGTTTTAGAATGGTTAACCCTAAATCTCCTCCGTAGTCCTTTTCTTACCACACGGCTCTCTTCACAAACATAAACGCCAGGCAGTCGGCGTTAAGCAGCCTCCCTGTGTTCTTAATCTGACAACGCCACACCGATCCAGACTAGTCAGGGTAACAAATCTGTTGCGCTTCTACGAACAATGGCACATTGATTTCTCAATGCACCGGTAAAGAGGTTTCTTTTATTTCCTTTTCAAAGTCCCTGTGCTGGGTTTGTGTTTTGCGGCGTGCAGAGCTCCATTTACCACCTCAAAGAGAGCAGCATCCGTCTTCTGTTGATGCCGGTGTGAGAATTATTACCACGGAAACGAGTTCCCCACAAGGACCCTGCTGCGATGGCTCCCATAAGGTCGATAATGGATGCAAGTGAAACAACAGGAATATTTTCTTCACGGATGTGGCAGGAGGTTCCGATTTTTGAACCGGGTTGCACCAGTTAGTTAGTGTTCCTCACTGTCAGCCTCAGACAGGTGACAGCCCCCCCTACCCCAAACCCTGCTATGGCAAACTGCCATAGCAGCACAACAGAAAGCTCCAAGTATTAAGGCTCCTTCTTTCTTGGGGAGTGCCAGACTTAACCGCCTTCAAAGACACTCAAAGGAATTGATCTGAAAAGGGCCCATGAATCCAGGCTCACTTGCAGTCATTTCCAATTTCTCATGGCATGCGAGGGGAGTTCCATAGAGTGGGCCCTCTTGTTGTTCCTCTTAATGATCCCTCAGGTGTCTCTCAACAATACAATGGCGGCAGAATAGCTGTTATTTTGCTTCTTTGAGTTGCTTCTGAAAATGTTTGTACTTCATCAGATGGTGGACAGCGGAGAGTGAAAGAGGAGAATGGGGGGATGGGGGGGGGGGGGGGGGTATAGATGAGGACATTAGCCTACCTCTCACCCAAGAACACCATTTTGGGGCATAGTAAAGGAGTAGGTTATTGTGTTACTTCATTGTCGAACATTTGCTCACATACGTGGATGTGCACTAATGGGCTTCACAGTGGCAATGCCAAGCGCTCCTTTTGGATGATTGTTTGAGATCATCGATCATCGCTTTTCTTGAGGATCAGTGTTTCATTTGGTTTTCAAATACAGACAAAAAGGACAACGACGCAAAAACAAAAAGATTAGATGCAGCAGCAAGAATAATAACAAAAAGTGAAACCACGAATAACAGATGTGACCGAAAGAGCAATCAACACAACTGCAATAGAAATGACAGGTACAATAGAAAAAGAAAACAATGTCAAGGGGAGTAAGGATATTTATTTTTTCCCTGGTGACTTGAGGCTGGTTCTCTGTTTTCCACACATTCACGCATGTTGATTGACCGATTTATGGTTAGGGTCAGATTTCTGCCCGGATATTTTCTAAAATACAAGATTTTAATCTGGCGTTGTACAGCTTAAACATTTTTCAGATTTGGTTTTAGCTTCAATTGCTTTGAAAAACAGTGCAATGGAAAGCAATATAATCTAGTATTCCCAGAGTGTTGTAAACACTGTTTATTTAGGCAGTTTTGCTTCTCATATGCTAGAGTTCTCTGCTAAAATGAGTTATAGCACAATTTGTGAATAAAGACAAACGCAAAATATTTATGATAGTAACTATAGGGTAGCGTCATCCCTTGTGTTATGTGTGTTAAGCAAAGACAGCTTCGTTCTGAGTCTGTCTGTGCCAAATATGAGCACTTTATTTTACCATCGCACCAATGTATGCATGTATACAACATATTGCATTGAAGCTGCAGCCAACAGCTCAAGGGAGGTCCATATAAGTCTGGCAGGTAGCCTCACAAGATGTTCCATGGTTTAATATGTTCATTACCATCCATTCCCCAACTCTTTCTTACATTTACAAACTAAATATGTAAGACGTGAAGTTCATAAACAAGTCTAATCTGACAATGATAAGAACCCACAGTGGCATTCAGACCTCTTTAAACACCAGAACCCATCAAGCAAATGTGGTATGGAGAAAAATGCTTCTTTCTATACATACATATAAATGAAGCTATTTTTTAAGAACTCACCATTAAAAAAATACATATCTGTCAACTGGCCAAAACAAATCGGTGCTTGAAAGATGACGGGACGGACCGTGAGGCAGAAGCCCTCTTCAAGGATAAGGGAACAAGACTGTGGATCTTCTCTACTAGCTCATTATATGCCCGAGGGGAACAGGCTGCTGGGGGATTCGCAATATTGTCACTAAGAGAGAGATAATATGACGGGGTAAGCTAGGTAAACAAAGGCTTAACTTCAAACACCATCTTCGCATCCCCAGAGAGAGAGGCAGCTGAGGTAAGAGAGAGAGAGATGAATAAATAAATAAAGGAGCCAGAGGGGAGGAGTTCCACACGAGAGCTGTGATACAAAGGGTGGCCTTGTGTTTGACACTGTGGCAGCGGCGTCATTAGACTGCAGTTCCGCTGTCACTGGACGACTGTGATTCTTATAGCATTATTTGTTGAGACGTACCCAGGTTACTGCGGATCTCTCAGTCCAGCAGCCATCCATAATCACACTGACCTTGACAGCCAAATCAATAAAGGAAATGGATCGCGAGGGGGCTAAACTGTGACTCATTAGCCAGGGAGCTTTAGTAACTAAGGAAATATGTAAAGCAACGTCGACGCTATTAACAGAGGCATAATTTACAGACGAGAGCAACACGCTAAAATTATAATATCCGTCATTACATTAAACAGAGTGATCACGCACGAGGCAGTGACAATCACCTGACCAATTAAGCTAATTAGGTGGCTAATTAGTGCAACCTGCCTTTGCTGGCTGCTGCAGCGTCAATCCATGCTGGTAAGAGTTGCAGCTTATCCAAGATATTTATTTATTTGTTATCAATGACTAAGCTAAAATCTTTCTTCCAATGCATCAATTTAATGTTTAGCCCTCTTTTGTGCATAGTGTCTAGGCCTGGACCACTGAATAAGAAAAGGAGGAATTGAGATATACATACATATATATGTGTGTGTGTGTGTGTGTGTGTGTGTGTGTGTGTGTGTGTGTGTGTGTGTGTGTGTGTGTGTGTGTGTGTGTGTGTGTGTGTGTGTGTGTGTGTGTGTGTGTGTGTGTGTGTCGGTGTGTTTGTGTGTGCGTGCGTGAGTGTGCGTTTATTTCATATTCCCAATGGAGCAGTACAGGTCTTGAAGTTAGAGGTGAATGAGATGCAGAGAAATAAAAGTATCAGCAAGCCAGGGCTGTAAAGTTCCCCCTCCTTCAAAAATGGCTTTCTCTCACAGAGCAGAATCATTGTCATTCAATGCAAATAGTCATATTATTTTATACCAACCAGTGTTTGATTTATGGCTCTCTGTTTATCTGCCTGCTCAAAAATAGGCAGACGCCAGCGCTGCATGCCTGCAGTCGGGATGCATTTCATATATCAGCAGCCCGGGCTGAGTCAGCAGAAGGGGGGCCTACTGTAGAAGGAGTTGCTCATAATGGGATTTTCGATTTCAGATTGGAAAAAAGAAAAAGAGTGGGAGAGAAGAAAAAAATGCAATTTGGGAGAGAGCAGCACAATGTGATTATTAAGACACACATGGCCATTATCACCATGGGCTATGACATTTTACGAGTTAATGGGAACTGCTGGTAAATCCTTATTCGCAGTATGTTAGCTAATTACTGGCTGCTGTTTAGTTTACAGCTGGTGAATGGATAGATCAGGGAGTGTCATCCAGCTTTTGTGATCTGGCATGTTCCCTCCCACCTACCTCCTCTTATTGTAGAGAATGACTTGCTTCCCTGTTGGAAATAGATTTCCAAGATATTTGGATCAAACTTCTCATTGTAAAAATCCAAGGATGTGGTTGCATATTATATCAGTTATTATAATCATGTATAGAGATCCACCCTTCTCTCTCTCACACTGACACACACACAGCACATGCACACGCACACACACACACACACACACACACACACACACACACACACACACACACACACACACACACACACACACACACACACACACACACACACACACACACCTTGTTGCATGGTGTTCTCCAGTTGTTACCAAATTTAGTGCCGCACCTTAGTGCCCCTTAACTGCTTTTTGCATCAATGTAGCCAATGGTCAGTGCACGCAAGGTCACCACCCCAAACCCTGAGCTCAGACAGCCATTGAACGATCCCCCTTATTAAATGGGTTCTCCCTAAGTATCTTTGTGTCTTTTATTCTGGGGAATCCTTCGCCTTTAAAGCACAATCCGTAGATATCGACTTGTTGGTTAGCAACGCTATTGTGAGCAGGATCTTATTGTAATGCTACTAAGGGCACACAGAAATCTTTAAAATCCACAGTCAGGATCCAATGGGGAATCAACAAGCTCCTTCTAATAAAGGATTACAGACAGAACTGGCTTCAGAGGACTACCATAACAAGAACCACAGGGCCCACTGACTCACTGGGGGTCGCATTGTGCGTCGCTCAAGCAAGTGTGGGTTAAGGTTGGCTTGTAAGAAACAAAGGCATATTAACCTGGATAGGCCTATATTATAATGCATACAGGCTGATATTCACTTGTTGAGTTTACACTTACAAATTAACACCCAACTGCCTCCACTACTCAGCATGATGAAGAACCTGATTAAGATCTCAAAGGCTCTCATTGACCTCTGAGCCTGATGCTGGACTCTTCTTTGGTGATCGAGTCCATAGGAGCCAATGGATGGACTAGCTCAAAAGAGCTCATTGCAAGGTTAGGATCTACTTGAAGGAAAACATAAGTCTATATATAGTGTCCATGAAAAATCTTTAAGGAGTTGTGTCACCTCTTGGGATAACCTCTAGTTTTGTGCTCCTACAATAACCCCCGCATATATTTTTGTAGAATAAGAATCTCTCCATGACACACCTTAGTTTCAAGCTCTCATGGTCCTTGTGCTGACAGAGCGATTGTGGGGAACTGCTGGAGGGCTTGGAAAGGAGAGAGACAACCACTCTGACACTTTGTAAGAAGACTGGGGTAAAATATGAGACGGTGCTCATAGACAAACTGCATACAACACAGCATAACTGCCTAATGCAGACTTGTATAACTGCTGAAAGATTGCATCAGGCCAAGGAAATAGAGCTAACTCTTAAGACTTGGGTAATACATGTGAAGGGCAATTCTGCCTTGTGTTCAGTTTGGGGCTCTTTGAAAAACTGAAAACAAGGCAGAAATGCATTTGGCAGCATTAATGGCTAATGGACATTTATTTAACTCCTGAACGATTGCATCAGTCCAATGGAAACATACCTAAAATGCTTAGAATGAGAAAAAAATAAGAATAGACATAAATTGAAGAAAAAATCTCCACCTCAATAAGATAGTTTTAAAGTGATTTCCAAAAATTGGCCCAGTACACAGTCTGATAATCCTGAACCTGATAAGACATGTCATTGAAATACATGCCGAAATCTTGGGTTAAAAGCAATGGTTCAGAAAGATGTCTTTAAGCTGTATCATATAGTCCTATCAAAGAGACGATGCAACATCATGCAATGTACCTGACCTAAATAACAAATAACAACTGCAGAGCTCAGAATGCTGAAAGGGGTGCCAACATTGTGATGGTGTTCGTAGCCCTTTCTTCTTCAGTGAAATTCACTAGCATTGATCAATGTCAAACAGTTTATTGAAGACAAAGTCTTTGTTAAAGATTGATATTTCTAAAGCATGTCAGTTATGTGAATGATACAATGCACCACCAGCAAGGTCAGTGGCTCGGCCTCCGTCAGCCAAAGCTTTAAATCGAGTAGGTGGCCCACTGTTTCATTCTGGCATGTTTTGATTATTTCTTTCATTTGTAAAACTTCTGACATTGTTTGAAGTGTATGCCTTGCTTCAACAACCCTAGATGAAAAAAACAACAAACAATGGCTTTTTACAACTGTTACATTTTTGTATTAATTCTGAGAAGGCTGAATCAAAGCAAAAAAAAAAACGAAGGTTCTGCTCGCCGTGTCTTGAACGAAACGGTTTACGTGTTCTTTAATATGAGAGTGACTCATGTTGTCCTGCATGCCAAAAAATGTCAGGGCGTTGAGTGGGTGATTTGTAAGACTCCCTCGTTCATTCATTGAAAACCGCTGGCTCCTGTTAAAAATATCTTCGGTACTGCTCAAGAGTGGAGTCTGAAGAACTGAGTTGTTTCCCGGTGGTCCTCGGGAAGTTTAATAGCCCGTGAAGCACGCCGAGTTCGGTCTCATCCCGATTTAAACGTACCTTAAAATTCCCTCTCCCCTCAACTGGAAAGCCCCTGCATGTTTTAAAGATGGAACTGGAATAGTGTGACCAAAATAATTTGGATAGACTTTCATGGAACAAACAGACAACAGTAGAAAGAAATAAACTAATAATATTGAAATGCAGGAGCTTTGATTTCATTACATGATAAGGAGTGCTCAACATTGTCGGGGATTTGTTCAACAGGTAACAGTATTCCAGAACAGGCTGATCTGCCACTGCCCTACATCAAAATCGATATCCAATTATGTGTCAAGCATTTGCAGATAAGAGAGCATTTGCATCAAAAAGCCGAGAGCTTCCATGTTCACTATAGACTGTAGCAGATACTGCACGCTAACTACATAGGTGAGTTTGTTTGCATGGCCTGTACCTACGTCCTTGAACCAGTTTTTTTTCCTTTTTTTGCTTTTTGCCTGCAGTAGGAATGTACTCACAACATTTCCATGGCAACTCGTTGATGTCGCAACACCCCCAGCTACAACCCCTCCACAAACACTGTCCAGCCTACTATTCAAAAGCAATGATGGTAGCAAATATTTCTTTGGTCATGCAGAGATTCTTTAGGAACTGCAGAGATGTCATTGGTGACAGTGACAGTTTTCAGATCACATCTTTTCAGAATTCAATTCCATGCAGACAGAAATTCATGAGATGCCAGGTGATAGCCGTCGTCAAGGATTGGTGAACAGGTGTTTGTACGTAGCTGGTCACCCCGTAGATGCTCTATTTCATATCACACAGGGCTCAGTGTCATAGTGACAGAGACAGCAGAGAAGACTGCAGTAGGTTTTAATTTTCACCTGTGAAAATGTGTGATATATGAAGGTAGAATAGAGTTGGTATTTACTTTAATTAAGGCAGTCAAGTGAGTGAAGACACCCAGGAAAACAAAAGTCTAAACGTGCCAAAAATATAAACATTTAATCACATTACTAACGAATTAAGCCTAGATAATGAAAGTTAAATTAAACTCAAATCTACTACTGTGGTCTAACAATTACTTTTTTTTGCTAATCCTTTTCTTCCCTCCTACATTGATTAATTAAATTAATCACTAACAGTAATTTGATACAAGCTTTATCCAAAATCTAAAAAACTACCGAAATAAACTGAGAAACACAGAAGCTCTAGCTGAATCACAATTGTGAACAGGAGAAGGGTTAGCAAATGCCATTCCCAATTGTTGCTACTTAATATCCTCTGACAAGAAATTCAATACAGGCAAGCAACCAGGATTCTTCAAACGTGTATACAATCCCTACAGAAATCTGCTCTCAGGTTTTAGTGCTTGGACTGGATGTTTTGGATTGTTTTCTCATAGGATTTGAGAACAGTGCATCCCTAATTACAGGGGTTGTGATAAGTATATAAATTATTTACTGATTTGAGATTCAGATTTACTAGGTCTCAGAGGCAAGTAAAAATGTAGTAAGTAAATATGTGATTTTATTTTGCTGTAAAGTGTTTTTCAGAATCATAATAAAATGTTAAATGTTTATTAAAGGTATTGCTATTAAGTAGTAGCTAATTCTTAAATCATATTGCTTCCCTATATAAAGTCAGCCTGTAGTGCTGACTATTGCAGACACACAATACTTTCATTTTAGAATGAACTCTTGCTGTAATATATGTGTGCTCAGGGGTATGGCCTGAATGAACCTGATGCAGTCTAAATGCTGACATATCCAAAGAAATTATAACAAGGGAAGGTGGCACTAACAAGTAGCTAGGAGTTTTGATTTGCTAAATCTAAAATTATTCAAAGAAGGATTGATGGTTTGGCGGAGAGAAAAGCACATTTCCTAAAGTGCTCATTCACTGCTTAAAGAAGCGAAGCCTGATCTGTTTCAGTCCACCTTTCGTCAGGCACATTTGATTACATAGAGTCCATTAAATCATGATTACACTGTTCTTGCAAATCAAGGTTGAGATTATGAGAGGAAGTTGAACTGTCGTGAATAAGAAGAAAACTAATTTAAAAACATTATTGTTAACAAATTACACTGCTAGATTTCCACTTGCCCCGATTGTTTGATACAAGAAAAGTCCACTGAGCGAACAATATTATTTCAGGTACTACATGCAGCAAGAAGGTACAGCGAATCACCACTCATATAAAAATAAAACTAAGAGGATAGCACATAGCAGGGTGTCCAGCTACTGCATTAAATAACCCTTTCCCTCTAGAATAATATAGAACAAGAAAAGGTTTCCCCCCACTCAAATAAATAATCAAAGAGTTGACACTTTTCTCTCCCTGCTCCATTGTGTTGTTGTGGCGGACCTCCAGTTATAATTATCCTATTGATTCGGTGTTGATCTTTTTGTAAAATTTGGTGAGATTTTGTGTAGAGTGGTTTTGAGTGGCTGAGCATATCAAACCTTTGCAAGTGGGTGAGGAGTTGGAGGAAAAAGCATGCCTGAGAAGATGCAAATGATCCCTGGCCTTCAGAGGTTTGCATGTACCAGTTCTGTCACTCACGCTCGCTCTGTCAGAGTCATAGATAACAGTCATATCCTTCCACTCTTTAGTACACAGGCGGCTTATGATCCCACACACAAGCACTTGGACACACACAGGCACACACATAGACACAGACACAAATAAACACACACATACACACACACATGCAGTCATACACACACAAAACCCCCCCCCCCACCAGCGCACACACACACACACACACACACACACAACACACACACACACACACACACACACACACACACACACACACACACTCAACACTAACAAACATACACATACACAAATCTTCTACCAAAAAATAATGAATGAAGGAAAGATGGAGTAGTGAGAGACCAAGCTATAACTTGGTCCCTGGTGAGTGCAAGAAGTCCGTTTACATTTCTGCCCTCCGATGAGAGTTCACCGAGAAGGCTGAGACTGCAGCAGTGTGCATGTAGTTCACAGAGAAGGCTGAGACTGCAGCAGTGTGTATGTAGAAGCTGGAACGCTGATTTGCGAGGAATAAAGGCGGCAGTGACTTCAACCTTGGATTTGAAGGGAGGAGAAGAAGAATAAGGGAAAAGAACCCTCCTCTTGGGACATACTCCATCCAATGCTTTCAGTGCGGGGAGCGAACCTTTACACTCTCATTTGCATACATGACAGAAAGAGAGAGAGAGTGAGTGAGAGAGTGAGAGAGTGAGAGAGAGAGAGAGAGAGAGAGAGAAGAGAGAGAGAGAGAGAGAGAGAGAGAGAGAGAGAGAGAGAGAGAGAGAGAGAGAGAGAGAGAGAGAGAGAGAGAGAGAGAGAGAGAGAAGAACAGTTTTGGGGAGTCAGGGGGGGGGGGGGTGTTTTAAATTAGGAATGTGTTTATTTCCTGCTCTGGCTTGTTTAGCATTAAACGAAATCCAATCTCTGTTTAGACAGCTGCAAATTAGGCACAATTAATTATTTTTGTTGTCTCGGGTATAGGGATTAGTCTAAGCATTCTTTTTTTTCTGTCCATCCCGCCACATGGTTGGCCTTTAAAGTATTTAAAAGGAAAGAGTGAAATGTTAAAGTGTGTGTGTGTGTGTGTGCGTGTGTGTGTGTGTGTGTGTGTGTGTGTGTGTGTGTGTGTGTGTGTGTGTGTGTGTGTGTGTGTGTGTGTGTGTGTGTGTGTGTGTGTGTGTGTGTGTGTGTGCGTGTGTGTGCGCATCATGCTGCATATCCAAAGTTCATTATTCCGTGGAATGGTTTATCCAGGAGTAGTACCATGGTGATTGCAGACAGCTCCACTACGGTTTTCCCTCTTTATTATAATCTGGATGGTAGCTGTATGTGTTGAGCTCCTGGTTGACTTGGGGGGGCTAGAAGGAGTACTTTTCTACCTCCCTACCTCACAGTGCTCTGTCATTAACTATTTAGCAATAGAGGTGCAAAGCATCCTTGCCAGCTCCTCTCTTCCTGACACTTTTCATCGTCCACTGCAGTGAACTTCCCAGTAGGTCATCTCCATCAATGTTAGCATTGCTCTCTGAGTTTTATCATTTATTTAACCAACACAGCATATTCGTTTTTAATGAAAAATGTAAGATAAAATGTGGATGAGCTATGTTTTAATGGTTAGTTTCAGACGTTTTCTGATGCTTCCATATCAATCCAAGTTGCAACTCAACTTTATGCATTTTGAGCTCAAATCTGTTTTGATTTTTCTTACTCAATTGATTAGTTTTACTATTCAAAAGGTTTTCTGTCAATACCAAATTTTTACACTTATGTATTTTTGCCATGATTAACAAACACATAGACTTGTTTTCCACTACATAACATTGTGTTGGACCTAAACACTTAAAGACCCCAAATCACTACAAGGTTAAAATAAGTTGGTTCATGCATTTATGCATAGCCTTCTTGAAGAAACTAATGGCATTTACACTGACCAATCTCCAAAAGGAACCTCACAAATAGACCCCAACCTGCCAGTATCTTGAGGAACTGATAAAAAAAATGATTTTAAAGGCAGTAGACTGAAATTTCCTCAGTGCTACACCGCCAATATCTTTTAAATGTTTCAAGAGCTGAACAAAAACAAAAATGGAAGACGCTGCGTTCAGCTGTTTTCTCCAGGTTTTACTAATGGCATAGCCTATCTCTGTACGTTAGAACGACTGGCTCTGGAAACCTACTGTAATGAACAAATTGGTGTTATATATATATATATATGCAAATCTATCTAAATAATTGTTCTGTTTTGCGTGTAGATCTATTGTTTCCTTTGACACCTGCAGTGGAGCCCATGTGAATAACAGGCACCACATCAAGCTGACGTTCACACCTCCCACTTAGAAGCCGCGACAGACACGAGGACGAGAGGCTGTGGCATAACTAGAAGGACTCTCTATTGTGACAGCAGCATGTGAATGATAATGCAAGGCACTGACCCCGCTGACATCCCTCACGCAACGACAAATACCACGCCTCAAAGCACACCAGCCTTCCGGCCCCCCCACCCTGCAAACAGCCAGCTAGCACGCTGGAATCTGCTGATCAAAGGAAGACAACTCCAAGACAACAAACTCCCAGGACCAGTTCTGTGTTTTCTACACCCCCACCCCCGCACTACATGAATGCACACACACACACACACACACACACACACACACACACACACACACACACACACACACACACACACACACACACACACACACACACACACACACACACACACACACACACACACGCACCCACTCAGTAAGAACTTCATCCACAGCAGTGCTGCTGTTTTGGGAACAACCATCAAACAGGACAGCTCAGACAAAGAGAATATTTTTCGCAACACGGAGCAAAGGGTGAGGGACACCAAAGGGGGTACAACAGATTGGTGTGTGTGTACTGTATCTCTCACCTATGGGAGAGCTGAAATAAAAATACGCCAAGGGGACACAAACTCGGCAGAATGTACATTCATCATTCATGTGCGATCGTCCATGGTTTTATACATTCAATACTGTATTCAAGTCTCGTATTCAGAGTTTCTCCTCTAGTGTATCTCTGTTAACATCAAACAATTATCAAATGCTATAATTGAACTGATAAGCAAACTATTTACGAATGCGGATCAGAACTTTGATAGGATAAGGTCACATGGTTACATTGTCTGCTGCGTCTTCAAAAATTGCATGTCAGGCATGTAGGTCAAGCCTGCCTCTAGTTCTGCTTACCAGTACCAACTTCCCTTCCATACGTGCTGCAAATTGGGTCGTGTCAAGTTGCGTCTCATACTACTAGTCAAAAGGCTCAAAGGGTTTAATTGCCTTTGTAGGATAGCAAAGCAGGTGAGGTAAATGACAGTTGGAACTTCTACTGTGATTTGCTTTAGCGATTTTGATTTCAACATTTCTGTTTTCTCAAACTCTGCTAGCTTGATAAAAAAAAATGAAAATAGAAATGGACGGCAAGCATGAATGTGACAAAGAAGCAGTGCACAACAGATTTAACTTCAGCTTGTCAAGAGGTAGTCATGCCGATGTACGACATATGACATGACATATGAAGTAATACAAGACAGGTACGACCAAAGACAAGTGGACAATTTACCTGAATAAAACCGATAACTATACTATCTATTGAGAGTGTGTACTCTCACTAGCCCTCTCTGGTAAATAAAAGGAGGGACGAGAAACAAAAGGTTCAGTTTAACCCCAAAAGCAGCTCTCCTGGTTCCCCGAGCAAAACAATAACAACATGGTCTCCATAGCTCTGCGCCAACTAAAGATAAGGGTGCTGCTCAGGTCTGCGGTCTCACTGGCTTCAGACAGGGAGAAGCGCTCTCCTGCACAGGCATCCGCAGCCTGCCTAGTTTTCTCTCCACTGGGGCAATCAGCCCCAGCAGCTTCGGCTGGCCTGGAGCTCCCCGCTGCAGCTGATTAGAGTGATGACTTTCAGCAGAGCCGGCCTCCTGCCACTGGAGCTGGCCAAGGTGCTGAACTGCTGCGTGCTCAGGGTGTGTGTGTGTGTGTGTGTGTGTGTGTGTGTGTGTGTGTGTGTGTGTGTGTGTGTGTGTGTGTGTGTGTGTGTGTGTGTGTGTGTGTGTGTGTGTGTGTGTGTGTGTGTGTGATGTGTGATTTGTGTGTTTGTGTGCACAAAAGTGTGCATGTGTGTGTCCACGTGTGTGTGTGTGTGTGTGTGTTAACATGTGTGTATAGTGGATATTTGTAAGTGTTTGTGTATATGTATTGTTTGTATAAGGTGTATGTGTGGGTGTGTGTGCATGTGTATCCATGGATGCACACACACACTACCTCCATAGAGATAGTGTGGACCTCTATGGACTTCATGATGATCAGCTGCCCTCAGGAAACTATATAACAATGAGTCGAGGTGTCACCGTAACAGTTTAGCTCGCTGCCACTACTGTATTTTCTGAACTTGTCCTTACCAAAGCAGAAAAGCATTGAAACCTTTCGCCATCCGATCCAACATAATCTGTGTCTTTATCAACGTCCAAATTAAATGAACCTCCAACATAAAAAGCAAAAGCATCTTCCTCTTTTCTGGAACACAACCCTAACTACTCCTTTCGGGAGAAAATGTCAACATGAGGAAGTGAAAAGTACTGAACTGGGGTGGATAATCCCCAGCTATCAACACAAGTAATGTGCTGTTTACTGTGCTGTTTGATTCTAGGTGAGGGCTCATCAGCCTCCACTGTGACTGAGTGTACTGGAGGGTCGGGCGGGGGAGCTATGTCAGGACTGATGAGAGAAGTGCTCTGGCAACCCGGACGGCTATTTCCATCCTAAAGCTTGTGGAAAGGCTCTACCCTTTGATGTGGAAAAATCAAAGCAACATATTGTTATATTTATAATCCACAAACTACGGTCAAACACATCACATATGAAATGTCACACATACTTTTATTAGAGAAAACATCAACTGGGGAAAAGCAGAGGGAATGAAACGTGTGGTTTAAACCAGTTCGTAGCCTAACCTTCCAGTTTTATTTTATTTTTGTCGTGACCCATCCATTGAATTTGCCGCAAAGGTGCACGTAAGCGAGTTAAAACTTTATAAGGAATTCTAATCTTTCACTTTCCATGCACTTACATCGATGCTCTTTAAGTTCATATTTCATGAAGCAGCATATGCAATGAGGCCTTCACATTTTCACGGTACACTTGACTATGACTGCCGCACACCAATCCACACTGCAGAGCCCCAACCCCAACCAGCCCAACGCTGGCTTTCTGGAAAATATAAAGCCCTCTCTTTTCACTAAAGGATTGCTTCTGGCAATAGCTTCTGTTCCATCCCCTCTTTTTACCTCGGCCAGTCCTTTTCTGAAACCGAAACATTTCATCTCTTTCTGAATTCCACTCGCAGGGGGTTTCAGGAACACATTCCCAACGTGTTCGTGTTTCGTCAAATAGAGGTAGAGGTACTGTCCGTGACCAACATCGAATCCAACTGGCATTGCACACTCTCCCTTAGTTATCTGTGGAACTATACTTTTATTTCCAACCAATAATTGTCCCCTGAATTCCTGCGTTGTTTCGCCAGAACAATCTCTCAGTTGGGATCTTTTAGAAGTAGGCATGCATACTTCACTCTGCCGCGCATGCAGCTGCATATATTTAAATTCCCTTTTTTTTAAACAAAGTCGAAGAGCACCAAGATGACTTTATTTTTCATCTTCTTGTATATCGTCTCTCTTTTCCGCTTGCCCGCATTCCCAAATTCAATCTTTGCGTAATTAAAAACCGTAATTAAGTTTGATATAATCATAACCACACAGCGATCAGATAGAAAGAGAGAGTTAAACAGGGAATTCCCAGGTTGAGACAGATTCCACCATTACCATCTCTTCTCTGACAGTGGGATCAGTCACCATACACCTAATGTGTCACTGGGGAGAAGAAGCTCTTCCCTTTCATGAAGGCTCCCTCACCTGTCGCGCACTGGTGAGTTTAGTGTTGTCATGACGATGCTCATGTATGGCAGTTCCTCTTCGCAACATCTCCACCGCCAGTGCATTGATACCGGTTGAGGATAGATATCCTCTATTGTTTTCCACCTCGCTGAGGCAGTTTGATAGATGTCTTTATTTTTTTTTAAAAAAGTATTTAAAAAGAAGAGCTTCATTTCTAGGAGAGTAAAAACCCTTCCGGATGATAATTATTGTTATAATTTTCTGTAGTGCAGTCCTTTCATATTTTAGCCAGTGGCCAGGGTGTTCAACTATTTGTCTTGTAAAAGAATCTGCCATAGCCCTTGTTGGATGGTTTACTGTTGCATTGATTTTCTCTATAATGGGTTATTGACCCTGCATGCCAATGTGAAGGTGAGATATATATGTAATTCAATAGTTCTCATCAGGCAGCACAATATCATTGTTAGAAATCTCAATAAATTCAACACGAGTAATTTGATTGCACATTCGTACACAAATTGTTTGGTTGTGCCCCATAGCATTTACAGATTATCAATTTCATGTAACATTTCCTGTCAATTGTCTTGTCTGCCAGACATTACATAACACTACAGTACAACACAATACATTGAACTCGACGCTTGCCACTAAACCCTGATTGCTAATAGGCTGTTTGCACAGAGGTGTCATTGCAGGAGAAACACAGGTGTCCTATTACACAGATTATGGGTCTGCTACTTTTATGTACCAGGGCATGGGTACTACACTAAATTAGTTAAGATAACTCCCATTGACCATGAAGCCCTTTCACAGCACTGTCAATGCAGGGTAAATCACAGGTGTAGCCCACACCATAACATAGGGAGGCAGTAGTTTAATGTACGTATGTCAAAGAATCTGCATGGCCAATGTATGTGAGCATCACTATTACAGACACCTACCTGTTTCCTGGTACATAACAGTACCAAACCCATAATTAGTTTGATGAGCGACACCTGTGTTTGTCCTGAGAGGACATCTCTCTGAGAAGGATCTGTTCTGCACCATTATATAGTCTTCTTACTCTACGACTCACACAGCTGAGGTGAAGCTCTCGTTTGACTCTGGCCAAGTACAAGCTGGTAAAGTTTATGGATGGGTGGGAAACATTTATTTCAACCAATTAAATCTGAATTTAGAAAATGCCCTGGAATAATTAAGCAAGCCATGTGGCGTCACATTGAGTTGAATACAAAAATTACTTCTGTGAGGGTCTGGGATATTTTGCGTGTCTGTGTGTGTGTGTGTGTGTGTAGAAATGTTTTTGTTTTCTAGAGGCTGTTGTGATTTCCAAGTAGCGACCTGAAGGGCTTGGCAGCTCAGGAATCAAATTGGCCACACTAGAAACCAGCCTTCCCAGATTATTCACCTGCAGCTGTTGTTTTGGTGGAAATTAGTCATTAGTGTCCGTTTTCTCTCACTGCATCTATTAGGAACATAACGTTTTTGTTTTTCACTGTAAAAGAGCTGAAGGGTCCTTTTCAAAAATGAAATCCTTTTATTCACTGTATTTTGTTTATTCATACAGGGTATGACTTTGGAGAGGAGAGGGGCTGGTGGGTTGCTAGCTGCTACCACGTTCCGGTTCAAAATTCCAACAGAAAATGAAATATTGTAAATAGTTTTGAAGTCTGACATTTTCAAACTACTACCCTGATTAGCTTGTTATGGTTGGATGTGTCTCTGGAGAGAAGCAGTAATAACACACATATGTTACCCAGCAGGCGGTCGGGACTCTATAGCACAATAAAGATAAAATGGACTTTATTAGTCCCTGATGGGAAATTTGATAGCCACAGGAACTACAAAAGCGATATACAGATATTATGTTTATCTCACCACAATAAAAGTAAAATAAATGCAGCAGAGACATAGTCTCCACAAAATGGAGTCTTTCAATAAATAATTGAAAAAAAACACGCAAACCTCAGAGAAGTTGGGGTCAGTTCAAGTCAGTGGAATTTACTCAAGAGGAGCAGGAGAGAAAGCAAATATGGAGTCGACCACAGCAGCTCAATGGGGAGTCATTTATCTCCTAAACAATGGGATGAAAAGACAGAGACACTGGGTACATCCTATCCTCAGAACAAAGCCGTGGGAATGGGGAGGTCTCAGGCTATACAAAGAGCTCCGGAGAAACAATCCTAAACATTATAGGACCTCAGCTGTACAGTTTGAGAGGTTTACCCAGAAATGTGCCCTAATTTAAAAAACCTGCAAAAATGATATGATAATCACTTCAAAAAAGAAGCAGACAATCTATTGGAGCCAAGCGACCCGGAGCCATATGGACATATACACGTTCACGTTGAGGCTGGTCTTACATTTGTTGGTGTTGAGTTTTGCCAACCACTTCCAGAAAACGGTACTCGGTGGAAGCAGCACAAAGTAGGTCTCCTGCCAGCATCAGGGCAGGTCTGCCTACTATCTGTTACGCTGGCGCACTGACCCAGATAGCTGCTGCAAGTATCCGCTGTAACCCGAGTTCAACAGGGACAATGTAACGTTGATGAAATTTGCTGAAAATGCAACAAAGAGAAATGGAAACAACACAGTAGATAAATAGAACCCCTTGACTCAAGGATTTGGCTGCTTTTTCTTATTGATGTGTGGGCTAAAGCGCTTGCGCTGGAGAAGGAAATGAGGATCCGGGTTCGAGTTCCATGGGTTGGAACTGAAGCCACGCAAAGCCTGCAACTTGCAACCTCAGGTATAGGGCTCCCAGTTCTCTACTCTCTGTTTTCCTCATAGAGCAATTCATTACGCTTGGCTTGGGGGTTTTCTAAAAATATCTACAATCCTACCTGGCTAGAATAAACAGTATCATATTCATATCCTTTGTTTTATCTGACAAAGAAGAGCAGCCTGAGTCAATTAGCCAGAGTGAATTAGCACCTGCCAGAGCTGCACAAAATCCAACTGTGGGATTTCACTCTGGCGACCACAGATTACACACAAAATGGCTGTGATTCCAACCCGCTCTGAGGTTTTCGGGGTACATGCACATAATTAGCCTGTTTGCAAAAACTATCTTCACAGCTCCCGGTATAAAATTAAACAGTTAAACAAAATACATTGAACTCTTAGGTCTATTGTTTTTATTGCATTGAACACACAAGCCCGTGACCAGTGATAATTGGTGCAGTAGGCATTTTAAAATGTAAACAGATGCATTTTTACAAAGGCACTTGACAGCAGATCAATTTTACAAGGTATAACAGCATTTTAAAAAAGTATTTAGAGGCCCATTCTTTTAAACAACCTTGAATAATATAATACATATTCTTTCTCATTTGGACATTTTTATTTAGGCCCAATCAACTCAAAACAAAACAAGATTGATATTGTAACCTTACGTTTCCAAGTATCTTTATGTATACCTTTAGTCAGAAAAAGAAGTTGTTATAGGCCTAATTGTAAACTTATTTGTTACATACACCTACCAGTAGCATTCAGGGTAGTCTAAGAAATCTGGCTATAGATGAACCACTAAAGTCTTCCTTTCGCCTCAAATGTGTATCAACCGATCATGTTGCTTTGGCTGGGATCGGTAGACACACGTTATATGGGAGGGTGGGAACAACCTGACCGGCGGAACCACAACAAACAGGATATGGAAGACCATTATTCTCAGATCCAGAAGACGATAACTAAAACGATAGCATCGTCTTCCTGTTGTTGATATCCGTCCTTGGCAAACAGCCAAACTGACTAGGAATGGTAAATTAAACATTTCCTGTAGCCCGCGGGAGATCCAGCTATAACGTACCCAGCGATCCCGGCGGATTTTTATTCAAGCAAGGGCTGTCTCCGCGCCTCGCACCCCTCTGACGGCAATACGCACACACATTAAAGTGTCTGTAAAGGTTTCAAATCAAACCTGTGTAGACCGGCCACTGTTGAAATGCACTATTGAAATGCATCTTCTGAAACATCATTTTGCATGAGCAAATTAGTATATATAGGAAGAATATGTTGTATCAAACCAGGAAGCTCTGCGTAATTCCGCCGCTCTCACTTTCTAGTTTCCGGCCCAGGCTATGGTCAGTCTCCCCCAGAAGTTGACTAGCATGACTAGAAATGTCAAACTTCTGCATCTGAGACTACTTACATCATGGCAACAGGTCCAGAATGCCAGCGATGACAGTTCTGAGCTCTGCTCTGCCTAACGCAGGAATGGTCCGAACATGAACACTTCATAAAAAATGTTTTAACTTTGCATGTTTACCTTCCGTTGGTGAGGACGAGCACAAAGTGTTCTCGTTGCGGGGGCGAGCTGATGACAATGTTGCCAACGTAATCTGCGCTGCTCCCAACGCTTTCTACACAGCTTCCGCCTCCAGGTAGGGACCTAGCATAATTTTCTGCACTCTCCTTCTCGTGCATGCATGGCAGCTCTAGCTCTGTTTCTTTCCCCCCCCCCCTTTCCTCATTCGGCTGTCAATACCACTGGCATGGAAACGTAATGAAGAAAGCTAACATATAGCTAATGAGACGACATAAACTATATGCTAGCTTAATTAGCTACATAGTCTCTCTATTACATTACTTTGAAATAAGTATCTATTAGAAATTGTACAACTAGAAGGTAGGCTAATATGAGTGTAACAGGCTGTATCACCACCATTGCGAATTTATCTTGAAAATAACACTTAGGCAGGGCGGGTATGGACCCCAGACCCCCACACAAATCCCCCCACACAAATCCCTACATGGGTAGCTAACCTAATTGTCGAAGCTATTAGTAAGGTTTGTTTCAGCAACAAAACAACATTATTTTCTTGCATTATACAAAAGTGTGCAAAGCTGTCACACTCACCGCTCCCGACCGTCAATCAAATGTAGGCCTATAACACAACGACATTTATAAACCCCTGTTCTTGCCTTGATCTGATAAGATGGCTTGGAACCTGTTTCGTTTTCGTTTCATATTCTCCTTCTCAAGAAGAAATACTTTTTAAATAACATTCTCATAAATGCAATAAAACCAAATGTGCAAATACTCTTCTCCCCAGTTGACTAGAAAGGGGGACTGTTTCAAAAGATGAATCTGACACACACTTCAACAGCAGTCTGGATCAAACAGTAACCCATTTAGCAGAGCCTCTCTTACAGTACAGCATCTCTCAGTTAACAAGGATGTTGTGGATATGATGTGTTTTCGGTCTTTAAACAAGGATGTTATATCACCTTACTTCTTGTTATTCTTACTTCAATTGTGTTTTCACTTTATTGTCAATGTTTTGGATGCCTGGAATCGCCATTGACTGCTGCTTATCGTCTGTCCGTGGGTGTAATTCCTGACAATACAATTGAAAGCTGAACTTTGTATAAGGATGATTACACTGAATTAGAAATGTGGCGTCTGATATATATCTTGAATAGAGAACTAACATACATAAGCACAGCTTCACTGGTGAAAGCATGGCCTTGATAGTGCCATAATTCGTTTTTCGTTCTCCATTGGGGCTACCCATGCTTACAATGTTTACAACATTGTATGACCCATTGGATGCATTAAATTATTATTGTTATTATTATAATCTGATTTTTGGACAAATGTGACTGAGGCAGTACTCTACTTTTGCAGTACATCATGTGTTTGTTCCTCCTAATTCAGTAAGTAGATACTTTATTGCTGCTATTATGGCGGTACTGTGCTCAGTCCACTCCAACCTATCAAATATTTATTGTGTGAAATATTATGATGTACTCTATAATTTAGATTTTTTTTGAGATTTTGATAGCGTGTGTGTGTGTGTGTGTGTGTGTGTGTGTGTGTGTGTGTGTGTGTGTGTGTGTGTGTGTGTGTGTGTGTGTGTCGTGTGTGTGTGTGTGTGTGCGTGTGTGTGTGTGTCGTGCGTGCGTTGCGTGCGTGTCGTGTGTGTGTGGTGGCGTGCGTGCGTGTGTGCAGTCTAACAAATGCTTGACATCCTTTCACCCTCTTTTGGAAATTATCCATTAGGCAGTGAATCACTTGGATAACATTTTAAAAAAGTCATTTTTTTGCAACTTTGCCAGACCTAGGTGGTACATATTTGTGTATATTTGTGGGTTCAAATAGGGTCGGATTGAAGCGTTCAATTACTTAATAACGATAAAGGTTAATGTTAAAGTAACAGCTTAGATATTATTTGTGGAATCTACCCAATGTTGTGTTTAGTGTGGGTCTTTAAAAATGTAAATATGGGCAATCCTCCATCATATTTTGAATTTGTTAATAGAATAGAAATTATTACCACAATAATATTTTCACTGCTGCAATTATGTGTGATTAAATAACATGTTTTAAATTAAAGTAACCTGAAACAGCCCCCATCTCTTCAATCTTTATATTAATTTAGAAACGCACTGATTCACATTGCGTACATTTGTAATGAATCCATTTGTGTGTCTGTAAACTAAACTGCGAGTTAGAGAATTTGGGGACAAACAAATACCATGGAATTCAGACCGGTGTGATGAGTCCCATCAGCGAATCACTGGGCATTCTCATAGCGGGGAGCGTCAACACGAAGGTAAACGCAAACCCTTTCTCAATTTTCAACCATCAGACATAATGGAAGGTGAAATTGGCTATTGCTGAAACCAATGCTATTGACAACAAACTGTGGCCTGGAAATAACATAGTGATTGCATTAGCTTAGTGCTAGTTTGGGGCCTTCTCTGGAATATAAAAAGTGTACTTTCTAGTGCTGTGGTTATGTGAATATAGCATTAATTGAGTATTGCTTATGATAGCTTATGCTCCAACGTTTTTCTAGAATTAAGTTGAATAGAATCTTCTTATGACAAATGTATTTATTGTAAGTCGCTTTGGATAAAAGCGTTTGCTAAATGCCCTAAATCTAAATGTAAATGTAAGGTTCTTCAAAAAAAAAAGTTGTCTGTTTAAAGAATCCCTTCTGCTGTTATCATCTACTACTGTGGCCTTGTCTGTCTCGCACAAACATGTTGCACCTCAAAGGCACCGCTAAATGAGCTGTAAGAAGAACAACAAATTTGCTTAGTGTCAATTGTTCTTGTCGGATCCTTGAATGATTTGTGTTGTCAAGGACAAACATCAACCATAATCTTTACTCTGCTTTTAAACCTCTTCCTTCAACCTTGCCTCATTAGCTCGCTAAATGATTGGGTAAGACTTCTGTCATTGACTGAGGCCTTTTCTTTTTATAAGCTTTAGCCCAGAAACTGTTTACGCACGTCCTCTATTATTTCTTAGTAGTGTAGTGTATGCAATGGGTTCGATTCCCAATGTGTCTAGCCTACCTACATCCATCCTACAACCTGAATCCAGCAGAATACATCCATCAGTTCGAAGAAAGCCTTCTGCCAAATGGCTAGATAGCAGTAAATATAAAAATCCAGAAAGCGGCGTGTAAATCCGTCATGTCCCCAGTAACCTCTCTCTCTCTCTCTCTCTCTCTCTCTCTCTCTCTCTCTCTCTCTCTCTCTCTCTCTCTCTCTCTCTCTCTCTCTCTCTCTCTCTCTCTCTCCTCTCTCTCTCTCTCTCTCTCTCTCTCTCTCTCTCTCTCTCTCTCTCTCTCTCTCTCTCTCTCTCTCTCTCTCTATTTGTGTATACAAATCCGTCAATAAATAATGTCATTTGGTTTGGTGCCCCCTGTATCTACAGGCATATAAAGAGTAACATTCTAGAACTAATTAATAATAATAAATAATACTTAAATAGCGACCCACCCAATAGATAGTGAACTGTTTACTTCTAATTACTTTGCCCCCTTTTCCCAGTCTGCCTTACAAGGAAGATGGGTGGAGGACGAATGGTAAGTAATAGTCTGTGAGGGGGAGAGCCAGCAAAAGCCATACGAAAAAAGAAGCTAGGACCCAAGAAGACCGTATAGCAGAGAGAGAGAGAGGAGCAGGGGGTGGGGAAGTGTCAACGGACGCTAAAAAATGACCACATGACACCATCCTTTAGTGGCTCCGGCCTGCTCGACCGCAGTACCTGCCTTCCCTCCCAGAGGCTACGTGGGCAGTCAGTCATTTTAATTAGCCGTCCGCAGGCAAGACCAGAGTAGTGCCTGTGGTCGGAGCGCGGTGGCTGGCGGCTCCGTGGGGCTAGTTGTTAGGCGCGCTAACGGCCGGCTCGCTAGCTCACGTAGCATTCCGGCAGGGTTCTTCCGCAGGCGAGGGGAGTGCATGTCGCGGCGAGTAAAGGGAACATAATTAACCTCGAGGGAGCACAGGGAGGCATGTGTTCCACCCTCCGTCTTAACCCCCCAGACGGGGAGGTTAAGGACCTTGGACTAGTCAGGGAAAGTGAGAGCGTGTACGCTTTTTGCTTCTGGCGTAAAACAAAAAAAAAGGGCTGGAAATTAACATACGGTCAGAGGGAAATTGGGGTGAAAAAGATGTATTGCTTTAACTGAAATGAACCCAGTGATCCCGGGCGATGCATATTCAAGCAAGTGCTGACTCGCGCCTCGCACTCCTCCTCTGACGGCATACGCACACACATTAAAACCCCAAAGGGTGGGGTGGGGGGGAGAGGTTGCCACTGTATCAGCGTGTACGAGGGCCAGGTGGTGGTCGTCGTGGTGGAGCCAGGGGTGCTCAGGGCTCACCGTGACCTTGTTAGCTATCGCAGATCAGGAGGAGGGTGTACCCTTGTTGTTTTCCCTAGCTTGGCAAGTTGGGGCATGGGTGAACTTGTGGAGGGGGCATGCACTGTACGTGGTCTGGCTGTTGTGTCTCGGTGAGATCCTTCCCCTCCAGTAAGACCCTCAGTAAGCCGGCCCCTGATGACTGGGGGTGCTTATATATGCTGGGACTGGGAATGACACCGTCTTGATATCGTTTTTCTGGGGCCTGCAGGCCTCTGGATTGGTCCACTCCTTTGACAGGGGTGCCGCCTCTGGCTGAGCTCGAGGTACCACGGGTGAAGAGCGGTTGAGGGCAAAGTTGGCCAGTAGGGGTGTAGTGAACAGAGAGTTGAATGTTGAGAAAGAGAGTGCGCCGCCATCCAGTTGCATGGTCCCTGCCTCTCTAGCAGCTGAAGAAGGGGTGTTGTGATCTGGGAGCACTGAAAGGGGGGGGGGGGGGGGGAGATGAAAGGTTGTCATGTCAAGGAATGAAGCCGGCAGCGTGGCAGTGGTGGGCGGGGGGGGGGGGGGGGGGTTGGGCTGGAACGCCCCCCTCCCCTCCTCCATTGTGTGTGATTGATGCCGTGATGACTGCTACGAGGTCTCCCGGCCGGATGATGGACACCTGGTGGCACCCAATGTACTCCTAGGCATTGTGAACACAACGCCAGAGCGCTGCGGTCAGGCCCCTACGGCTGTGAGGCGGCCCCCTATGCATCGGGACAATGCCCTGGCCCGCCAATTGACTTTGTGGCTATCAGGTCTGCAGCCATGGCTAAGTGCCAACCAGAAGCCTGTGAATCGTTGGAGGCCCGAGGGCTGTGGAATGGGAATGAAGGGTTAGGTGCTTGGGACTGTAGTGCACTGAAAACTGGAGGACTTTGCCCAGAATCCATCCGTTTTGAAGCCTTCATAGCCTCCACACGTGGAGGGCCTCGACAATGGCCGGTGTGAGGTGAAACAAAACGCTGTAGGTGGGCAGTGAGTCATCTGCGCCGCCCCTCTACCCAGATACAGGATAGATGACACTGATAACGGGCGTTAACGGGCACCAGAAGTGACATGCCGCCTTATGTATGTGCAGTTGTTAGGGAGCGGCGGTGGGAGGCATGGGGAGCGTGCTCGGTGGAGTTTGAATAACAGGGGTCGGCTGGCATCACATTAGAATATTAGTTTTGCCTAAAACCGTCCCTGCGTGTTTGTCCTTGAGCCCGGCAATTTTGGGGGCGTCATGCTGCGTGAGCCGCAAACACCAGAGATGAGTCTGTTCCCTGCCTCTGTGCCAGCTGCACAGGGAGGCATGCCTGTGCGTGATGCCCGCATCCATGGGGGGGTTGGTGGGGTGGGGTGTTACCAGGATCTACTGTGTGGGAACGCTCACAGAGGGGTGCACGTCGGCTGGCAATGCGGAGCTTCTGGTAGACAAAAATTTGTTACGACTTACTATAAGCAAGGAGATTTAAAAATATACTAACAGCACACACACGCAGGCAGGCACGCACACGCAGACACAGATACGCACACGCACAGGATGCACACGCACACACGCACACACGCACACACACACACACACACACACACACACACACACACACACACACACACACACACACACACACACACACACACACACACACACACACACACACACACACACACACACACACACACACAGTCAAGTCAAATAATCGACTTAGCTTTAGTTATTTTCTCTGGCTTCGTATATATACTTTCTGAGATTGTGCAGCAGAAGGCTGCTGAAAGTATATGGCCTGCTTGTTTTATCAGTTATGTCGGATAGAACACTGCCAAATCCCTAGCGTTTGCCAGTAAACACAACTTTATCTACACTACAAATAATTTGTACAATATGTTTTATTTATTTGCGATTTATAAATGCACATTGTGCAGTCCTACTGCAATGCCATGATTCAATTCTAGAGTGTTTGTCAATTCCATTCCATTCTTGTGCTTGTTTGTTTGTTGTTCTGATGGGGTTTTACTAAAACCCTGAAGAAGCTGAAGATTATACACATTTAAAAACTATTCTTTGGCTTCAGTTCTCAGTTTTGTAATTTCATTAAATGTTCCGTCCTTCACCGCCAACTCTCTTGTTCTGGTTAGATTGGAGCGGCTGTTGGTAATGAAAGCGGGTCAACATCGGACCAACCCTTGACTTAATCAGTCGTGTTCATTTACAAAGATTGATTGCACTTAAAGGGATTCTAACCAAGTTAACTCTGCAATAAAGATACAATTAACATTTGAAAGCAACAAAAAAAAGGAAAAACTGTACACAAAGACATTCAATAGGCCTACAATTATTATTTTCTATTAGCACTAATCTATGTGCCGATATTATCACATTAAGTAGCTTATACACAAACATGTTTTATATACCTCATTCCAAACACACACACACACACAAACACACGCACGCACGCACACACACACACACACACACACACACACACACACACACACACACACACACACACACACACACACACACACACACACACACACACACACACACACACACACACACACACACACACACACAATGACTTAAATACTGGCCTCAGAGTTATAAAGAAACCAGGTTCATTCTCAAGGCCAGAGATCATGAATGCAAGTGAAACAGTGCTTCTCTCTCTCTCTCTCTCTCTCTCTCTCTCTCTCTCTCTCTCTCTCTCTCTCTCTCTCTCTCTCTCTTCTCTCTCTCTCTCCTCTCTCCTCTCTCTCTCTCTCTCTCTCTCTCTCTCTCGCTCTCTCTCTCTCTCGATCCATTCTGTTACAAGCCTCTCTTTGCCGGGCAGCTGTGCCCAGGGAAAGAGAAGACGAGAGGACTTTGTTACAACCACTGGATGTTCAAGGCTTCACGCCGGAAGCTCAGCGGAATGATGTATAGGAATCAGAGAGAAGCTATATCTACACAAAGGACTGTCTACTACTCCACCCCTTTTCCTCACCCAACAACCCTCCACCCCAAGCTAGCACCGCCTCCGGCACTCTGCAGCTATCATTTTGCCAAGTAGGCCTACTACAACCCTGAGCTACATAATAAGATGGCCGGGCAGACAGTTGATCAATATTTTTGTCTCAGCCCAGAGTCAATGCCGGGCTACCTGTGTGCTGATGGATGTGTTGACAGATGATGTATTTTATTTATTTATTCATGTGATTACCTACTACTTAATTGATGATTGCCACGGAGAGGGGGAAGGCAACCTGTTTGAACCCCAGCACTGGCCACGGGCATAATGGTAATGAACCATCATGTCTGCCATATCACGGCATACATAGTAATGGAAGACATTCTATAATGGGGATTTTCACGATGTTAGACCAGCCAAAGAGTGAAAATGGGCAAAATAGAAGATCATCAGTCTTCTGTGAAGCTGGGCATTCTGTGATTCCCTGATGTGACCCCTCGAGGGTAAACCCCTGAAGCGTGTCAGGGTTCAGGACCCAGGGTATAAGCGTGACTGAGCTCTCCTTCGATCGTTACATCTGGAACGGAAAAACATCCCTGATGTAGGATCCCAACGGGTCCCTCTGCTGCGGATTGCTTAACTCCCAGGGAAATGAGCAACGGAAGTGGGGTAGAGGGCGGTTTGATATCAGATGACTGCGGTTGTCGGACTGCCCGGCGACAGAAGAGGATGGCCCTAGATTCTGAGGCGGAGGAGCTGCAACCTATTCATCAGTGTGTCCGCTCTTTGGGTCCAGAGATGCTGGTTGGCTGATGTTGAGGAAGCTGTCAAATAAGCAGTCAGGCTGCAGCCACCCGCCACTGTTTATCTGCGGATGTCGGAATAACAGATATATCATTATCCCCTCTTATTATTCATGAGGGCCGTGCAAAATTGAGCAAATAACTATTGAAAGGTATCAACGTGAGCTGATGAATATGGAACAGGGCGTCGCACAAGCGGTCTAAAATGCGGGCAGCTTCATAATTACATTGTTTGTATATTAATGGGGTCCACTCCGAGGGTCTGGCACGTGGCTTTGAGCGAGTCAAACAGCCTGAGACACAAATCACTGCCTAGAGCCTTTTTCCACACGCAAAGCGTTTGTTCGCAAGATCTGTCAAAACATGCACGTTTCAGGGCGGGGCTACCCAACCTTGCGGTCACGACCCTGTGTGGAACAGTGGTCATTATGGGGTTTCTGACTTAAAAAGGATTTTATAAAATAGTTGTAGCAAAGATATTAATCTAAAAATATGAACAAGTTGTTTTGCTTACAAGAATCTTACTATCAACAGTGCCAAATCTCGTTACTAGCTCCACCAAGCCAGCCGAGCAACGCTAGTTCGCGTCACACAGTTGCACACACGTCAGAGTTAACAGAATACGATCGTTAGTTGTTGTTTTTTTTAATCAGAAATTCTCCAACAAACTGACTGTGAGGACTCAATCTTACACTTTTTGTGGTTTGAGGGTTAGGATATAGTTTAAGGGTTGGGTAAGCTTAGAGTCTAAGTAAGTCTCAATTAGAGTCTAAGCTAACCCAACCCTTAAACAACATCTTAACAAGGTTTGAGAATCATGTAAGCCATAGATGATTCTCAAACATGTATCACTACCGTCAAGACTGTTGTTCAAATTTGCTAGGAATAGGGTGGAATAGTAATATTATTATTAATAACAATACATAATAATAAAAGCTCCACCGCTTGTTGGTTGTTAATTAGCAGCCTGGTACCTTCCGGCCCTTCATCACTAATGCAACGCCTCCTCTGTGAATAAACTACTAGTGGATGGTTTTATCCTTTCAAATGTTAATGTTTTGGGAGCAGAAGTGGGAAAGCCGTGAAAGGGTTACATAGTGCATACGTTATCAATGGCTGTTTGAGACCAAATGTTCTCTTCTCAGATTCACACTTTCAATTTCAACATTTCGCACTTTGTATTTAACATTCACACTTTGTGTCTTTCACTTCTATGTGTTGTTACCACTTTCTATTTGAGGGACATTCTACTGCCAAAAAACATTAATTTTGCAATTTCATGATATTTATCCAAGGCAGAGCACGGATCAAAATGGAAAGAGTCCAATGAATTCTCAAAAGCTTCCAATGACTATCCACACAACTTTTTTTCTGTGTATCCCAACTTTCTGCCGGGTTTAATTCAAAGATACGTCTAGCTTTGAACCAAAAGCTCAAAATATCCCCCCCCCCACCCCCCGTCACGATGCCTCAAATATTCAGCATCGGCAGAGAAAGTCGGGATGACATCAACACATTACCTCTGGTTACATAAGGGCTTCCAGTTTATTTCTAGCCATGTTCAGTTTGGCCCTGTGCACTGGACTCACAGGTAGGTTATAGGATATGAGCCGTTTCTATTTTGTATGGTATTCATTATTTCTCATGCTATTTCATTTCTATTTTACATTTTTTTTTTCTCATTTTTGATCTCTATTGTATGATCATTTACCCCTCTTGTCGGTATCGTTATGCAGTGGAAGTACTTCCTCATCGATCGAAATAGACAGTCAGAGGTCAGGGGATTTATCTCAGGTTAATACTTATAAGGCTTGGTCAGCAATTTACCCTGTTTATAGTACCCAGTTTATGTCAGTTCAATGACCGAGAGTACATGGATAGCATTATGTATTCAAGAGTCTCCCAACCAAATGTCAAATACCAATCAAATACCATGGCTTATCCAGAAACTATCTATAAAAAACGAAAAAATATAATAATACGCAATCATTATGTTATGTCATTAACGTAATCATACACACAAAAATAAACAGTTATATTTCTAAATATATTTATATATAGTACAGCCGAGATAATTTATTTTATGATGGACAAAGGTTCTGTCAAAAATAAATCCTAATTTTCCTTGGTAGACATTTCATCTATAATTTCATCAGTTACAAAAGTCTTGCACAAATACAAAGTGCGAGACCCTTTAGGTCTGTTCTCCCCTTGTTACCGGTGTGTGTGTGTGTGTGTGTGTGTGTGTGTGTGTGTGTGTGTGTGTGTGTGTGTGTGTGTGTGTGTGTGTGTGTGTGTGTGTGTGTGTGTGTGTGTGTGTGTGTGTGTGTGGGGGGGGGGGGGGGGTGGAGGTTATTAGAGGTCATTTGCCCAAAGACTAGGCCCCTTCCCTTTGAATCATTAAGTAAAAAGGGGGCAAGCGTTTGATGCTTCTTGATGTAATGATCCTAGGCAAGTCGAAGAGTTCAAAGTAAATTGGCAAGGGTAGAGGAGAGGCTTCTCTGCCATGGAGCAAAACACAGAAATCAGCCAGCTATGTTTAATAGAATTTTCATCAGCGCTCACAACCAAGTCTCTCAAATGGCTTATCTAAAATAATGGCTGCAGAGGTTCATTACCTCCTTGTCAAATTAAATTTCTTTTTCTCCTCAAGGCAGATTGGATAGTAATTACAGATTTAACCAGAAGAAGGTTCTAACTCTGCCTGCCGAAAGCAGGGAGGAGGCCATAATGACAGAAGAATTAGTCTGTTTCGTCTTAAGGATTGTGTTGCAAGAGATTACTCATTCACTTCACAGAGATGCAAAAGGAGCAGGTTTTATAATGAAATATAGTTGCCTGTCTGTGCTACTTTAAAGAGACAACTTCTTCATGCAAACCAGGTAGGCGCTAGACAATTCTGTTAACTAATTAAACTATTAAAAATGTAATAGATACAACAAAGTATATTATTTCAGATAGAGTAATCCGTGACATTCAATCATCGCTGGTAATGATGCAAAACAGCTCTGAGCATGGTTCATCTATCAATGAATTAAGTCTGGCCACTGGCTAATTAAAGACGTTACCATAAAGACGACAAGGGTTGAGTGTAGAACGTTCACAAACGCTTACAGCGTTCTGCGAGTACCAGGTACTACATGTTGTCCTTGACAAATAAGCCTGCTGATTGTGTTTGAATTGGCGACAATGTGTTGCAGTGTACCAGGAAGTAGTTTAACTGAAAGACAACGCGTAAAGGAAACTGACAGCCTTTTTACCTTGGCAGCTCTCTCTCGTTTAAAACAGACAAGTTCTTCTGACAACAAGCCTGTGCGGGCGTGCATAATGTTCCGACACTGTGAATAGTATATCGATCACCCCACTGGGACGTCCTCTAAGCACTCCCGCTATTGCAAATCAAATCCTGAAGGATCGATAGACGTCCCTCCAGATCCCTCTTGCATTCAGTCTCGTCCTAATCCTGTTTTTAATGAGGTGCCACATCAGGCAACCAGAATAAACCCATACAGCAACAACTATATGACTCTATACACTCGGATACAAAGAATCTAACGTTTCAACATGGCCGTCCCTTTTGGCCCCCTTAATCATGTAATTCAGAAGGAAAACAGCATGTTTCCCGGCTGCAGCGTTGCACAAGTCAAGGGCTGCGTTCCAAAAACAACAAATGAAAGTAAAAGTGAAAGGACCTGTGAAAGTCACTGCTGGCCCTGAGAGACCCAGAGACGAGCTAGTAGAGCTAGCTGTATCAACCGTATAATCTATTGCAGCCATTGTGGTCCACTCCTTTTCTCTCAAGACCAGAGAAAATGCATCATTGGCTACGAGTCTGCACCGGCATTGCTTACTGCTGGTTTTCACCATCCATGGTGATAACCAAATGTGTGAATCCTAAAACCACCTTGCAAATGTTGACTAGTACATTGCACAAGCTGATATGGTATTGTTGATTTCAACACACTAGTTTTCGCGCTGGTCTTTTGAAGAAGAGCTGATACCCGAGGCAGATGCAAAGACCTCCAGAGATACGACTAAAGTTTGGGCCCTCCATGAATATCTAGATACAAAGATGTGGGCGTCTAAGGTATCCGGCTAAACAGCAAGTGCCAGACCTTCATTTAGCCTATTGGGATACCCTTGTGGTAGAACTTCCTCTCCAGAAGAATTCTCTAGAGTTGGTCAGGTGCCCTTCCCATATCCTCTTTACTGTTCATCTTCATTTGGCTGATTTCAGATATGTGCAACAACAAATTATATCATTGTTTTTAAAAGAGAGCTATTTTGAGCATTCTCTGATACACTACCTGAAACCAGAAAAACAAACAACATGTCTATTTATTTTTTATTTCAATGAACTGCCATTCTAATTTAAATATACCCAATATACCCCACTCAATAGTCAATACTGTCATATATACTGCTTCTAAAGTGCAAGTGGTCCAGGACCATGAACATAAAAAGACAGCAGTTAAATTACATCTATATAATTTACAGTCTACAGTATTTACAACATTGCAAGATATATACACGCAATAACATAGGCTACAGAAAGGGGGTTTGAACCTCTTGTCTCGTTTTGAATTGCTGTAATTCCGCGAACCGTGAACCCACAGCAATTTCAACTTCCCAGAAAAATACGACCGTCGGTTTCAACAGGCGCCATTTCAGCAGAGCAGTACATAAAAAAAGATACAAACGTAAAACACAAAAGGAACAACAAAAGCAGTTCTTCGTGCTCGAAGGATTTGGAGTCCAGTCCTCCCCGGATCTGCACTGGATTAGGCAGAGCGTTTTGTGGCGTGGTGCATTGTGGGTCAGGGGGAGCCCTCTTAGCAGAACAAGAAGGGCATCCAGAGGAAGGGGAGCGCCATAGGCCGCCCACCGGCAGCCATTCGGCCAGGCTAGGCCCAATGGCCACAGCTGCTGCCACTGCCGTACGCGTCGCGAACGGATCCCTCTGAACCACCACCTGATGCGTACCTGTAGCGAGGGAACCACACAGGAACGGGTTTACGTGGTGTGACTTTCAAATTGGTCTCGCCGAACTCCTTAAAACTTTGAAGCCCCATTCATACATCCTATTCCTTCATTCCAGTCTTGTTTGGAATGTACTGAAGAATTTAAGGGTTAGAATGCGGGATTATCCCTAGTCGATTCACTAAACAATGCGTGTGTATTATCAATGAGACCACCTCGCTTATAGTTGTTTTTTGTCTTTTGCTGAGTTTGATTCTGAGTCAGATGAAGCGTACTATCTGTGTATTATGTAATTTTAATATTTGTTGAAGTGGCTAAATGTCGAAATGTCAAAATAGGAAAGAAATACATAGACATATATAGATCAGATGGCATTAACAATTGTGAACATTTGGAATGAGAGTTGAAGAGCTTTAAACCCTCAAAACTGCCTTCAATGGATGCATATTTTAGCACAGAGAAAAACATTCTTCCTTTATCAGGCTGTAATCATGATTTGTCTTTGCTATTATTAGACTATCATCATTACGGATAGATTTGCCGGGATGAGGGGAATCAATTGTCATTCTCTGTTTGCCAATACTATAATTAATACCTCAAAACCATAAACATCAATAATTAATTAATGAATTGTGAAAGTATTGAATCTATATCAGGCTGTTTGATTGAATTTCATTTAATTCCTCATTCAACCCATCTTAATTTTAAAATAACGATATACCAAGATAATAAATAACTGAAAGGATTGCATTGTAGTGCCCGCTTGGATCATACCATATCTTTGCATTTATTTTTTTCAGCGTAATCTATTTCCACGGATCTATCCATAGTGATAATGCAGCCATGCCAATAAGGAGCAGGAAGGGGTCATGGCATCTTGCTCGACAATGCCTTCAGGTGAACTGCAGACTTGGGGTACTAACCTAGAATTAGCTGGAAATGGAACTCCCTAACCTCTAGAGTCTAGACAATCTCTAGACTCCTCTTTGCTAATACACTCCCCCACACCTCTCCCCAGATAGATGAGACCTGTGCCTAACCCATATTAATAATAATCATAATCATATTAATACAAATCTGAAAGTGGCTCTTAATACTGGAAAACTAAGATGCAGAACAGAAATACATAAGTGAAAGAATGTATTTATATTTTCCTAAACATATGAATATGCACACACATGCACATAAGTGTACTGCCAATTGAGAGGGAAGAGGAGTAGGAGAAGGGATGGCTTGGCGAGACTGAAGGCCAACAGATGAATTGGGTTTTGAGGGGGGTTTTGATGGGGATAGGGTTTGGAGGTCCCTCAGGTGTTCCGGATGGGAGTATAATGTACCTGGTCCTGCTCCAGGTGTGATGTAGATGGTGTGGTGGCTGTTGACTGGAACCGCCTGATAAGAGTCATCATAAGGGTCGTAGGTGAACAGCTGTGCACCAGGAAGAAAAACAAAACCCAGTTTAGAAACTCAAATGGCCTCAGGTTAGGGTGCTCACACCTTTACCAAGATCATGAGAAAGGCATTTGAAGACTTTTGTTTTTCTCTTATTTTTCGCATTGAAAATAAGAGCATTTTAATTATGAGATAGCATTTGCTATCCATCATGCACTTAAGGCTCAATTAGAGAAGCACACAAGAAGACTTTATTTTTGTACACAAGCCTTTTAGAATTACTTTATGGTTCAATCTGCGGCCACAGAGAGAATAGAAACCATTAATACGTGTGTGAGCAGAATGCTACTCGAAGGCGCCGAAGCTACCCCATAAAATTTGGATTACCAACACAACACACAAGCACTTATACTCACCGGGTTCCTTTTGGTATCGACTATGGTGAGTTTCCAGGCTCTGTAAATAGAACCAACAATATGTTAGGGCGTGGCAGACTTGCTGATTGTTGGCTCAGTTCAACTAATCATTTTAATTATACTTAGCCAATGCTTAAAGGCAATTATTTTCTATTTTAAGATGTCCTTAATGACCAGGAACTTATTAGAACATCATGGCTCAAAGATGCCTACAGGTAGACTGTAAGAGAGGATCTTTGTAGCCATGACCAGATCATGGTACCCCTGCCGCTGCACTATGGATGTTCAGAGAGCACTCACATGGCTTCGTCTTCACTGTTGGCACAAAGGTTGACGCTGGAGCCGTCAGCCAGCAGGACCACCAGGAGGTTTTCTCTGGGGTGACTCTCAGGGGGATTCACACCTGTGGAGCAACGGCTTTTAGTGGTGTGAAGTCTGAAGGTGGGAGTGTGAGTGAATGTGCTCCGGGTGGGAAGTCAGAGTGTAGCATTCACACGCGTGTGCTGGATGGTGAAGCAGTGCTACGGGTGACACAACAAGCAACACAACCATGCACGCACATGCATTCACGCACATGCACGTCACACGCACATGCTCACACGCACACACGCACACACACACACACACACACACACACACATATTGGGAACGTAATAGCTACCTGCACACTCAAAGCCAGATCTGACTTCTACACATGTGGTCTTGAGGCTGACGCGTTGCATGAAGTCTCTTCTGCTGTCGCTCTTGTAGAAGACAAAACTCCCATCAATCCAAATATCACACCAGTTCAATTTCCAGCGTTTGAGGACTGTGGCTGATAGGAGAGAAGGATGAGGTGAGAAACTGAGAGAAAACGCTGCAGGGAGTGTGGAGCTCCATAGGTACCTCACGCCAGCAGACCTGGGTTAATTATAGTTTCATTCTTATTCTTCTTGAGGAACAATGTATCCTGGTCTGGATGTATTTCTTTCTATATTCAACCCATACAATCCCTGCTTCTACAAAAACCTATCATGATTATGGTTCCACAGCAGGTATTTTAAACGCTCCACTGTATGAAATACATATATTTGTAAGTAAGCTGCAAGTGCAGTGGGTTCCCCTCTTAGGACTAGATTTGGGGTTTTCTGTTAAATGGGGTTTTCTGTTAAATGTCTATCTTGATCAAGGTCATTTATTCCAACTTGTTTGGTTACGGTAACTTACACTTACTAATTCCTTATCAAGATGAATAAAGGGAATCGTTTTGGTGACTGAGGATTGTGGTCACAGAAGACATATTTTAAATGGAATCTGGTTGCAGTTGGCCTGTTACACTTGTGCTTTATTTGCATGAAAATCAATGATGCCAAGGTATAATTTATGTGTTTCTGTTTCAGTTTTTATTGTACTTCATCATTTGTTCTCTCTTCCACTCTCTCTCTCTCTCTCTCTCTCTCTCTCTCTCTCTCTCTCTCTCTCTCTCTCTCTCTCTCTCTCTCTCTCTCTCCCTCTCTCTCTCTCTCTCTCTCTTCCACTGTCTCTCTCTCTCCCACTCT
>OLKM01000056.1:70000-187500 GCA_900291075.1 Melanogrammus aeglefinus
GGAGGATTCAAATGTGTTTGTCAATACAAATTGTTGCTTGATCGGAAATCACATTTATATTATCAATGCATATGGCAAACCGGAGTTGCATATATCTAGACTGCTAGTTACCGCACACTAAAAATATTCCAATATGCCAACTATACATCACCACCACAGCCATTACTCCTGCCATCCTATACACTCTCACCAACTGCCTCACTGACATCAAAACCTGGATGGACCACATCTTCCTCAAACTCAACGGCAATAAAACTGAAATTATCATTTTCGGCCCAAAAACCATCATCTCCACCTCCCAGAACTTCTCAATTTGCATCGATGGTCACTCTGTCACTCCCTCCCCCCTGGTCAGAAACCTCTGCATCATCATGGACTCCATGTTCTCTTTCAAGTCACACATAAACAGCGTCAGAAAAACATCCTTCTTACACCTCCGCAACATTGCACGCCTTCGACCCACTCTTTCATCCTCAGCTGCCGAAACACTAATCCACGCCTTCATTGCAGACTCGACTATTGCAATAGCCTTCTGTATGGCCTCCCCTCCACTATTCTTTAAAATTTGTACAAAACTCTGCTGCCCGACTGCTTACTAACTCCCCCTCCAGAGAACACATTACTCCCATCCTCCATCAACTTCATTGGCTTCCAATAAAACAACGCGTCAATTCCAAGATCCTCCTTACCACCTACAAAGCGCTAAACAACTTTGCACCCTCGTACATAACAGATCTCCTCCATCGCCACTCCCCCACTCGCCGCCTATACGCTCCGCTGATGCCAACCTTCTCACCTCCATCACCAAGACCAAGTATCGCACCCTGGGGGACAGAGCCTTCGCCATCGCCGCCCCTACCCTCTGGAACTCCCTCCCTCTGGCCATCCGAAACTCTGATACACTCTGTTCATTCAAAAGTCAACTTAAAACTTATCTCTTCAGGACCACCTACGACATTTGACAAATCATCCTCCGCCATCTTCCTCTCGCTCCCGCTCTCTTAATGTGTGTTAGATTTAGAAATAAGATGAAATCTAACATGTGTTTCCTATTGTTGTGGTGTTGTTTATTTTTTCCCTTTTGTTTGAGTGTGTGTACTGTCTGCATGTATTCCTTTCTTATTTTTTAGGCGTCTTTGAGTATTTAGAAAAGCGCTATAAAAAACTGATTATTGATATACAATTATTATTATTCTTAAATATAAATGTCATTTGTAAAGCACCTTTCTTAACAAGATTACAAGGTGCTAGAACACGTACAAGAACAAATGAAGTAAAAAACATTAAATTGATTTAAACATTAAACAACATTAATTACCAGTGGTACCAAAATAATAGCCACAAACATTCTAAACAAGCAACAAGTATAGAATAAACACAAAAAAAAAATATTAATAAAAGATTACAATTTTAAAAAAGCCTTTTTATAAAAAAGAAAATGCTGAGCCAGTTTACTTAAGGTCAGGGGGCAGGCAATTCCAGAGTTTGGGGGCTTGGATAGCAAAGAAACCGGTTACCCATGGTTACCCATGGTTACCAACCATGGATGCAACCAATAGAGTTGAATCAGGGGAATTTACGACCTGACATATATGGGACTTGGAGCTCACTAAGGTAGCTAGGTGCCAGACCATGAAGAAAAACCGTAAAATCAGCCAGAGAAGAGCAGTTCAATCCGCAGTGATGCGTTAAAATCTCCTTGAACCAGTAATAAATGTAGCAGTCACATTCTGCAACAATTTTACAATTGTGGACTGGAGTGATAGCTCTGGGGTTCTATGAAATGATACCTTAAAGTCCAACTACAGCATGTTTTTCACTGGTAGTCATTGCCATACATACTTGATATGGCCGGAGGCTACTATTGCACACATTCAAAATGTCAAGCCCCTTCAGAAGTAGGAACTCAGCGCATCATTAAGTACATTAAGATGCACTCTTGACCTGTCTGTCAAGAGCTCAGCTGCTATTACATTTCATTAACACATTAAAGCAATGACTATCAAAGGGCCCCTTTATGTTGAGATGAAAACAAGTCTGAAACTATACCCGGTTCTTTCGACACAAGAAACGTGTCTAAATAGCTCTCGAATCACGTTTTACAACCAAGGAATCTAACGCTACACAAGAAATGTGTTTATCATCTTGAATGATTCATGCATCCAGAAGTACAGTACATGCAATTGCAAGTCAACAATTAAGATTCAGATTAAAGTCAGAGTCAATGATTTAGCAAATAAGCATTTGTGTCTGTTCACAGTCACCTTCCCGTTTTATTTCCTAACTTTACTGTCTCCAAGTCAGCCTTTTTTTCTAATTTGTCTGAGTAATATCACATGTTAATTAGTTAATTGTGCTATGTCGTTGTGTAGTTTCTCCTGTGTAAGATTGATAGGCGAAGTTTAAGTCTAATTTCCCACAAAGTCCTTGTTCGAAATTCAGATAGTCAGAGCTGTCACAATAACAACTTGCAGTTGAAGAGAATTCCTGTGACAGATTCTGAGAGAACCTTGCATCAAGTAGGCTTCTATGTTTTTAATACATCATTAAAATGTAAAAAGATTTTTGAATTGTTTCTGCGTCTGCCTCATGTGACCAAAATGGTCAACCATAGCTGAGGGAACTATTTTAAATAAGGTCTCCCCACTCTTCACACTTTTCAGTCCTCCAAAACTGAGGCCAAGAGCAATCAATTTCTGCATAACTAATATAGAACCACAATCAAAACCAGCAGACAATAGGAATTGTTGCATGGTCAAGAACTCAGAAGTAGTCAATTTCTGTCAAATAAAATAGATCCTGCCTGCTCCTTCATTTTAATTGCCTTGAAGCGGACTGCGGGACTGAGCAAATACATTTATTTATAACATTTCTGTGAAAGATCGTTGAGGATAATCTACGTCAGTACAGTATATTGGGGATTCATTTACATAGAGACTCAGTCAAGTGTAGTCATTTTTCAACATTTTAAATGCTTTATTATTCATCATAATATGATGATTAAAAGCCTCCTTGTTGATTAAGATATCAAAAGAAGGTCCACAATAATTACAGCATATCAATTCATTTTGCACATACAAATGAAACAGGAACCCTCTGGAACTAAGCAAACATCCCTGCCTAACCTAGGAACCGATGACCACATATCAATGTCCTCAGAAGTGTCGATGGTACATGGAAATGTGTTAACATTCAAATGCCTTTAACTCCAGTGCTATATTCCTTCTTTTTAAGGTTGTCTTTTTAAAGAAAGCCCAGTGATCACTGTCACTGTCGTTTGGCGAGGATGGAACCCTTTGCCGCCCTTTGCAGCTGTCTATCAATCTTCATGACAGCCTTATAATGACACCCATCTATCCTTGTTAGCATCCCAGCCAAAATGACATGTTGTTTTTCAGTGCTAAGGTTGGTGCCTTCTGTGGAGCGAGATGGAGTGGTGGGAGGAGTCAAGCAGCCAAGTTCACCCTCCTCCAACTGTCAAATTACCATATTTGAAGTTAAAGCGCTTTTCTAAGCAAATCTGCTCATGTTTATTTTATCATGTTCTCGAATATAAAATGTCCTATAAAAATAATTTTTCAGGGATGGTGCTACCTGGCTACTTAATGATACATCATGGCACTGGCAAGAGGTTAAAGATCTCTTTCACTTTTATTGCGTTAAGTCACAAAAGGTGTCCGCTAGACTCTGGTGATCTATCACTTTAATGCACATTGTCCAGTCCACTGTGCAGTTAACATCATGACTGCTCATGTGGGTTTTGCGAACATGATAAGGGAACTGAATTGTCTCCAGATATCATATCTTTAACTCGATTTGAAGTACTCGCCACCACAACTTCCTCAGGAATGTTTCAATGAATCTTGTCATAATCAAATTACATAAATACATTGGTCCTATCCATCCTGCGCTCGCGTCCCCAGTCTTTCGGCCGCCCTTCTCCCTAGCTACTCCTCCTTGCACGCGGCCACTGTGTGTCCGTTCGACTGGCCTTTTACGGCGGCCTTGTCGGGGCGCAGCTTCCCCTCCGCCATCAGCCTCCTGATGAGGTCCAGGGGCCCGTTGCCCGTGAGGGCCGAGGGGTGGCGGTAGGAGCCGCCCAGGCGGTCCCACAGTGTGAAGTACTGGCCGTAGTTGTAGTCAAAGAACAGGTGGTGGTCTGTGTGGTGGGCGGCGCCGTTGATGACCTCCACCAGGGGCCCCGGCACCCGGTAGTCCCCGTCGTGGATGGAGATGGTCCAGATGTTGACGAAGACGTACAGGGCCAGGTAGAGCACCTTGTGGAGGGGGAAGAGGAAGGGGTAGATGTGGTAGGGCAGCCCCTGGAGGAAGCCGTCTACCGGGTGGAAGGCATGGCTGGCGAAGGGCGAGGCCACCTTCCACACGTGGTGCGGCTTGTGGAACAGCTATCGGAGAAGGAATCGCAGTGGTTAGCCAATATTTTCGAGACTGGTTCCTGGATGCTCAGCTGTGCTAGAGCGATATGGGCTGTTAGGCTCACCTTGTAAATGAGCTTGTGATGCAGGAAACGGTGTATCCAGTAGATGCTCCCGTCTGTGAATAGCAGGAACGACACCATGCTTAGGAACACCATGGGCCAACCTGTGAGCAAGAGAACCAAAATGCAGAAACAAGACTTAGACATGTGTAGTAGTATATAGTATTAATATTTTCTAGCCAGACAGGGCAGAGGGATTTGACCCCAGGACCTATCAAGGGAGCTAGAACATCCTAGCCACTAGACCTCTCAGCCCAGCAGGCAAGCTGGGCCCATCCAGGGCTGAATAATCAAGTCTGACTGGTGAAGTCTTACACAACACAACTACATTTACAGTTACATTTAGGGAATTTAGCAGACACTTTTATCCAAAGTGACTTACAATAACTACATTTGTCCTAAGAAGTGAAACAATATATCGCTGTTGGTACAGAAAGGATGTTCATAGAACCAAGTGCAAGTACAACAATCACTACAACTACAGAAGTTGTAAGGTCGATGTACGACAAGACAGTAATAGAACGCACTTTCTAAGGACAGCTGTTCCCTCAAGAGCAAATGAGAGCAAAGGAAAATGTCTCTCACCCATTGAGTAGTCTGAGACATTGTCGTAGAGTTTGCTATATCCTCTGACTTCGGCAAAGAACAAGGCCACGGTGGGGATACTGATCCAGGGTAAGGATGTCAGTGCATACTTGATCTCTCTCCGGACCTGATTCTGAGATGCACAGCAGAAATGATCAACCACCTTCCACATCCACGGTTCAGAACTGAAAACAGGTATTCACATGGGACTTTCCTCTAAAATAACATAATATGGATTAAGATAAGAAAGACAAGATAGTGTTTTATTAATCCCAGATGGTAAATTTCGGCTTCACAGTAGAAAGTGAAGGACAGTAATAATTGGGCGTGGGGGTAAAAAATCCATTTATGTAATAATTGTGAATCTTATCCACCATCATTCTGCACCAAAAATCTTTTTATTCTTTTGTCTAGGTTTGCTTTTACTTTTTTGAAGTTATTGCAATCACTTTCTTCAATTAAAAAACGAAAACAAACTTTGAAATATTGTTGGGGATGCAAACCCCTAGTACCCCAAAAAAATTATAGATCAACCAATGCATCTACAAAAGAATAAATGATCAGAAGCACTTGTATGCATCTTTTTTTGTGTGCATCGTTATAGTGCAGCAAGATCGTGGACTGACAAAGTCTTATAAGGGTCATTGTAGTTGAATGAAAAAGTGTGATGTTGTGTGTCGAGTTGTGTCTCTCTGGACATACTACCTCTATTTCTGACTACCGTACCTCTAAAAAGTGTGGGTGTTTCATCAGCGTGTGGTCGAACACAAAGTAGTAACTGATGGCCCCCAGGCCCAGGTAGAGGACCATCGCTCCCAGGTTGGTGAGCACCAGGAGGCTGAGGATCTGTCGCAGCGCCCCCTCCTCGGCCCACGACGCTGGGTACACATAGGGCGTGAGGAGGTGGTAGTCGGCCACATTCAGCACCAGATCCATGGCTCTAGATCCGTGGGCCCTGGAGATAGATGGAAAGAGAGCGATGAGGGTGGTCGAAAGGAGGAGAGCAGTAGAGAGAATAGATGGCGTATTTAAGTGAATGATATGTTTTGCTGTGGGTAGCTGCAAACATTATGGAGATGATGGTGTCATTAAGTCAATGTTTAATATTGTAAAATTGTTACAAAAAGGATGCAAACAAATACCATTAGTATGGGAGGCTTCAAGCGCTCTCTGCAAGAGTGATACAACTCAATTGTCTTACTTTATCAGGTCTAAGTGATATTATGACAGTTATTATAACAGTGTTATTAATGCATCACTACCCATTGCTGCAATAGTCAGTTTTACATGGTAAGAATTATATATCTGACCGACCAAGGGTGTAGCCACATGGGGGCCACTGGCCAGAGGTTGGCCACCCCGATGTCCCCCCCCCAGTGATCTAATTTTGACTCATGAATCTTATCTAAAGTGTTAAATGTTGATATTATAAATAAATATTGCACTTAAATTGCACCCCCATTGAAGACCGTAGCCCCCCCCCGCCCCCCTTTAATATGGTTTTAGGTTTTGTTTATCTTTTCATAATCGTAGGGATCAGATTGTGATCTCGTGGTTTGTATGATCACTTATCATTGAATATGGGGTCATACTTTTGAGCGTTACAGAAACAAAACAATTAAAGATGGTCGGGAGCAATTAAACAGTCGCAGTCACGGTATACTACTATGTTGGAATCCATTTGATAAGGTGTTGACAATTGACTAACAACTCTGTCCATTTGTATTTTGTGTAGAGCTCTGGTAAAGTCAAAAGCAAACAAATGTCCGTCTTCATTATGTAACCTACCCGCCATTGTAGACCTCTATTAGTTATCTAGACATCAATGACGTGTTTGATCAAACCCTGATCGAAGTGTAGCCTTTTAATAAGTAACTGTCACACATTCACCACCATTTAAATGAGGGCACGCAACTGCAATTCTGAGCTAAACAACGTTGATATGAAAAGTTCATACAGGTCAACACATTTTAAACTTCACAGTTGCATCGGGTTATTTCAGAAGTACCCTATATATTGTTATGAAATACGGACGTACCTGTACAGATTGAATCGCTGGCCCTACGTACCGAAGTGTTGAAGTGTTTTATCACAGCCAGTCCGCTGCGGCGTCTCCTGCGACGAGCCTACGTCACGTCGAGGATAGCCAATACACGCGAACTTCCTAGGTTGTTATTTAACTGTACCGAGAGTCCTATTGGTTGACTGGCCGATCTGCTCATGGTGCTATGAGTTATGACAGGGAGGATCGAAGAGTTGTGTAAGATATTGATTGATTTATTGATTAAAAAACCATTGGGGATAATTGTAAGGATAATAAAATAGAAAAAATATATTACTAATAATAATGAACATATGTCTACTGATGACATTTGTCTCATACATTTTAAAGTAACTGTTTCAGATGAATCAACTCAGGCTCGCGACATTCTTTTCTCGCACCTTATTATTAATAGCTCAAAGTGATGTGCCACGTTCACACTACTGCTGCCACTTGCGGTAGTCAGGTTTTTTTTATGAAATTCATACGAAACATGGACCTATTCCTTGAGTCGCCGCAAGATGTCACCATCGATCTTACATAGATCAAAACACTACGGCAAGGCCTGTGCATGGTTCGTTCTCCTATTATTTTGAATCATTGGGAAAACTCATGGTTTAACTACAGCTTTATTAATGTCACTGTATATTTAGCACATACTAAATATATATACGGATGCTTATAATATAGGTTTGTAATGCAATATTTTTTTTGACCACGCTAATCATGATCTTTGATTTTCATTCATTCATGATGATGACGAATAGAAAATGTAATTTATTATAATCAAATAACAAAACACAGAAGATAAACCTCAGACATGGAACGTAGCTCATAGCACTTTCTCATTGGCTGAAATTGGTGCCATTGTCTGTCATTGTGGCAAGTGGCACTGCCTTCAGCCAATCACAGGGCTGAGATGCATGGCTAGAGCAGTCCAGGGCACCAGGTTCAGGCACACACACACAACTGAAAAAATGATAACAATCAAATGTTAAATTGTGAGGAAAGATGCTACTAATATGACCCAACACAAAAGCTACTTGACCTTTCTCACTCATTTACACACCCATCTCACTCTCCCCCCCTTCACCCCCCCTTCACGCGTGCACACACACACACACACACACACAACGCAAACACACACACACACACACATACACACACAACGCAAACACACACACACACACACACACACACACACACACACACACACACACACACACAACACACACACACACCACACACACACACACACACACACACACACACACACACACACAAACACACACAATGCAGCCAATTCAACCTGAATTCAATCTTTAAACCCTTTGGGTGGCATTGAGGCGCATCACACATTTGACTGTGCATGTTCCTCTGATGTTGGCAAACTTCCCCCACGCGTCCCTCATGGTATTGTGTTTCCCAGGATACAGCAGGTTCCTAAAATATCGACGTTTAAAGCAAATTGGAAAGAAGTTCATAACTGAAAGACCTGGATATGAAGGAAACAGAATCTTGTACAGCAAATTGTTGTAGTGCAGACAGAGCAAAGTCATCCAAATCAACATAAGGATGGAATCAAAATATATCATGATATGATATGAACGCCACCAGACACGAAGTTATGCAAGTTGGATTGTCAGCCTGTCTTCTTTGGAGTTGCTATTGGCCAATAAGAGCATCCAACATGCACCAAGCACTTACAATTTGCTGTGTCTGTGATATAATATAATTTAGTTTTTGTTCTCTTCATGTTATTTGTGTAATGGTAAAGAGATTGTCCTGTTACAATACTAGAAGTAGAAGAAGTAAAATAAACATAGCAGTAGTAGTAGTAGTAGTAGTAGTTGCGTTCCAAAGCAAACCTGGTCATAATACTGATCGACAATGGTGTTTGCGGCCATGTCCTCTATTTTCACTTTTTCAACGTATTTTCAAGTGCAGCAGAAAATGTACACATATTACAAAGACTCTCTTGTGTAATGGTCATCTTTCCTAACAAATCTGGTCACATAAAAACAGTTCAAAAAAGCAGCTTCAATCATGTTCAATTGAATCATTTAAAAAAAATAATGAACCTTGTAAAGAAGATTAATTGTTGTAAATACGGGCTTATCTCATGGGGTCTCTTAACCTGGTTAGGCAGATGTACCAGGTTAAGATCAGTTACATCATTAAAATTGGCCAATCATTAAAAATATATTGGATATGATACCACACCCGTTTTACATAACTTACTCCAGAATATATGTTAGGGCTTTTTAAGACCTTAACAGTTAATAGGCCTACTGAATAATGGGCCAACATAATATGAAACCATAAAATATCCAAAGCAATAATCTGCAAGTAATAGGCCTACTTGAAATATGTTGGCGGTCCTAATAAAGCATACGTTAGTTACCCCCCCCCCCCCCCCACACACACACAAAAACACACACTCTCCCACTGACACTGATTTTTCCGCATGAGGTAGTACTAGTCTACGGGTACTAGCCCTGTAGCCGGAGGAAACATATAGCCAACACTTGTGTGCACCGCTGTCTTGATATAAAAAGGTCCTCTCCTTGTGTTTGTGAGACCCTTCACCCCCCACCACCACCACCGCCGGCACCACTACACCACCATCACCACCCCCACCCCAACCAATCCTCGCTGAATGTTACCATCCCCCACTTTGTGTGAACGTCGATGCCGCTTCTTTTTTTTTCTCTCCTCCAGAAATCAGCGAAGCGAAGCCTCGGTGAAAAGCAGCCAGCACTGAACGCAGGAGGAAAACAGTGACAACGAACCGACTCCACGGAGACATTTTAACCGTCCGACATCCCGACCGTCCGACATCAGCCCGATAACTGGTAAGACTCGTTGTGGATGTCTTTTCATATTTTTCCTGAGAGATGTTCTCTCGTTCTGTCGATGTTTTCCCTTTTTAGGGGGGTGGATGGGGAGGGTGGGGGTGATGGGGGGTGTCTTAATATAACGATTTGCTTATTATTTGAATGATTATAACATTGGTGCGCAGTGATGCTATCTTATTATCTAAGGAGATGTAACGAGAGGTTCTGAGCCGAGTGCAGCGGAATGCATATCCAACTTCAAGTGCAACACAGGGCCTACATGACTGGTATAAAGGATTCAAATCACGGATGACTTAAACACTTATCGATGTGACTGCAGCTACCTGGGTATATTTATACCGTGCCGCTTATACGCGATCGTTTTTTATTATCATCACGTTGTCATTATGGCTTTAATAGTGTAATTATGATCTGTATGATCTGTATCTCTAAACGTGGCTGCTTCGGAGTTGTGCTCAGTGTGCAGCAAAGGAATTGCGATGTTGTCCCGTTTCCACCGTACGTGAGCGTTTCCCCGCACACACGCACGCATACAGACGCGCGCGCGCGCGCGCGCGCGCACACACACACACACACACACACACACACACACACACACACACACACACACACACACACACACACACACACACACACACACACACACACACACACACACACACACACACACACACACACACACACACACACACACACACAATGACAAACACACTCAGCAGCAGCAGCAGCAGCAACCTCGCAATTTGTGAAGTGACGTGCGCCTCAAAATGGTGTCGGGAGTTCTCGCCGTGTGTGACCATTTTAGAGGCTAGCTGAATTACGTACGCAGCAGATTTTGCTCGGACTGCGTCGATCCTCGATGATCATGGTTTCTTACGTGATTCATTCCGCATAGAATAATGTGGCATCATTGTTTGGATAAGGGCATCGTCGGGGTTTTCTGAGCGAATCCATGCGAGATAGTATCGTGGTCCGGGCAATGATGACAACAACAATAACACCACAAAAATGCAAATTACCCGTAGGGCCTGTTCATATTTATAAAATTGGTGATGGATCTATTCTGAAATTATGGATTTGTTTGCCTTTGTCACTGTCAAATCAATACATTATGATCTATTGTCCAGGAATATTCAGTTTTATATAAAATTACAGGGAGTCTTTGTCATGCGTCAAATCTACAAAAGGCTAACAGTAGGCTATTATTATGCCTGTTTGACCCAATTCTCCGTTACATTATTGTTTAGGCTACATTGTTTGGAAAGGCACCAACCCCTATTACATCTAGTGACACTATCTAGTCAATAGTGTGCAGCATCTCACCACAGTCTATTACACAATGCATGCTGAGACAAAGTTGGATGCACAACACAATCCAAACGGGGGGATTTGATTCGGCAGAAGGCACCATTTGATCAGCTATTTTGGATGTAATCTAGAAATTGTAATGTTTAATCTTTTGTTTGATATCAAAATATAAACAACTACGTTCACATGATGTAAGTGATGTTAATTATGTACTGTTGAATGTCTACCTTTGTGTGTGCGTGCAGAGCTAAAATGGAACCTAGATAGTAGGCCTATATATTTGCGTTTGATGCCTGACCTAAATATGCACTTGGCACTTCTTCACAATAACACATGTGAAATGTAACAGGCAGTGTCAAAGGAGGACGGGACAGTTAACAGAACATTTGGCTTTGGAAAAGACACAATTAAACATAACAAATAATGTTGTTTTAGCTTTTTGGTTTATCAGAGACGTGTTACATTACACTGTTAAGTAGCCTAGCAGACACTTTTATCAAAAGCAATTTAGAGTTAATTCACACATATATCAATCAGGCCTCTTGGTCAAGGTCACTGGGGATGAAACCCAGCACCTTTCAGTTGGTAGTCATAGCAACTTCTATCCTGGCCCGTATCCCAAAGCATGCCAATAAAACAATGGGGGGCGAGCATAGATTATTTTTAGAAGGGGGAAAAAAACACATTTTACTTAGAGTCAAATTATATTTTTACCCTGTCTCCCAGCACTATGAGAGCAGGGAAGTGTCTTCAATGGCTGCAAGCCAAGGCCTTAGGTGGAAGCCATGTTTTAGAGCGTCTGAACTCTGCATCACCTTGGACTCCCCCCCAATTAAATGTCTGTACCATGTCTTGCTATGTAGTGTTGCATGCGTATGCACACATATTTATGCATCGAAAGGTAAAAAATCAATAATTCAGACTCTTTTTTTGTGTATTCAATTTTGGGGTTGGGTCACATGTCCTCATGCTACTATTGTTTGACAATGTCCAACTGAAGGTCAATTGAAAGTCAATTTGGAAATGTTGTGAAAACGATTTGTTTGTGTGATTATGACTTGAAAACCCTCTTTCTCTTTCTTTTTGATGATGATTTTCTCTGGTACATGACCATTCTTCACTTCCTTCTCTCTGACAGATTTCCCTTGCCATTTACCAGCTTACGTTGCCATGAGAATGGCCAACGGACTTCACACCGATCAAATCAGCTTCTTCTATCAACCTGAAATTGCTCAGAATCCAAAGAGGTAAGTGTTGGACACAAACTGCTGCACGTAATTCGCTCACTCACTCATTGCCTGGCCCATTGGGCTGTGCTCCCATGGCCTGAGTGGGAGAACAGTCTGTAACCGTTATAAAGGCAGGCCAGCCCCTTAAGTCCTTCTCTCCATACAGAAGCATGACCTTGTATGTATGGAAGTGGCTTATATAATCCTATCTCATTAAAACACCACCCGAGAGTAGGTAGACTTTTATAACGAATGGCTTTGAACATATGTTAATTTCCCATGTGCTGAAGATGAATCCGGACTGAGTGTGTGTGTGCGTGTGTGTGTGTGTGTGTGATGGTGGGGGCCTTTCCATAACCAGCCTGTATTTAGTTACTACTTGATCCTCCCGTATGTGAATGATCCTTCCGTATGTGAATGATCCTTGCATTCACATACTAAATCTGAAACGGTATGGTATTGCATGCAGTGTTCTTTTTAATATAGATCCCTAAGGGGTCTTGGTATTAATACAATAGCCAGAATGATGGTTCAACACATGTTTGATCTTAATGGGGCTGCATCCATCCATCCATCCTAAATGTCAGTCCCCATGTCCCACAGTCTTATCTTTCTAATTTCCCCTCCAAACAGCTGTTCAACTCTCCATCCTTCACTGTGTTCCAATGCCTAGGACAACAACAGCATCGAGCTATTGGCAATAAATTGGCAACTTCGCTTAAAATGGCAATGACAAGTTTCCTCCGACTGGACATTGGCCAATTAGGACAAGGTTTCCGTAGGGTACTTTTGAAGAACCGCATGAAAGCACATCGTTAGCGAAATCCAACCTTGAGATAGATCTGGGCCCCGCATCGCTTCTTTGATGCTCCGGGGCAACAGATTTGGCCCACGCCCTTAACAACAGAAAGCTGCCTGCCGTGCTCTGTAATCGCAGGGCCTTTGTTGTCCCTCCTGTCATTCGTTTTGATGCATAGTTACCCGTACAGGAAGACATCAGAGCATTGGAAACCCAAGTCCCCATCGGGTCCGGTAGGATAGTGAGTCATGGACGTGGGATGGTGGTAAGGGGGGGGGGGGGGGGGGGGGGCTGATGACATAGTGCCGATGACGCTGAACAACCAGCAACCGGCCCGACACCTTCACCCCCGTCTCAACCACCATTTGCGCCACCCCGTCAAACCTCAACCGACCACTAGATATCTGCACTCGCGTCCACTTTCCCCTGCGCTATGGGGATTCTGATGGCGCCAGCTGCCGATTTCAATTCATCCCTCGCTAATTATAAGGGATCTTACGTAGGTTCCGGTTAATTGCCCCGAGCAATTCTGTGAAGTCAGCCACTCTGTGAGAGCGGCAAAGGAGGGGAGGGAGGGAGAGAGAAAGGCATGTGTGGCAACCTAGAGAATGAGAGAGGGAGAGAGAGGGAGCGAGAGAGACCCAAGGAAGAACACTGGAGATAAAAATAGGCAGAGCTATCTGATGACAGTGAGAAACGATATCGCGGGCATGCATGAATGTGTCAGAGCCCGGCCGCTTGTGCTAGAGTCAATTCATGTCTCTGTCTTTTGTTCACTTATTGCAACCCACTCACCACCATAATCTGCGACTTTCGCCGTCACGAACAAACGCTTTTCAACACCTGGCTCTATCAAGACACTCTCCAACGACCCCTGACCTTTGAGACAAACATTTTGCTGCCAGCGTCTGTCTAATTCTCCCTGTGTACCCTTCCCTGTCTCTCTGTACCTGTCTTGTCTGTCCTGCAGTAAGGGAAGAGTTCCTTCCATAATGAACCCTGTGTACAGTCCTCTCCAGCCAGGGAATCCCTATGGCAACCCCAAGAACATAACATACGCAGGTGAGTGCTAGGGCACCCTTGTCCACCACATACTATTCTCTTTGAGTGTGTGCCTCCTTACGGTCGCCGAACGTGGCTAGTTGTGTTTTGGGGTTTCACAGTGTCACTCTCTTACAACCACTCTGAATCCTCACAGATGTCGGATTACCGTTAAAGCCCACATTATGACGACCTGTCATGGAAGCATCTCGTGTCAAAGATAAATACTGGAATACAAGCAGTTTTTTGTCTTGATGGTCTGGTTTCTGTGGCTTGATTTATTGATAATCAGCAATCTAGCTGATGGTCTATTTTAATGTCTGTCAAAAATCTTTACTGCCGTATGCTTATTAAGTGATGGGTAAAATGCATATAAATTGTAGCTGATTTATTCACAGACGTTTTGTCAGTGAATACTAAATTCCTATAATGGGCCACCATAACCCCAGTATAATAATGCATATAAAAGGGTAATAAAGACCCCAGCTCTGGAAAAGATGTCACCCAATCTCCCCATCAATCAGTTATTGAGCGGAAGCAGAAAAGGGCGAAGGTGGTTCCAAAGAAGTTAAAGTCAACCCCCACTACTAAAGACCAACCCCCCTACTGTCTTTGTATAAGTAACCCGTTAGGGGGGGGGGGACCTCCCTCTGACTCCTTCCTAATGACATCACCGTTACAGTCAGTCAGTCAGCTGGTTTTGACCAAAGCAGCCTGCTAGTGGGGCTGAGAACATGGCACACAATAAATAATAGAGTAACTACAACAAATGTTAAGTGCTGTGCGAGCAGTTCTCCATAAAACAACTGAACAAAGTACAGTGTAATTGTAGGAATCAGAACACAATGTAGGTAGACCTTCTTTTTTTATGAGAAGTAGTTAAGTGCATAGTGGGGACTTGCCACACAGCAACGCCACACAGTCGTATACGTTCTTAATTCAACCACAAACAGAATGTGTTGAAAACAACATACAGGTTGTGCGCAAGATGTGATGTGTATTTTGAGGATGAGATAGGGATTCTCCAGATTACATGGCTCTAGCTTTATCCCCATTTTAGTCAAAGTCAAGTAACAAGTCTTAAGTCGGTCACATACAAGTCGAGGAATGCGTTGCTATAAAAAGGACCAACCACAATCCTCGATTCTTTTGGACCAAATAGATTTACAGGGTTTAAGTAAAACGATAAAAAAAAATGTATTTTAGCTGTATGCATATTCATATACACACATGTAATACAATTATCTGCTCATATGTAGAGGCAGCAACCTTTGCAGTAACGCAGCACAGTCCAATTACCTCTGCTTGTCTGAACACCCGGACCCTTCAGGCCCACCAGAACGAAACCGGCCTTGTCTCTCCTCCCCCTCCTACACTCATTCCTCATGAATACACAGCCTTTTACCCAGAGAACAGGCCCCCCGATAAAGGCAGCCTTCCATAACGAGGTACCTGAAGGAGGCCTCAGGCTATGCTAGCTAACTAGCCTCAGAGCATCCTGTGCATGGCGTTCAGGGACCTCTCCCTAGCGCTGATGCCTGGCCTCTTTTCTGTGCCTCATCCCTCTCCCCCCCTCCCTTGCAGGCTACCCCACGGGCTACTCCGCGGCTGCCGTTCCCCAAGCGTATGCACACAGTGTCTACCACACCGGCAATGCGGCCTTCCCCCAAGGTAAGCTAGGGCTAAGCTTTGCAGCAGTTGTTGAGTGTTTCTGGTACTTTGATGCTTTGCGTTGCGTTTGCTGGGAAATGATGTGTGGCGGGAAGACGTTCTTTTATGTGTGTGTGTGTGTGTGTGTGTGTGTGTGTGTGTGTGTGTGTGTGTGTGTGTGTGTGTGTTGTGTGGTGTTGTGTGATCTGTGTGTGTGTGTGTGTGTGTGTGTGTGTGTGTGTGTGTCTGAGAAGCGATTAATGGAGACATTGATTTTACATTTCTATATCAGTAGTCTTAATTGTGTACCGTGTGGAAGGGGTTGCAGTGGAAATAAAATATTTGGGCCTCTGTGTCTATGTGAAAGTCATGAGTGTGTCCATCTGTCTGTGTGTGTGCGCTATCTCTTAGAGTTAATAGAGAGTTGGAAAGATATGCCCATATTTGAATAACGCATAATAGCACCAGTATATCAACAGGGAAAACTTAACCTAATACCTAAGCAGTGGTTGTGGTTGAGTGCAGTACTGGTTGAGATGGACAGCTGTGTCTGTGAGAGTCCGGGCCTTATGGCAAAATGTGTGGATTCATAAGTGTTGTGTTTGACTACCTCTTGAAGACAGTATTTATCACAGAAATATAAAGCATATCCTAAGAATGAAACTCTTCTTAAGATCTGATCCTGGACCCCCTTATTGTGTTGTGTATTACAACTACTACTACGACTACTACTACTGTTTGATATGGTGATGTTAGTATACCATATCTCTTAACCAAGTTTATTATTTTTACATGTTTGACTTACTGTAATATCCTATTAAATTATAGTAAAAAAAACGTGATAATCTCATCTAACTGTTACAATTTAATGGAAGTGCAATTACAGCCATTAAACAAAATGCATCTTTATGGCCCACTCGTGCCTGTGTCTGTGTCTGTGTCTGTGTGTGTGTGTGTGTGTGTGTGTGTGTGTGTGTGTGTGTGTGTGTGTGTGTGTGTGTGTGTGTGTGTGTGTGTGTGTGTGTGTGTGTGTGTGTGTGTGTATGTGTGTGTGTGTGAGATTTATTTAGAGTGGATGTGCATGTTCAGAGTGAATGTGTCTCAGTGTGAATGTGTGTGTGTGTGTGTGTTTGCATGTGAATGTGTGTGTGACATCAATATTTTTTTTCTCTGTATAACATCTATCTTTGTATCTGTGAATGCCTGTATGTGTATGTGTGTGTGTGCGTGCGTGCGTGTGTGTGTGTACAAACTCTTGGTGTGTGCGTGTATAACATGTATCTCTGTGTGTGTGGGACAGTGCTGCTGCTGAAGCAGGGCTGGCCCCAGGCGTCTATGGAGATGGCGGGGGCCCAAGAGGGTCCCTATGACCCGGCCCTGGACGCAGGCTCTGATGGCCGACAGTACCAGGCCTCGGCCACAGCCTTCAGTAAATATCTGCCAATTACACACAGTGTATCTCATGCTCGCTCTATCTCTCTGCCTTTCTTTCTTTCTTTCTTTCTTTCTTTCTTTCTTTCTTTCTTTCTTTCTTTCTTTCTTTCTTTCTTTCTTTCTTTCTTTCTTTCTTTCTTTCTTTCTTTCTTTCTTTCTTTCTTTCTTTCTTTCTTTCTTTCTTTCTTTCTTTCTTTCTTTCTTTCTTTGTCTTCTATTTCTTTCTTTGTCTTCTATTTGTTTCTGGTTTTTTTCTTTCTTTCTTTATTCTCTTTGTTTCTGTCTTTCTCCCTTTTTTTCTTTCTATCTTTCTTTCTCTTGCTTTCTTACCCTCTCTGTTTCACTCATTTCTGTCTCTCTTCCGTCCTCCTATATGTCTCTCTCCCATTGTCATTCTGTACACTGAATCCAACCACAGAGTCTTCAGCAACCACGGCTTGTTGCTGTTGCTGTTTCTGATTGGCTCGAAGGAATGCTAGTTTGGCACCCTTGGCCATTGGCACAAATCTCAACCAATCAGAAACAGCAGTTGCAGTAACACGTTTTGTACCAGAGGTGGGGCTGCTGTTGCGGTTAGATTTTTGTGTTGCTCTTTGGTTGCTCTTTAAAATGGCATCAGGCATCCACACTGAGCAAATTCTTGAAAAAAAGGAATGGCAGCATTAATTATCAATATGAAAAACCTCACACAAAGACACATAGTGGCGTTGTATTTTACACAAGCATCTTATTGCTCAAGCATTTCATATGATTCGGGTGTCTGTGTTTGCGTGTGTCTGTGTGAACGCATGTATTGTGTGTATGAGTATGTTTGTCACCCAATTGCGCATACGAATGGTACATTTTCAGTGTCATGAAATTCGGAAGCCAAAGAAAACTATTTAAGTTGCACAATCTCTGTATATACACCATGGTCCCAAAAAGTAGCTCTGTGATTTATTTATCCATCTCTGAGTTGTTTCAGAGATGGAGGTTGCAGCATATTGCATTGCTTGTTTACATATCTTGACGGAATACCTTGACCGCATACTATAATACTGCTCTCTGCATTTTGTCTTTGCTTTTTACACGTGTGTATATATTCATGAAGATGCTTTCTTTCAGACATGAAATTTCATGTCAGCCAATTCTGAAATGCACAACAAATTCTACCAATAATAAACAACTAAAGGATAACTTTGGACATTTGTGGCGCACAATCCCAGGAGACAATGTCGTCATTCCACATCTATTTACCTCAAGGGGACAAATTATTACCTGCTTAAAACCTATGCTGCCTAAAGAAGAATTAGTTTCTCACTTTAGATCCTTATCAGATACATCATTGCTTTTAAATTATCCGGACTGCAACTAATGGACCAGATTCCCAGATAGTGGACACACTTATTTGGCACACACCTCTCGCCCTAAACCAAAGGTTTGTTCACAACGCAAGCACGACATCTCACGCTGATGGCCGTCCACCGCGGCCGCATAGTGGGTGTGAAGCAAGCCCTTAGTCTCTCTCCCTTTCTCTCTCTCCAACAGGGTACACAGCAGGTACCCCGTACAAGGTGAACCCCATGCAGTCGACCGGGGCACCTCCACCTTACTCCCCGTCTGCCAACCCCTACCAGATGTACCCCATCAGGAGTATCTACCCTCAGCAGAACCTCTATGCCCAGGTAGGGAGTGAGATTGGCCACACTGCCCACTCTGTACGTACCATGTCGGGATAACGGTGATGCAAAGGAAAGGCACCGTGTCCCGGTGACGGAAATACTTATTGTGATGCACAACGTGTGTTTTCGCTGTCTTTGTCCCCTAGCTCTGTCTGGATTTGTGGGTCTCACCCTCTCTCTCTCGCTGTCTCTCTCGCTGTCTCTCTCGCTGTCTGTCTGTCTGTTGGTGACTGTGTCTCTCTGTCTGTCTGTGTCTATGTGTCTCTCTCTCTCTCTCTCTCTCTCTCTCTCTCTCTCTCTCTCTCTCTCTCTCTCTCTCTCTCTCTCTCTCTCTCTCCCTCGTTCTCTCTCGTTCTCACTCCCTCGTTCTCTCTCGTTCTCTCACTCGTTCTCTCTCTTTCTCTCCCTCGTTCTCTTTATTTCTCTGTCTCTCACCCTCCAGATTGAGTTTGCCGTCCCCCACTCCCTTCCTCCACAGCCCTCTATCCCCTCCACAGCCCTCTATCCCCTCTCCCTTCCCACTCACCACTGTTCTCATGGTTATGATTATGCAACCAACCCTCCCGGTCGTCTCTCCCAAACTCCAGCAGGGGGCGTACTACACGCAGCCGGTCTACGCGGCGGCCCAGCCCCACGTCATCCACCACACCACGGTGGTGCAGCCCAACAGCCTCCCCTCCACCCTCTACCCCACGCAGGTCCCCACCGGAGCCCCCTCCCCATCTCCCGCGCCCGCCCCCCGCTCCGGTGCCTTGCCAATGGGCATGGTTAGCGGCACCACCATGGCCATGTCCACAGGTCAGCCATCGCAAGACGTCAGAGTGTGCCATTAATGACTTCCCCAAGTTCATGTTTTAGATTTATAATCCATCCCCCTGAGGAAATTATGAAGGAATTTGATCGCACAGCCTCTTGTTGGGGCTCACTTTCAAGTTCACTTTCTCCCCAAAACTCACTATGTCTGGGGGGATTGCCCTCACTAGAAGCCACACAACAACAATCATTCAATATAAGTATCTCTCTTGTGAAATGCCTAAGGAAGCATTGCAGCCAATCACCAAATCCACTGATGTTGTTCCCTGTCTAGTTGTTATAATATCGTAGACAGCCGTAACCCATCGCTGAACCCAAGTCAATAGACTTCATGCATGCAGTCCTTAACCATCCAGCAGGGACATGGTTTCTCAAGTGTATCTCTCTGTCCGCAGGCACCCTGCTGACCACACCCCAGTCCACTCAGCACATGGGAGCCCCGTCGGTAACCATGCCAACCTACCGGCCCCAGGGAGCCCCTGGGTACAGCTACGTGACCCCCCACTGGTAGAACCACCTGCAGCCCCATCTCCCCCTGATGTAAGCAGCTAGCCTCAGAACCCGTCGAGTTCCACTTAGAGACGACGTGATCTCCTCTTAACCATCCCACGCTCCATTCATCTCACAAGCACACCACCTGCGCTTCTATGAATGCATCGCTCGCTCCCACCGATGGCAAGGATAACAATTTCACCCCACCAATGATATTGACATTTAGTCCAGCCCCTAAAACTACTTCTTCTCTTAAGCCTTAAAAGAGTAATCACATTTTTTAAAGATTAATCTCCAGGCACCACATCAAACACTGTTGTACAGGGCGTTTTCTAGATGTACGATAATCATCCCATTTGTACGACAATTCTGCCCACTGGTATGAGTCTTCAGTTGTTAATATCTTTCTCTCTCTCTCTCTCTCTCTCTCTCTCTCTCTCTCTCTCTCTCTCCTCTCTCTCTCTCTCTCTCTCTCTCTCTCATCTCTCTCTCTCTCTTCTCTCCTCTCTCTCTCCTCTCTCTCCTCTCTCCTCTCTCCTCTCTCCTCTCTCTCCTCTCTCTCTCTGTCATTCTCTGTATCTCTCTGTTCAACTGCTATGTCTCTTGCTCACAGTGATAACATCACGTATTGCCTCCGTGGGGATCAGCCGGGCTAGGCACCAGGAACAAGCAGTGAAACTGAAGGGCCGACTTCATGTGTTTTTTGCGTTTTGTAACCGTTTTATTTTTTTTGTGTCAACGTTAGACTGTTTGTTTTTATTTTATTCTATTTTTTTTAGCCAGCTGGATTGTGGATTGTCTTTGTTGTATATGTTCAGCACTCTTCAAATCCAAACACTGGCACATTGTACAGGTCCTCTCTTGTATAGTTGTGGCTTCTTGACATGTTGGTGTCTGTATATATGTTCTTTGGTTCTGAAAACTGAACAAAAAGCTTATAGCGGCCAGTCAGTTCCTTCAGCAGTGAGAATGTAAATATTACTTTGAATGCTGACGTTTTCATAGATCTGTTTTGTTATGTTTTGTAAATAGGCCCTACTTAGCTCAACCATAACTTCCCAGTTATTTAATGGGAACAACATTTCATAATTAGTTTGCCTTTCTGTTTGCGAATAAGGTTGCGTTTCAACCGTGCAGCCCTGTTGGGACTGTTAGACACCAGGTGTCTGTCAGTTGTATTCTATTCAACCCTGTTTGTTTTTGTAGATTATAATTTTCTTTTTTCTTTCTTTTTTTTTATTTTTTTAATTTCATGATATTTTTAGTTTTAGTGGAAATAGATTCCGCTGAATGCTAGCACTGATGTGGTGGACCCTCTTATGTCGGGACACCTTCAAACAACGTTTGCAAAGCCATGTAGAAGATGTCAGCCTTGCACATCACCTATAGCGTACCAAGAAATTAAAAACCATATTTAGTAACACTCGATATATTCTATAAGTGGTATCCTTACATGTTTCGCTGGGTGTACTGTACGTGAGAGTGAGTAGTCAGGAGTATGTACACACATTCAACGCGAGGACTCACAGTACACTTTAAGCACCGCAAGAGCGTATAGAAAGTCCACATATGCACATTTAGGCTGTACAGACGTCGTGGGGGCCTATATTTCACCGGGTCTGTGTACACACGTGGACACTTGTGTACGTAAGGCTTGTGCATATACACAAGTCAACACTTGTGTATAAATGCCTTTTACTATGAGTATAAAGGATTGTTTTTTTTGTTGGCTTGTTCCAAGTGAGTATGTGTGTGTATGTGTTTATATAAATATATATATATATATGGGTATATATATATACATATATATATCTATAATAACTGTGGAATACATCGAAGTAGAAAACAACTATGTACAGCAGAGGGCCAACATTCTCCTTGCGTTTTGAAGTTCTTCAGTGTTTTTGTTCTGTTTTCAGTGCCCACCTTAGACACATAAACACTTGGCGTTGTGTCTCAAAGGTCTCTATTTTACATCCACTATCAGATCAAAGGTGGCCGTACTGTTTTTGATTACAAAGGTAAAACTATGAACATCGTCAAACACTGTTGTCACAATGCGTCAGGGTGCGTTGTTGCTCCTTAGGCTTTTTAGCTGCAAGGTCAGACAGGCTTCGCCATGGTCCTCGAAGCTCACAAGCCAAAGGGCAGTGCACCTCTTTGGCACACATTTGATTCTATTTAATTGTATTCTACAGGGTATGTGTATAAAAATATACACACATACACACAAAGGACTATACTGGTGTTGGGTATCGTCCTGTCCCAAACCAGGGCTTTGTGGTTGACGTCATCATTCAAAAAGCCTGGTCTATGCATAAACACGCAGGATGCAGAGAACAATAAACTGGGTTTGACTTTCTGAATGCTAGTTGGTAGGGGGGTTCAGTTATCCAGTGCATGCGGACCTCGCAATACGAGCCCAGCGATCACCTCACTAACTTGCGATGTAATACCTGAATGGTTGGATGGGTTTTCCCCCAGCCGGAATACCACACCGCCCGCCCGCCCTCTTCCTGGACACAATGCCAGGGTGGGATGGAAGGAAGTTTGCTCATGGGCCACGACCAGGGGAACACGCACATTGACTTCAGGGGTTTAGGTTCTGCTGCTTGGCGTGGGCGTGTATGTGTGTGTGTGTGCGTGTGATTTGAGTTGTGTTGCTTGACGTGGATGTGTGTGTGTGTTTGGATAGGAGTGCTAGATTAGAAACATTTGCACAAAGACGTAACGGTAATCTATGCCATTTAGAAAGGCAACTCATTACATTTTGTTGGCTTCTATTGGGTTGTATATGATTTGATTCTAGGTTCAGGACATTAGAACTGTCCCCTCAAAGCAAGTCTGTGTACTATTGATATAGTCATCAGAGAGTAGATATTTTCTGGTATTTTGATTACTGTAATGTCGTGATAATGTCAGTCCTAATGTTTTCATTTAAGTCCTATTGTCCGATTTTAGCTTAACTAATTGAGCCGCCACCCGCTCAGTCACCATATCCACACAATAGGGAATATCTCCACATTTTCTCATGAGCATTGAACAGCTAATGCTAAAACACATTTGTTGGGTCATCATTGAAATGAACATACTGGGTCAAAACGTGCTTTTGGCTTTTAGCAATATGGTCCTGGTCTATTTCCCGTCTACTTGATACTAGGGGGTGACTTTTACCTAACTGAAACCTATAGCATCGGGAGCATTTTCTCCTGCTTTCCACATGATGTGAAGCCGGATGTAATGTAATGCAAGGCCTGGGACAATGCACATGACTATTAAACAGACACCAGTCAATGTGAATGTTGTGTTTCATGCTAAACCAAGGGGGTTCAACCTGTATTCTACAAATATTCTTATGCATATCGTCCTTAAATTGCTAAAAGATATCTGCTCCATTAACAACTCCAATTGTGGTATTTTTGTTTTAAAATAGGGAGAAGGCATTGTTTTGCAAACCATAAGATTCGCTGTGCCATAATCGGCTATTGTTATTACCTATAACCATTGATAAGGCAAATATTCATGTTAATTGCTTGCATTTGTGACATCACAGATGGACATCATGTTAACTGTCTATAGTCTACATCTCCCTTGACCTTTCAACATGTAATCATGTATCCCCCCCTCCTCTCTCATACACACACACACACACACACACACACACACACACACACACACACACACACACACACACACACACACACACACACACACACACACACACACACACACACACACACACACACACACACACACACACACACACACACACGCACACACGCGCACCTACACACATACATACACACATATACAGGACACAAACTCTGAGTAATAGTAATAGTGGTTAATTTACAAGGATATAACGCCTACTTGCAAGTATAAGATAAAAGTATGGCTTGTGATCAAGGCATATAGGCATGATATGGTGCATTATGGCGACATTGGTGTATAATGAGATTTTGCACTTCGCACATTCGGTTTTTCCGTCCGTTGTAGTCACAAGTATTTCAAAGTGCAAGGAAACTCGCTCTAATTATTGTCGAGTATTGGGATGTCGCCATCTAAAAAAATATTATAGGTCTGTTTGTTACATGGTTACCTTTGGTCAAACAAAAGTTGATACTTTACAACTGTATGTCTTCCAAAAAACATATGTCGCCCAAAATTTAGTTTAGTGTGCATCTTGTGATACAGAATCTACCAGCCAATTAGTTAGACTGTAATGCTGGCTCTTAAGAAAGCAGCTGTGACGTTGGAATCTATCCTATGGTCTATGTATGGGTTAAGGTCAACAAGGGCACAGCCCTGCTATTAATGTGTGCAGATCAACTGTAATTGCTTTTTTTATGTTGTAGTTCATGAACGACGCGACAGGAATTTGTAAACCTTATTGTACCATCTTTAAGATTAAAAAAATATATATTAAAGAAAAACTTTGAGTACAAACCCATTTTGTTTGTTGACTCTCTGTTTTTGTCTCCTATAACCTATCCTAAGTTCCATCTTAAAACCAGGCAAATAACAATACAATCAGCCTATGCAAGAAAACAAGAAGATAAAGGTAATAATAATGTAATAAATACAAGTAACTCATAATTATAATACTTGTGTATATTATATTATGAATATATAATAACAATGATTTTCCGTGTCAAAGATTATGTCTAATCATAAATCCATTGAAATCATAGATAGACTGTACACAGATCAAAACCGATTCCAACATGCTTTTAATGCATGGCCCATGGATGTATCATCATATAACGGTAATCCATCAAGGTAAGGGATGGATACATCCAGGGTTATATCGCTAAAAGTCCTCAGGGGGTCGCCATATCTCCCTTTTCCCTCGCCACCGGAAACCCCACTAAATGGAAAACTTGGCTTTTATGTGCCTCGGGGCTGCTTGTATTTTCAACGGGACTCTGACGGTGTAGTCTTCTCGGGTTTGGATCGTCATGGCCGCTTGACCCAAGGCTGAAGGCTGTAATGTACTGAGTGTGTTTTCCCGTCCTCTCCTCAATCACTTTTTCTTTAAACGCCAACGCAAAGTTTACCGGGATACTTTTTTCCATTTGGTGTTGTTTTTATGACAAATCAGAATGCAACCCCCTCCAAGGAAGGTGAGTGGTCCCGTCCCGTTGTAAGCAGAGGCTACTTGTCTGCAAACGTCTCGACGACATGGTGCATGTTTGAATGTTGGAAATATTGGCTTTGTTACACACAGATCACTTTGAAAATAAGTGTATTTCTTTATTTGCGGAGAGTTGTACTGCTTTGTATGACTAGATACTACATTTTACATGCGGTGCTCCAAGGAATCTGCGAAAGAAAAAAAACAACATTTTAAAGATGTGTCCCATGTGTCTCCAATTTTGTGGGAAAATGAGAAAGCAACTTATTGTCAGAATGTGCTCTGTTTGGTTGACTTTAAAGCAGACGCGTATTTAGCGGAGGTTAAGTAAAGATAGAGAAAGCGCACTGCTGTAGGAAAATGTTTATATGGGATCAAGTTACAGAAACATGGCTCAACCTTTCAGAAATGGACCATTTGTGTTCCAGTTAGTTTTGAAAAACACTTTCAATCATATGATGTTTCTTTGATAATGTGTAGACCATTTCGAGAATTTTTATGCATATTGTTATTTCTATTTCTAATCTTTATATTTGTTATGCATTCATTATTTTTTATCGCGCCTCCGATGTATGTGGATTCGTCCTATCACGCTTCAGGTCATTATCATCTAAGGTTAAATCTACTGATTTGAATCGGGTGATGCGCTTAGGATTGATGTTTAATGAATAATATAATAATATTTTAAATATCATGCAAGTAGGCTATATCATCCTAGCGCTGGATTGTTGTTTCCTCGAAGTTAATCTGTGAGGGTTTTTTTTCTTTTGCACTGCCTATCATTCCATTAAAGTTCATACAACAGTGAAATAAATCTTTACATATAGCCAACGTTTATTGTTTGTAATTAGGAAATAGATGGTTCGTAATCATACAATCCACATTAGAATTGTTTTGCAGTTCATCGAGCAAAGCCTTACTAGTTGTACTTGACAAAACAAGACACATTAAAACATATTGATACCCATATAAGATGTAATTGGTAAATATCCAAACAAAGTGCTGAATAAACAAACAATCCATGCTCTAGTTTGGGTTTTTGTAGGATGCGTTAAGTCCCCTTAATACATATCAAATGATGAGGCTGTGGTTTAGCTCTATTGGCCAGCCTGTTCATCACGTTTTTTTTTTTATTTAATAGGCTACCTTATACCATCTTATCATTTTATACAAGTGGCACATGATAACTTGGGACGAGGAAGTGTTTAGGAGAAAGACTTATTTAACTTTCAAAATCGTAATATACTTTTGCATTCTAGTCGTTTGTTATTTCCATAATTTCCATGGAGCCATTGTCGTGTTATACCAAGTCATTGAGAAATGCATGGAGAATGCAACAGCTGCTATGCTAAGCGATGATGGCAGTGGTGATTACAATGGCAAATATATATACATATATAATGTCGGATTGACATTACTTGACATTAAACTACATACCCTAATGAGAAATTAGGTGAACAGCCACCAAGCAAATCACTACTTTAATAAAGGCCCTACACATCGCCTTTTTTTTGTTGCTTTAATCCACCAATCAGGAGGCTCCTACCTTTACCTTGAAACTGTATAATGTGTAGAGTGTTGGCCTCTACTCTTGGTTGGATCCCCAATGTCCACATTCTACATGACATCCTTGAGCAGCATGCCCTTGCCCCATGCGCTCCTTAACGACTGAGTTCACCGGATCAAAGATTCAGATTTATCACGAGTACTTACACTGTTAAAACCTTTTATAATATAAATAAAAACCATAAAGCAAAGAATACAGCAAGTCAAAGATATGCTCATGAACACACACACAAAAAAAAAGGATATGTGTTACCAAAAACACAGGCTGACGAAAAAGCAAAGACAATCATCTGCCTAATAACTCCTATAACAAATGTGTACAATATCTAAATGATCCACCCGCGTGCGTGTGAACCAGGTGCGAGTGACCCAGGAGCTGAAGCAGACGCATGCTGAGCAGCTGAGCCGGTTACAAGTCAAACACCAGACGGAGTGTGACCTCCTGGAGGACCTCAGGTAAGGACAGTCCCGCTCAAGGGCTCTTATTTTGGAGGAGCAGAGTAGAGCCGTGGCAGTGGTTGTTGTTTTGTTGTTTGCAGGGAGGGTGACGCAGTCATTTGGCCCTTAAAGGACATTAAATGTGTTTTCTAAAGGAAATTGTTAAAAAAAAAAAAAACTTTATTGTATTGTATTTTGTTTAAAGGCTTTTTTAAAGGGCCGAGAAATAGGTGTGGAAAGTGATGATAGCATTTCCCTTGTCGGTCCGGTCTGCCATTGGTGGTTATTAAGAGTTGAAGAGATCCTCCCACTTTTCTGGAAACAGCTGTAAGTGAAGGGTCACAAAGAACCTCCAGATGTTCTGGCTGCCCGGAGAAAAGGCGCACAAAAAAGGAAAAGAAAGAATGAGCGAAAGAAAGAGAAAAAATATTGTAATTGGAGGGACGGAGAATGTGCGGATATGGAGGGGGAGGCTGGGGGTAGGGGACGCTGTGATAGCATTCTGTAGTCGTACTCGGGAGATGATTCAGCGAAAATAAAAAATGGAAAACAAGAACGAATTGAGTCTGGTTTCTGTCAAACATTATGGGGAGGGAGGAAAAGGCAAAAGATACCAGAAAAGGAGCTTGTGTGTGTGTGTGTGTGTGTGTGTGTGTGTGTGTGTGTGTGTGTGTGTGTGTGTGTGTGTGTGTGTGTGTGTGTGTGTGTGTGTGTGTTGTGTGTGTGTGTGTGTGTGTGTGTGTGTGTCGGTGTGTGTGTGTGTGTGTGTGTGGTGGTGTGTGGGTGGGTGGGTGGGTGTGGAAATAAAGGCTGAGTAATTCAACAAAATACACACACGTAAACAGAAGGGGACTTCATGCAGATGTAGGCTCCAAGGAAATCAGTAGTTTTCTTTTCATTATCTGGTATTTTTGGCGTGAAATTCAGAGGCTCATCAGACTTGCCCAGACATGATTTAATGACATTGACGTGTAATGCCTGGAGCTTTTGGTGTCTGGGGTCAATGCCTGGGAGGTTAACATCAGCTCCTTATTTAATGACCCCCTTGTTAAGACTTCAAAACACTCCAAACACTGAAAGGGAGTTTTCGGCTACATTTTGTGACTTCCATGTCCTTCTTTTGTTTAACTGTACGTCACAGTGGCAGACAGAACGACAGTTACGGCAGTGTGGACCAGCCGACACATTTCTCTTCAGAAAGAATTTCTGAAGAGAAATGCGTTTGCAGAGGCGGAGCACTCATAGATACATACTGTGTTCCTTCAGAGGTTCTTGGGGTTGGCTGGCTGCAAGGGAGAACGGGCTGTGTGTTATGGCCTCCACCTCCCAACCCTCTGTGATTATATTACTGTAGGAAGCACACAGAGAAATGCACACAGTTATAGTTTGCCAGCAAGTCATTGGCCATTGTAATTGTTCCCTCATTAAGTTCGACTGACATTGGCTTGTTGAGGCATCTTGTTCTTTCTTTGTATTCCTCCAGGACTTTTAGCCAGAAGAAGGCAGCGGTAGACAGAGACTATGCCCAGGTGAGTGAGATCCTTTGCTTCTTCCCATTGAGGAGTGCGCGATCCAAGACATGAATCCAAACAACACACAACAACACAACTACTGTCAGAAGGGCTTCATCAACATCAAAACAGACCCTCTACCCCCCCCCCCCCTCCCCCCAAATATTGCGTCACATATACACCGGGTTCAAACCCTTGTGTGTGTTCTTATGCTGTGGTGCCAGGAAAAATGTTGCTATTCATCTCGCGGTCATAGAACTAGATCCATTCATGGGAACCCCAAACCCCAACAGAGAGGCCCACCAAGTCGGCCACACCCCGACTCCGACTCAGTCCCACCCTGGCCGTGTTATTCTGCCCTGGCTTACCTGGGATGTCCCCCCCCGTCCCCCCCCAAGCCAACCACTACCCAAAAACCCTTTTCCGCTCTCCTTGACTCTATTCCGGCTTTGCAGGCCGGTGTGGAATGTGCAGCGCTGATGTTAGAAGAAGGTGGAGGCATTGAGGAGGGGGGGGGGGGGGGAGTGATGGGGAGGGAGGGAGCTCCACTTCTTTAGCTCCAACCCTGAGCCAATATCATCAAACCGTCCATCTGCAGCACGCGCGGCCCGCGGCACCGGCAGCGTACAGTGTAGCGCATGTAGGACTTGGCACAGGGCCCCTGGAAGTGAACCTTGTGGAGCTGAGCTGCTCCCTGACTACTGTCATTACAGCCGCTTTGATCGACTGGGGCCTTATGCACCTGTTATTATAAGTGCTGACGTGTTGCCTTCATTGGGGTCCATGGAGATGGCCCGTGTGGAACCAGGTTTGAGAGTTGTTTGTCAATCAAGTTCAGCTTTGCTATTCTACAATGTAGAAATGTGTGCCCTAACGAAGCTGGGTTTACGGATGAAGAGCTTTCACAAAATGGTCTTATATAAATGAACAAGACAAACTCATAAAGCATTGATGCTTTCAGTGTTGATGCACCATTAACTATGGTGTTCATGCTGCATTAATCCACGTGTTAGCATCACATTAACAATGCTTTTAATGCTGCGTTAATTATGTTGTGAACGCTGCGTTAACTATGTTGTTATTGATGACACCTCCTTCCCATTTGAAATGGGTGCTGGTTCTAAGAAATGTATAAATACAATATCTTAATTCATGGATATGTTTAAATCCAGCTGAAGAACATTGAGTCCAGGTCGTAAGGCTCATATGAGACTGTGGCATTTACTATGGTCCCCCTAAAAGTCACCTAACCTTCACGGTGTTCATTTCAATGCAGAGGTTAAAGGTTGCGGTTTCCACGAAAGACGCTTAACTATGTGCTTCATGCCAGTGTGCACACAAACGTCTCCGTGTTGACGTGGCTGTGTTTTGAAGGTATTTCGAGTCCGAGCTTTACTTTTGTCCACATTTTCAAGACGCTGCAGTTTGTGCTAATAAATCCTGTGCGGGCGCGTTGCAGTCCTACGTGTTCCCCCTCCTTCCTGGTGACCTTTGAGAAGCTGACCCGCGGGGAAGCCAGAGGGCGGGGGAAAAAAAAAGGGATGACACTGCACTAAAGCAAATAAAGGATGTTGTTGTAGACGACATGGCACAGAACAGCTGTATCCGTTACTGTCAAGCCTCTGAAGAGCGGTGCAATCTGGAAGCACCGCATTCAGCCTGATGAAGTGTTGCGCCTGATTGCAGAGAGAAACGCTGAGACTTTCTAGACGCTGTTTGTTTTGAGAAAAGTGCCAGACATGCTTTTATCTGGCAGAAACCTTTTTATTTGATTAAACCTTTTGTTTAGCCAGGTAGATCACACGTTGAGATGAAATTACCCAAACTGTCTTTAGTAATGGCGAGCTGGGCAAGAGGGCTGCACTGCACAGGCTTAAATACAACATGAACCAGCAACAGAAAATACAACCTTTCGGCGATATTCCACATTTGGCACTAGAAGTTGCAAAAGGCCTCCTTTGCTCATTCGTTCAAAGACACCTTTTTGAATGTGCTGTTTGTTTTGTTTGTTTGTGTAGCCTCTCTCCTCTGCATCCCCTCTTTGAGACAGTTTTTGTCCGGGCGATGTGGAAGTAGCAGGTGTCTTCACTTGGTGTCAATGGCGCCCTGTGTGTCTGGTGCCCTTGCAAGCGTGCCAGTTATGTGATCAATTAGACACCGGCCGCACGATAGGGCTTGAATCAAAGTGGGTCAGGGCGGCTCTGAAAACCCCAACTCCCCTTTTTAGTCCCCCCCCCCCCCCCCATCTCCCCTCTCCCCTCTCCTCCTCTTCCCTTACAGCTGCCGCTGTTTGATATTCAAATCACAGGGAGCAATAAAATGACCCCCAGTGTGTGTGGCTCTTCCTCTGCATCTAACATCCTCCTCTACCTCCCCCACCTCCGTAACGTCGACCCCCCCCCCCCCCCCCCGACTGGGTCTGTGTGACTCCCCACAATGAAGAGGTTTGTGGCGGTGGGAAGGAGCCCCCGACAGCAGGGGGTCTGACCCCTCCTGGGGTGGGGGGGGGGGGGGGGGTGTCTTCGTCACCCTGATGGCGGCACAGCCAGCCGTTGTAACTCATGCTACAAGCTGTAACCAACACGAGGAAACATGGATAGGTGTGCCCTCCTCCGAGTTGTTTGTAGGTAGGTGTCAGGGTTCGAGTTGTACATCAACTTTATCACGCAATCACAACGTGAGAGTTGTAAGATTGATGGATATTGGAGGTAAGATCTTTATTGTCCATTTCTGGAAGTTTGGCTTGGGCTTCACAGTGGGAACACGGTACGAACCCATATAACGCAATAAAACATCACAACATTCCCTCGGTGGAATGATCTGTGACACTGTCTCCGGGTGGCGACTAAGAGGTTGCCCCTGGAGTCTCCCACAATCCCCTTGGCTCTTTGAAGCTCGGGGGGAACCCCACACTTTATAGTCCCAAGGGGGGGGTCAGGGGGGTCAGTGTCTCCTGGGAGAGGAGGAGTCCTGCGACGCCATTCACCGTGCATCCTGCTGTTTACAGGCTCTCCAGAAACTGGCCAACCAGTACCTGAAGAAGGAATGGCCCGACCTGCCGGCGGACGAACCAGCTGATCACAGGTCAGTGTTCACGGTCCCTGCTGGTAGAGAGCGGGGTTTGTGTCCGTAGTGATGATGAGGCCAGGCTTGGAATAAGATGATTTTGGTTTCACTGTGGAATTTGTCCATTCAGTCATCCAGTGTACGTTATAGAACCTGGTCCGTCGTTATAGCCGTTGTCATAACCCTAAAGGGACGCTCCTTACGTGGAACCGTAATTCAAATGAAGCGACAGCTTTGCATGTTCCACGGTCTTCACAGGCTTCAACTCGTCCTCCATTATCAGGATTAGTATTCAGATCTGTAGCTGAGTATGTAAAGTGGACTGAGGTCATCGTCAATGTGTGTGCTGAGGGACACTGTGTGGGTGGGTGGTACTCCCGTGTAGTGTGTGATAGCGGAGTGAGGAGGGGAATATGTTGCGGTGTGCAAACCAAAACCACTGCAATATCACAAATCAGAACAGAGCGCGCGCGTGTGTGTGTGTGTGTGTGTGTGTGGGTGGGTGGGTGGTCTCCCGTGTGTGTGTGTGTGTGTGTGTGTGTGTGTGGGTGGTCTCCGTGTGTGTGTGTGTGTGTGTGTTGTGTGTGGTGTGTGTGTGTGTGTGTGTGTGTGTGTGTGTGTGTGTGTGTGTGACGGTCTCCCGTGTGTGTGTGTGTTTGTGTGTGGTGTGTGTGTGTGTGTGTGTGTGTGTGTGTGTGTGTGTGTGTGTGTGTGTGTGTGTGTGTGTTGGCTCTGCCCCCTCCCCAACAGGAACATGTACTGCGTGTGGAGGTCCTACCTAGAGGGCACGGTGCAGCTGGGCCAGAACCGGACCAGCGCCTGCGACCTCTACAAGGCCCAGGTGGCCGAGCCGGCCAAGGCCGCACGGCTCCAGAAGGACCTGGAGCTCCGGAAGGTACCGTTAGACAAGGGGAGGGGGGTGGCTGCACTGTTCTGGGGTTATTCGAATGGGCCACCTGGATGAAGCCCCCACAAATTTGTCCTGCAAAAGAGATTCCTTAGTATATCCCAACGTTTTTTATGTCTGCGTTGTATTCTTATGGATACTTCATTGCTGTGACTTGAGCATCAGATGAAAGGTTGAAGTGGTTCAGCCTTATCTCTAACATATCTCCTCTGTTTAATGCCCAATATCCATGACCCATTATCCACACGCTCAAAGTTCAATCTCTCTGTCAACTGATCCCAGTCCAGTGTCACCGCGGAGCCTCATTTTACCATGATGACCAGTGCCGACGTGAACCCTTGTTTTCTCTCTGAGATCAAGGGTCTCAATGTCCCCAGAATTGCCTTTTCTGAACCCACTGACTTATTGCGCGTCAAGATTGACCTGGCTGACTAAACAGGGTATTGCCATACGAGTACTATGCAAAAGTTGATATCACAAATAACACATTTCTACTGCTCCGTCTCTCGGCAGTCAATTGATTTTTCGAATGATGTTGGTAACGGATGTTGTAGTGAAGAAAGGCGAGATTGTCAAGATGATTTAATCACTAAGGCCAGTACCGTCCTTTTTCCTCATCTTCAGAACCCTGTCTAGTCGTATGGGGTTTAACTCGCTCCAGGACTCACAGATGCATGCTGTCCTGTCCTGTTAGCCTATAAGCACACCACAGGTCATCTGTCAATCACCGTTTTGGGTATTTGTGTAGCTGCCTGTTTGTATTTGTACAGCTGTGCTCAAAACTGACAGCTCCTTTTTTGCCAAAAGAGGAACATTGCAGCGAGCCAGGTCTAACAACTTCCCCCCCCCCCCCTTCCAATTGTATTTTATTTATGACAACTGAAAATGACATTAGCATTTTGGCCTATTGTTTTATTAACAAAGCACACAGACAAGGTCTGCCTGCCATAAAAGCCGCAGCCCATTCCAATTGCTTGTGCGTATCATTAATGCACCACTTTACTTGTGATCTGAAGAGGCGTTTGAAGCTACTGTAGGATTTCTCATGATAGGACTGGATTGGTCTTTATGAGGCTATGTGTGTATGTTGGTGTATATGCTTCATCTCTTCAGATTATCTTTGGTTATCGTTTCCACACATCTATTTGAATGACGTTTTATGAAATGAACGCGGTGCATTCCTGACCCATACCTCCGGTGTCTGCCCAGTGTGTGGAGCAGCTGACGGAGGTGCAGGCGGGGCTGCAGGAGTCGGTGAAGGACCTCAGCAAGAGCAGGAAGAAGTACCAGGAGACGGAGGTCCTGGCCCAGGCCGTGCGCGAGAAGGCCGAGCTGGAAGCAAAGTATGCGCTGCTCTTAACGCAGGCACACTAGGAATTTCTTACAATTGGCAGGATAGTGTTTCAGCCACTGAACTGGACACCATCCCCTTGACCAAAGCAGGCGTTTGTTTTTTGTTGTTGGCTGCAGGGGACCTCATTTACTACAGTTCTGCTATTGTCTGTTTTGTTAGGTTTTTAAGTGTTGGGCGAATATTCTCAGTGGAAGGTTTTCCCCTCCCTTTCACAGCGCATTGGGGGACATTTTAAAAGTATTTAAAATATATTGGATGTCACATCCGATACATGGACGTCGGATGCAATTCTGATGCAATGTGTTTATTATCCTGGAATGTACTTTATTCTCTCACATCCTTAAAGTAATTACATTTTTGGTTTCTGCTTGCTTTGCTCTGCCCGCATTTCATCATGTAGCAAACCACGGTTTTATCGTTGGCGGGCTGAAAGCCAATCAGGGGGGCACTTTGTTACAACATAACTATTACTCATATTGCATAGATCAGCTGAATTGTGCAACCCGAGCACGCTGATTAGTTAGCGTGCTTCATTTTGGAGGTGCTCTACTACAACTAAAACAGATGCAACACTTTAGACAATAATGCACGTACGTCCTACCTGTGTTCCTCTCAGGTCTAAGCTGAGTCTCTTCCAGTCCAGATCTAGTCTCCAGAGGGCTAGTGTCAAGGTAAGCAAAAAACTCAAGGCGCAACAAGCAGTGTTGCAATATTTAGAGCCAAAGAACCAACCTCAGGTCACGTCTCCTCTCACAAAACCCAAACCGCATGCACGCATGAATCCATGCCCGTCATTCTGTCGTTCTTTACACCCTTCCTGAGTGGGGGGGCCGAACATTGATGTGTCAACCTTGTCCCTGCAGCTCAAAGCCAAGAGGAGCGAGTGCAACTCCAAGGCCTCGCACGCCCGCAACGACTACCTGCTCACGCTAGCCGCCGCCAACGCCCATCAGCAGCGCTACTACGAGAACGACCTCATGGACTGCATCAAGGCGAGTGTGTGTGTGGGTGCCCCTGCTGTTGTGTGTGTGTGTGTGTGTGTGTGTGTGTGTGTGTGTGTGTGTGTGTGTGTGTGTGTGTGTGTGTGTGTGTGTGTGTGTGTGTGTGTGTGTGTGTGTGTGTGTGTGTTCAGTATGTTTGTGTGTGTCTTAACATTTTAGTCATTTCAAACTTAAACCCAAAGCACTCAGCCGTGTCGGGACAAACGATAGTTTTTGAGAGTTTTCCTGTCCAAAAAAACTGCAGCCCTGCTACATTCACGCTCCGTGTCTTTTGCTCCGTTAAAACGATATGATTCAATTTATTTTCCATGTTCTGGCCTTAACTGACTGAAGTTAAAATTGAGGCAGAGTGCTGCACAACGTCATTTGAAATAAATCACTGAGAGAGAGCACAGTAGATCTAGAAACCAGAAGGCCTGCTACATTTTCTATTCCTTAATGAGTGGTTTATAAGGAGAGATCGACTATAGGTAGGTAGGTAGAGGGTTGGATGAACGTCTGGAGGGGACGGATGGAGGTATCGGAGATGTTCCTCAGAGCCTCCCTGCGCAGACAGTCACAAGGCCGGCTCGTGTGTGTTGGGTCTCCCAGGTTTTGGACGGAAGGATCCACGAGCAGGTGAAGGACTACCTAGTGTCCATGTGCCAGACGGAGCTGGACACCTACCAGGTGGTGCACACCACCTTCAACCAGCTCCTGGACAGCTCCAAAGAGGTGAGCAGAACTCCCCACCCATGCTGCACCCTTGCTTGTATTCCTATTAAAGCTGGGGTAAAACTAAAGTCTCCTCATCTAAAGTAGTCGTTTACCCCCCGATACTGTTATTATTAGTATTTGGTCAGAACAGACAAATGGAGACAGAAAAGACAAGTGTTAAACCCAAATCCTAGACCAGATATCTCAAATTCAAGGTATCCCCATTATCGCTATCATTTCAATGTTTCATTTTACGTGTCTCCACTCTCCAAACATTCACATCCGAGTCCCCAGCGCTTCATGTTGTTGTCTTAGGCGAGTCATGCAGATCACTACCCCCTGTCCCATCGTCTCCCCGTACATGTCTCTAATGAGTCGAGAGGCTTGAGTTACCCTCCCCATCTCGGATGGCACCGCCGGCTCGCCCAGTCACCTGAGCTCCTGGAGGAGGAGCTCAACTTGACACTCAAGCACCCACAGTCCACCCAGGCCAGTGTGTGTGTCTGTGTCTCAGGCAGACGGCGAGGGCTGCCATGTGGCCGCCCCGACACCCTGTCTTGTTTGACCCCAATTTCAGCCCAACCGCCTCGTGTACTTTCCATTTAGCCGGACTTCTGCCCTACAATAGAAGGAACACACACACACACACACACACACACACACACACACACACACACAACACACACACACACACACACACACACACACACACACACACACACACACACACACACACACACACACACACACACACACACACACACACACACACACACACACAATGCCGTTGTGTTTGTGTGCATGTATGTGTGTGTTTGTTTATGTTTTTTGGCCATCTGTTCTATCAGTTGGTGAAAGTCCCTCTAACTGGCCGTAGCAGGATTTCAGTGCACTCGGTGGAGCTAGCCAATCCAAGTCTTGGTCATTGTTCTCTCCCGCATCTGTCCATTCAAAATATATCACATATATCACATAGGTCAAATGATTTTAATTTATTTCCAGTTCAGTGTTTCCCTTGTGCAGCCCCAACATAAGATTATATTCACTTTCAATTAATGTAGTTCAGTAGACTTTCTCTTTTTTAAGTTCACTCAGGGAAGGACTTCAAGCCCAAACCCAAATCAAAGCATTAACGTGAACCCCAAGGTTGTGAACCCAAAGGATCTCTCTGTTAAGGATCTCCTCTCCATCCAACAGGTGCTGCAGGAGTTCCACCAGCAGCTCTTTGTGCAGAGGAACCCCACGTTCCACAAGGCTCCGGACTTCCTGTTCCAGCCCAGCGACTCAGACACGGTAAGCCCTCCGCCCGAAGGACCCTATGGACCTGGGCACAGTCCCGCGGTGACCAGCAGGGATACAAGGTGATGGAGAAGGCCATGGAGAAGCTTTTGTTTTTTTTTTGCAAACACATTTCCCTAAGACCTGCCATCCAACCCCAGGGCACCACCCCCTGCGTTTCTCCGAAATAGGTGTAGCTGGGTCGGGGTGGTCCCCGCGGGGTCGACCCTCGCGCCGGTGTGTCGCTCGGAAAGCTCTGGTAGCCACGAGCCAGTCGAACCCTTGCATGTTTGAGCCCTGGCGGGCGTCGTTATGCGTGACATAAAGTGACGAAACGAAAGTGAGAAGAGAAGCGAAATGTGGAACAATCCAACAATAGGGGGTACTAAATCAAACAATAACGGTGACCTACAGCGTCAACATTAGCGTGTGTTCCGTCGCACTTCCCTCACAAAAAGTCCCCCCAGCGCTGCTTATGCCAGCGCGTAGCTTCCCGTGCAGGTCTACGACCTCCTCGGTGTCCCTCAGGTCAGGGCCTCCACCGCCAGCTCTGTGCGCCCGTGCCCCTACAACCCCCCACCCATCCCCCCACCCTTCCCCCCCCCCACACCCCCTGCCACCCTACCTCCACCTCCTCTTCCCTCCGCCCCCAGCCCCCCCCCCCCCAGCCCCAGTCAGCTGGACACACTGGACAAGTTGGTTTGGAGAAAGCGGCGCGACGGCTGCATGCTCACGTTGTTTTCGTTGGGAGTCAAACAAGCGGCCGCCTGTTCCCTAAAGAAAACATTAGTCATGGAGAGGTGCCCAGACCGTCCACCCCCCCACACCCTAACCACGCCCCGCCCACTCTACACCCCCCACCCCCCCCCCCCCCCCCCGGGATCCGGTAGAGCAGTGACGGCGGGTGGGGTGGATGGACGGCGGGTGGGGGGGGAGGCCGGGTCAGAGGGTCCGGTTGAGCCGAGCCCATCTGCAAAAAGGGGGCATTGTAAGAGGGCCTCAACTGAGCGCGCTCACAGCCCAACTCCTCCTGCGCACACAGACACACACACACATGCACAAGCACAACACACACATACACACATACACACGTACATGACACACACACATGACACACACACACACACGTGTACATAACACACACACAGAGGGACAGAAAACACACACACACACACACACACACACACACACACACACACACACACACACACACACACACACACACACACACACACACACAGAACGCACACACACACACAGAACGCACACACAGATACACACACACATGTACATAACACACACACAGAGGGACAGAAAAAGACACAGCACACACACATGCATACATACACACACACACAAACATACAAACACACACACGCACACACATTTATGCCAAACAAACATGCATACGTACATGCGGGAGTTCAACATGGCCGTGGAGTCTCTCGGGGGATAACTCGTGGCCTTACTGCCAGTTCCTGCTCAACAAACCTTCTCACATAACTCCTCAACCTGGGCCCTTTATATCCCTATTCCCTCCATGACCCGTTCTGTGTCTCATCACCTCGTAGCCCAGTGAGCCCACACAACCGTACCTTTCTCAGTTAGGCTACTTTTGGTGGCTGCGGGAATGGGTTGATTTATTCCTTGCATGGTATTTTTAGGGATGTCTGACCAGTTACTGCAGACGATTCAGCATGAACAGAATTAGCTCTAGCTAGCCCTTAAACAAATGTCGCACCGCATGTCCGGCAACCAACAGATCAACACCACTCTCCCATAAGGAGCCTGCTTGGGCGATAGGAGGACTGGCTGATTGAATAGGAATTTTGTTACAGATAAAACCAATCTTCAATAAGATGGCATTAGAATATAATTGATTCTTACACCAAACCATTATCATTTACCATAAGATAGATAAGTTAATACAATAAAGACATTTAGAGATCTTGGTGAGAGCTCAAACTTTGCTCTGGACATAGCTGTTCATTCTGTTTCCTGATTCCCAGGATTCAAAACCTCAAATGATCTCAAAAGAACAAAAGCGACCAAAAACAGGATTTAACTTAACTTTGTCTCTGCTTGTCCTCTCTTTACACTTTCAATTCCTCGAATGAATGACACAGAATCTCTGCGCCCAAAGCCACGGGGTTAATCTCAATGACTCAGAACTGGGGTATGAGCATCCTGTGCCATCCCAAAATGTCCTTTCATCCACTAACGCGAGGCCTCAGGCATCCCTCCCATGAAGGGAGTGAACCAGCGGGCGACTGCAGCTCGAATCACTGCCGCACGAGACATGTGCCGCGCGTCACGGTTATGAAACAAAGTGCGTGGGGATGAGTTGTGAGTTATATGGAGGATGTGTCGTTGTGGAGGAAAAGCCGCGGAGAAGGCTGAAGCCATGTGTGGCGGAGCTCGGCTCTGGCCCGATGGGGAGATCCAACAGTTCTGCTTTATGTTTTATAGTTCCCACGTGGCCAAGCCATAATTCACACCATGATCGTCTTTGTCTTGTTTTTGACATCAAAGCAACACGAAAGGCATGCACATGCAATAATTGCCATTGTGCAGTCGTGGTATAGATGAGGGACCAACGCTGTATATGTCCTAACAATGATGTTTAAAATACGTTTTAGAGTTTTGGTCTAATGTCATAGCTTAAATGATCATACATTTCAATATAATCCATTCTGAAACAGTGGATAATCAATAAATAAGTTCATATTTATTCATCATTTACCATTTAGGGAAATACAACATTTAATTGTGCTTATTGCTATTAGCTGTATTAATCAATCTTCTGTCTCTCCTCTCTCTTGCTCTTTCGATCTCCCTTTCTGTGTCGCACTCTCTCTCTCTCTCTCTCTCTCTCTCTCTCTCTCTCTCTCTCTCTCTCTCTCTCTCTCTCCTCTCTCTCTCTCTCTCTCTCCTCTCTCTCTCTCTCTGTCTCTCTCTCTCTCTCTCTCTCTCTCTCTCTCTCTCTCTCTCTCTCTCTCTCTCTCTCTCCTCTCTCTCTCTCTCTCTCTCTCTCTCTCTCTCTCTGTCTCTCTCTCTCTCTCTCTCTCTCTCTCTCTCTCTCTCTCTCTCTCTCTACTTGCTCTCTATCCTAATATCCCCACCCGCCTGCGTCCCCAGGTGGTGCAGCTGGAGAAGGAGGGTGGCACGACGGAGGAGCACAGCCTGGACAAGGAGGCCCGCAAGTGGGCCAGCCGCGTGGCGCGAGAATACAAGAGCATCATCCACACCCAGAGGGTGAGAGAGAGAGAGAGACAGAGACAGAGAGAGAGAGATGCTTTCCATTTGTTTTGTTGCAACATCACTGCTAAATCAGACCTCCCACGACAACCACAACCCCACCAGTATAACAAGTCCATTACTCAATATTGAAAGTTTTACTGAGAGCAATGTCAAAAAGAGCCGTTGGCACTTCAGTGGTTTGTGAACCCCCCCATTCAGCCAAGCTTTCTTTCTTTCTTTCTTTTTTCTGCCTCTCTTCATACGCAGGAAGTAATGCTTCCAAGACTTAAAATGAGCTGCGCTTATCAACAGTTTAATTTTCATATCTGTTGCCAAGTACTGTTTCAGCAAGATATTTTTAACTTGGTGATGACGGATGAATCAATCAATTGCCGCCAAAGAATGCTAAACACCCTGAAAGGCCCCTTAAAGAGAGGGTCCAAACACTGTCCTGAAAGCCCAGAACACACAGGTTATCACTTCTTATTGGTTATCAGCTTGCAGCAATTGGAAGCAGCTTGGGAACAGCTGATTCAATAAAGAGCGCATTCTTTCAGGCTAATATGCTCCTCTCCCCAACCCAGATTCAAAACTACATGTGAGAAAGGTCATAGTCTGACTTACACTAATCTGAAAGGTGTGTGTAATGTAAACCAGCAGGTGATAAAAATACCAACGACGATGTGTAAATGCGTAAACATGGACTTGCCACGTGATATGGAATGAGGTTTTATTCCATCGGCCTTCCCCACATCAATGGTTTGTTATCTGGGCCCTCTGGATAACTGATAACAGCTCTGTCCAAACTCATAGATCAAATGCTTCCAGTAATCCAGAGGAAGACATCCTTTCCCGAAACCAGGAAATGAGTCACTGTTTCTCTAGCCTGGTTCATAACTTTTGCATTCAGGGGTTGTTATTTTTGATGTTTTGTTTGTCTCGCGATATCTTTATTATTTTTTTCCTTAATTTTTTTGATGACATTTTTCTTAAGGTCAAGTCGCGGCTGGAGTGGTGGATTGTGTGTGTGTGTGCGACTCTCTTTACAGTTTGTATTGTGTTTGTTGTTCTGTGGGCAGGCTTTGGAGGAGTACGGCACTCAGGAGAGCTCAGAGCAGAACATCAGTGAGATGGAGGCCAAGACAGAGGCCGCCAGACAGAACCTACGCAAGGCAGAGGTACTGACCCCGTGACACTAACGCACCACACTGAAATCGGAAATACTCTGTAAGAGAGAGGAACCGTTGACGAGTGACTCCTATCACAGAATAGTGTTTACGTGGTTAGGTGGTTATGTGTTTGTATTTGCGTTTCCTGTGCGTGTGCAAGCTATTGGGTGAACACTTTGACCACTTTGTCTGGCTCCTTTTGTCCCGTACATCTTACGCCACCTACTGGTTGCAAAGTGTAATATCACTTTGCAAGGGAATTTTCCCTTGCTGGCCTTAGAACATTTAATTGGTCACACTTCATAATAAGGGTACAATAATTAACCATTATTCATCAGATAATTATAAAGATAATACCGTTATTAGCCTTAACTTAACTTTTTTAACAGTTAAACCTGGTAGGGGGGTAAGGGGATTTGCTCAAGGATGCCTCCACGTTAGTCTGGAGGTGTTGGGGATTTGCACCCAAAACAATTAAGTTAACACCTTAAACACTAGACTATCCTGTACAAGACTGTCCTCTCAGCGCTGCAGAGCTATACACAAACAAACAATATGTCAGCTCCTCTCTGGCCCTGTCCGCACACAAAATTAGAACGCAAAACAGGTTAGAGATATCCATGAAACGTAAATTGCCATTAAAAAACTGAAATGCCGTCAGCTGGGGTTGTCCAGCTTGCCCCGTGATAAACAATATGGACACTTGGACAACTTCCTTTGTTTACCTCTTGGTGCTTATGCGCTATGGCAACAATGACAAAAGCCTTGACAGCATACATAATTCCATGCATGTCGCGAGGTAAAGCAGTCCATTCACAAGTGGTCACGGGAGATGCTTGTTCACACAGGGTCTCAAACACTGTGGATTTATCTGGTTACAAGACTGAGATGCTTGTTCACACAGGGTCTCAAACACTGTGGATTTATCTGGTTACAAGATCTGAGCCCTGTCTATTGTGTCACACACACACACACACACACACACACACACACACACACACACACACACACACACACACACACACACACACACACACACACACACACACACACACACACACACACACACAATGGTCGCAGTTGTGAAACCCCTGGAATAAATGCAGCCCTCTGATTGGTCGTGGTCTGACGCGACGCCCACTGTGTTGTCCGCGCCGACAGACGGTGAAGGTGAAGGCGGAGGCCCGCCTGGACCTGCTGAGGCAGGCGGGGGTTGCCGTGGAGACGTGGCTGAAGAGTGCCATGAACCAGGTGATGGAGGAGCTGGAGAACGAGCGGTGGGCCAACCTGGGGCCCCACGACCCCTCGCTTTCTGTAAGCACACCAGTACCAGCACCAATACCAGCACCAATAGCACACAGAACCAGAGCCACACAGTACCAGCACCAATAGTACACAGTACCAGCACTACGTAGACCAGTAGCCAAACCAGTACCAAGAGTACACAGAACCAAAGCTACACAGTACCAGCACCAATAGCACACAGTACCAGAGCTACACAGACCAGCACCAATACCAGTACCAAGAGCACACAGTACCAGCACTACATAGACCAGTAGCCATACCAGTACGAATATCACACAGTACCAGAGCTACACAGACCAGTACCAATACCAGTACCACTATAAACAGTATCAGCAGACCATATATACAGACCATTACCAATGCAAGTAACACTATAAAACAGTACCAGTACCAATATAACACCGTAGCAGTACCACAGTACCAGTACCAATAGACCACAGCACCAGTACCAACACCAACCAAATCAGTTCCAGTCCAATACCAGTAGCCACACAACACAGAGCAGTCCAGTACCAGTAGCCACACAACACAGAGCAGTCCAGTACCAGTAGCCACACAACACAGAGCAGTCCAGTACCAGTAGCCACACAACACAGAGCAGTCCAGTACCAGTAGCCACACAACACAGAGCAGTCCAGTACCAGTAGCCACACAACACAGAGCAGTCCAGTACCAGTAGCAACACTAGCATCAGTACTGGTGTCGTTACATAACTGGAACTCATGCAGCAGCACTGCAGCAAACCCGTACCACTCTGTCAAACTCCCCTCCTGGTCCTCTGCTCCCTCCTGCTCCTCAAGGGCCCGGCTGACTTTGAGCGTGAGGACGAGGAGGAGACGGAGGACAGCGGGGAGGCCCTGGACGACAGCAGCTCCAGCCCCTCCAGCACCCTGAGGAACTACCCTCTCACCTGCAAAGTGCTCTACTCCTACAAGGTAACCCCTGGCTCAGAGAGGGGAATTACCATATGGGATCCTATGGTTATTCAGACACCAGAGCCATCTATTACCATATGGGATCCTATGGTTATTCAGACACCAGAGCCATCTATTGATTGAAATGTTTCATTTCTTTCTATTTGTTGTCTTAGTCACCTTATGCGTCCACATATTTTTATTCATTCAACATTTTTCTTTGCACTTTAAACCAAATAACCATCCTGAGAGAAATCTTGAGGGAAAACTCCAGCTCTTCTGCATTGGTGTGCAGTTTGAGGTTAACGTTCTCATGGCCCCCCTCTACATCAGTCGTGCCAGCCAGATGAGCTGACCATCGAGGAACAGGAGGTGTTGGAGGTCATCGACGATGGAGATATGGACGACTGGGTCAAGGTACACCAGATTATTCTAACTCATGGTCAAAGGTCAAGGATCTGGCTATGACATTGCGAATGCCCTGATATACTTAAAACTCAGAATTGATGTGTTCCCATAGACTGTCATGCTGCTGTTAAGCACGCCAATTTTTGACAGGGTACAATATAGTTTAGATATTTGGGCTGAGACGAGACGCATTTACATGTGTTTTTTGACCATATGCAGGCATAGGTATAATGGAACATAGCGAATGGGAAAGTGTGTAGATTTTGTAGTTTGGCTGAATATCCTGCACATACTTGAATTGATTTGATTGCAAACCTGCCATTTTGTATATAGCAGTCAGGAACATGGGCATAGTTGTGGAAGTGCTGGTGGAAGTGCTGTACAAATGTAGATTATTCATCACAAGAATTTAAATGCAGAAATCGAATAGGCTAATAAAGTCTGAATTGTGAGATAAAATTCAGCATTCTGATAATAAAGCCAGAATACTTTGATGAAATTCGAGTTCTGATAATTAATTCCAGCATTAAAAGGTTCATTTAAGAAGGTTCTCGTCATTTGTCGCCTGGTCGTGGTGTTTTTTTTTTTTTTTTAAAGTATTCAGATTTCTCAAATTCTCTGACACTGCTTTCAGAACTACTTTCAGCGTGACTGGACAGAACTTCCTTAAATTAACCTTTAATGCTAGAGTTGCATGAACGCTATTGTGTGAATTAGTTTGGTTCTCTTTCATGGAAGCCGGAAGTGGGAGATTCCTTATTTTTTTTACCATTATTGTTTTATTGGGACAAACATTAACAAATTTCTCCGACAGGGGATTGATAAAGTTCTATCTAGACTATTGAACAGAAAGAAACACTTGGTCATACTTTACACACTTTACCACAGCATTGGCCTACTGAATGCCACAGATATAATTTCAGCATTGGACTGAATGCCACATAAATATATAATCATGTTTTTGCACGTTTGCAACGTTTAAAAGTTCAGGGTATAAAGTTCAAGTATATGCCTCTACTTGTATTGCTTAAGCCAATAGCCTTTTGAAGCAGTGTTTTTTCTGAATATTACCGTGTCTGTGGACACATTTCTATGCAGTCACATGTAAATATAAAAAACAAATTGACTTATGATGGTGTAGCCATGCATGTTGTTTTATTGTTAATATATGTCCATTTGTTTATGAATTATCCCCAAACTTGTCATCGTAACAACTTTATAATAAACATGTCGTAACATGGCAGATACCTGTGTATTGTTTATCATATGCGGTAAGAGTGTAACGTTTTCAACTCAGTTCCTTGGTAGAACCCACTTACAGTAAAAATCACTTCTGATGGAAAAAAAGATGCGTATGAAAAACACTTTTCTTATCTATTGTTACTATTATATTGTTTATGCATGCAAATGTAAATGTTTAAAATGTAGGCATATATTAAAAATACATATAGTGTAAAAAGTGGCTGGTAAAAAAGATGAGTGGCTGGTGGGTGAAAAAGTTCATTTCCATCGCCGCTCTGCTCCCTGCTCCGCCACCAGGCCAGAAACCGCAGCGGCCAGGTGGGCTACGTCCCGGAGAAGTACCTCCAGCTGCCCTCCTCCAACAGCTTGCTGAGCATGCTGCAGTCGCTGGCCGCCCTAGACGCCCGCTCCCACTCCTCCAGCAACTCCACCGAGCCAGAGCTGGAGCCCGCCCCGGCCGCCGCGGTCAACGGAGACGCCAGCGGTGAGACACAGCGCTTCCTAGCTCTCATCCACGCCACCGGGCTACTTTTGGGTCATTCAACCTCAACCTGAATCTGTCACTACCTGGTCTTCCGGCATATTGGGTGAAGCACCTCTTATGTTGTGAATAGAGTCTCCTATTGCATCATGGCAATAGGAGACTAGATTCAGTACCCGAGTGCTAACAGGGCCTTAGTCAGGCGCTAGCATAGCTAGGCATGTACTACAACTATGCACACAAACCTTCATGAAGACACACAATGATGTGTACTGTTGTCATAGGGGTTTAATGAGCTTTTGTAAGCTTTTACTTAGAGCCATTGAAGACCCCACTATTCAGCATTCCCCTTGTGTTATTTCAGATTGTACACAAAGACCCTGTTGACGCCCTATATTGACCAGCTCTTCTCAAGGCCTCCTTTTTTTAAAGACTGTAGGATGACCATTTACCTTGTGTCCAATCATATTTGCAAATCTAAATCCAATATTGTTAGAAAGGATGAAATGTGTGTCCAAGTGTGCATGCCTCATCCAATCCCCCCTTAGCTAGTCACATTAAGGATCTTGATTACGGAGATGAAAATATATTGTATTACAATCGGGACGGACTGGGCTCATGGAGTATCAGCTACGACAAGATGATGACCTCTCTCTCTCTCTCTCTCTCTCTCTCTCTCTCTCTCTCTCTCTCTCTCTCTCTCCTCTCTCTCTCTCTCTCTCTCTCTCTCTCTCTCTCTCTCTCTCTCTCTCTCTCTCTCTCTCTCTCTCTATCTTCCCCCCCACCCGACCTCAGTGTCGTTTGCCAAGGCGCTGTACGATTACGCGGGTCAGACGGAGGACGAGCTGTCCTTCCCCGAGGGCGCCATTATCCGCATCATGAGCCGGGAGACGCGGGAGGACGACGGCTTCTGGGAGGGCGAGTTCAACGGGATGGTGGGCGTGTTCCCCGCCGTGCTGGTGGAGGACCTGACCTCCGGCGGCAGCGGCGGCGGCGCCAGCACCCCCAGAGAGGACGGAGACGCGCCCAGAGACACCAGTGCACAGGTGGTCAGTCTGCCAGCAAGCACACACACATACAGGGTGAGACGTATACACACAGATAGACTCACACACGAACACCACTGCACAAGTGATGCCACACACACACACACACACACACACAGACACACACGCACACAGACACACACGCACAAACACACAGATGAACACACACAAACACACAGATGAACACACACACAGGTCCTAACGCCTAAGATCCCCCCTGTGCTCCCTGCAGACCCCCACCTCTCCGCTGGCGTCCACACCGGTCGCCAGTGACCAGTCTCCCCGCAGTCCCTTCCAGCCGGGGCCCTTTCACAGCAGTCCCTGCCAGTCCAGCCCCATCCAGACGCCCACCTCCCTGGGGGCCTCCCCCCTGTCCAGCCCCTCCAGCACCGCTGCTTCCTCCCCCATCGGCCGCCCTCCATCCTACTCCAATGGACACCACAGGGTCCCGCCCGTGCCCCTGAAAAGCCCCCTTCAGAGTAAGAGCGCGGGCTTTGCCTCGGTGAACCCCATCTCCAAATGCTTTTCAATGCGTTGTGTTGTGTTTATGCTGACCGTGTTTGATGTGTCTCTCCTCCCTCAGGTCCATCTCCAAGTTCTTCTCAGCCCCCCAAATACCCTGTCAATGCCTCTGGAACCATTCGTCCTGTAAGTTAACATGTAGGGGGGGGGGGGGGAGTTGGCTAGTTTTTCAACATTGCATGTCATTGAAGTCTGTTGTTATTTGAACATTTAAAAAAGAAAATCAAAAAAATAATATATATATTGCAATGATTTGCGAAACTGCCGCCAGGGTTAGTTTATTAGGGCCCGAACATCAGAGGAATGTTGTCCTTGACACGGGGCAGCAGATCTCCGTGGCGGGGCTTCAGAGAGTTGTTTCAGCTGTTCCTTCCACGGGCAGTGTGACATTTAAATACACAGCACACCCTCATGTCTTACCACTTTCCCTCCAGCAGTTCCTGTGCTTCCACATTAGCGAGCGTTTTCTAGTAGCCGAGGCAGAGCAATGCTAGAAAACCTCGGTCAGATCGACCTCAATCAAAGTATGACAAGAAGTGATAATACAACGTGTAGAGAAAAAATGCTGGAGCACAACAGCCCAACAGCAGGGTACACAGGGAGGCCCACAGTGCACACTGTATAATAGCCTTGATTGGACAGCGTAGGAGACTGACATATTGACATTTTGTTCCTGTTCGAACTCCTGGCGATCGGAACGGGACTTGGACGTGTGCAGGCGATGACAAAATTAAACCGTCAGTGTTTTTTTTGCGGCTGGATCTCTAACATCTGTGTGGCCGCCAGGTTCGAGCTGCCCCGCCCCCTCCGAAGCAGCACCCCCGTGGGCAGGTGAAGAGGAGGGAGGAGGTGGAGATCACGCTGGTCTAACGGGGAAGCTAAAGCGAAAGCTCCTACGCTTTTCAAACACATCTCCATATTAACGCCCGTTGGGAGCCGGCAGGAAAAACAAGGGGACGCCTGGTGGATTAAGCCCCTCCCTCCCTCCTGGTCAACCAATGGAAACTCCCGGCTCCCACTCTCTCTCCCTCAGCAGGATGGATCATCAGTCTACTCTATGAGGCTTTGCCAGTATGTGTTTTTTCTCTAAATAGCCTTTTCTACATCTTTATCCCATCGGCATGCTCTTGTTAGCGTGGTGGAAAGAACAACTATGTGCCTTTACCTTTTTACAAACCTTTATTCAGTCTTCTACTTCTCCGGTTTTCTACTTCTTCTAGGTAAACGGTTTACTATATTCGAGCGATACCTTGCGGATCCTTCTGTGACTCTCTATTCATGTCTCTTCTGTTTTCCTCTTATTGAACTATATCTTCTTATCACACTAATTGTTATTTTTATAGTCAGGCTTTGAGTCTCGTTACCTCGTTGAAAATAGGAAAAGGCAGAATAATTACTATGCAGTGAGGAGTCTTCTGGCGGGGGTAGAAGATGTGTTGTCGCTATACATGTGGAAAACAGACCCCAAGTCACAAAGAGGCTGGCCCTCTTTTTAAAGAAAAAACAAAACTAAGGGATAGTGGCAATTGTAGTTCGAAGTGGTTTCATTGGGAAATAATCCTTTCTGACTTTGATAGTGAGACCAGGATCAAGTTTCGTACCGTTAATTGTATTTTTGATACACCCCCCCCTCCCCCACACAACAAACACACCCACATTTAACATTGTTTTCTAACAGCAAATTCTATATTTTCTAGCTGAGGGATATCCGAACGACTATATATTATGTCAATTCTTTCTTTGTCCTTCATAAAAATAGACTAACATAGGCCTTAAAGGTTGGGTATGGGATTTGTGAAACGCCAGCAGATTTAGAAAATACACAACTTAAATGGTCCTACCCTCTCTCTTTTTACTTACTGTCCAATGCCACTCAGTGGTTCTGGAAATCATTGGCTGGAGTTTTTCCAGCCCTGTCTGTTCCACAGATGATTGACTTGTTTCATCTTCATGTCAGTACTTCTATCTCCGTGGCTGTAAGTGGGTTATGATAAGGATTTCAATTAATTTTGCAAAAATGGCCAAAAAAGAGAATTCCATACCCAACCTTTAAGTAGATTGGTTATAGGGGAGTAGTACAACGGCCAGGAGTTCAGCAGGCAGATGCGGCCCATGACAGTGTTCATCCAGGCTGTTGGACCGGTGGCGTAGAGAGAGACGCAGGGCCTGACTCCCGCCTCTATGGCGGGGAAACCTCCCGAGCTACGAGCTGCTAGCTGGCTATCCAGTGGAAATGTATATAGGCTATATATATACTAGCGAACATACTGAAGCACTTTTTGAGATATTTTGTGTTGTTTTTATCCCTTTTCAGTATTGCTGGTTGGTCTCCTTTGTGGACACTCCATCGTTTGTTCTATTTTTCTTGTTTAGACATTTCAGTTTACCAGTTATATAGGTATGATATTGTTGTCTTTTTTTTTATTGCCCTAGAATTATTTAGCCTTTAAATAGCCATATTATAGGGTATTTTGTTGAGATTTGGGTATTATATTTCATCGTATTTTGAAATAATTATCGTTTACAGAGAACTCGGAGATGGATATTGACAATTTTAAAAATAAATCTATTGAGACAAAAGTAAATTTGTTCAGATTAAAAAGATATCCTTCAGCCTTGTTGCTGTGTTCTCGTTGATCTCGTTGAGATCTGAATGTCATCAAACTTGTTTTTGAAGTTTACATTTACCCTGTTCTATATAAAGATCAAAAACCATTTTCTTTTCCCAATAAAAAAGGGAATTATTAACGTCATGTTGATCCTGGTAACAAATTGTATTATTTTGGGGAGGGGGAGGGGGGGGGGGGGTTATTATCTGAAACTGAAATTCAGTTGGAAACTGCCCACAATGTCAATGTAACGCAAACTCTACATAAGTTGAGCATTACAGTTATATACCAGTGGATGATAAACTGTATTTATTGTGGACAAAATGTGAAATAAAATTAGCTGAAATAAAATGCATACTTGTTTCTATGTTTTCATTGCAGCCTTGCTTTCTTAAGTACACAAGATTGAGAAAGAGAGTAAGAATAGAAAATAGACAATTGGTTTGTCTGCAATGTTAAGTGATGTGAGTGAAGGATGGTAAGAGAGACATGGGGTAGAGATGGGTATACATACAGGGGGTTATCTAGGGAGGTAAGAGATGTAACATGGCTCTTCTCTTACAAACTTTAGAATTACACTCTGCAGAAAGACTGGTTACTTCTCTTTATTGTTTGCTTGAAAAGGAGTTGATGACACAAAGTCTAGGTGACTCAAATCGATGGATCTCATTCCAGAGAACTGCAGATCTTTGTCAATAAGAAGGTCTCTCTAAAAGGATAACATGTTCCTGAGAAGCTTGTTCATCACAAATAAATACCCAGTTGGCCAGGGCTAGAAGCTATGAATTGATTGATTTATTGAGGGATTACTGATGCAACATCAACACCAAGAACACTTACCACCACTCGGTCAGAAATGAAGACTAGTGGGTGGCCACCATAGTAAAAGCTTAATTGTACAGAAAAACCGATGCACAACAAACATTTTCAGGCAACAGAATAAAATTCAATCGAAGACAAAGTAAAAAAAATAATCACCTGGAAGTACACTTTTAAATTAGTTAATCTAAAAATTCCAGCAACCAATTGTTGGAAGTGTGAGATAATGTGATTTCTCTGACTTTTTCTAGGCGCTCCTGCACACTCTGCTGGATATTAGGGGAACTTCTCTCTGAACCCTTTTTATAGTTCAGCGGCCATTCAAAGAACAACATTGGAGAGGTTCGGGAATCGGGACAAAGTATGCGCGGTTAATTTGGTACTACCTGTCCCAAGTTATAAGTAGCCTACCAAATTAACCTACCTGTATCTGAAGATATGGATCTCACTATGTCTATAAGCAGGTGGATATTTACATTAATATTCGGTAGCCATTGTGGAGATAATAGCCTACATATTATATTAGGCTAGTTTTCTCTATATTCAATTAAACTATGGTGGGTTGAGGAATATTTGAAATTGTCATAAATAGGCTACTTCACTATGGATCTCTCCAAAAGATATGCAAATAAGTATCATTAGTCACTGATGATACCACTGATGATTGCTTCTCGTCTCATTCCAATGATCAGTGGCACGGGACAAGGACATTTCAAGAACCCGCTGCATGGCCTCATCTAATAACAACCATGTCATTAGTTACATATGAATAACCACAAATATTGATAATGCATGCCATTGTGAAGTCTAGAATATATTGTTCGAACAAACAAACACGTGAATTGATCATAAAAGTATTGTGTGTTTCGAAAGTAGACTAAATGTGTACACTAGATTCCTCATTTTAATCATGTTCTCCTGAGAGTGGAACCATCCCACACACACAGAAACACGCACACGCACACCGGAATTCCTGCGAGACGCAAACCAAAAAGACAGCGCAAATTAACACTAACGAGGATGATCTTTCCCCGCGCATACTCGTTTGTTTACATTCGCACATTTCACCGCAAAGACCTCTGGGCCACTATTTCGTCCGACGCGTTGTATTGTGGGCAGCAGCCAGTGGTCCTATGAGCTCGGCGTCTTGCTCCTCCGGTGGAAAAGATGGCTGCTTCGACGGCAACGTCGAGCCCTCTCCCCGGTTTAAGCCCAAGTTACGCCGTGATATGCTCCTTTCTGGAGCGGTACGGCGCCTTGCTGGATTTACCGGAGCTCACCTTCACGCAGCTGGAGCGATATCTCCAGGACACGTCCTCAGGTAGAGCAGGCGGAGAACTAAAGTGCTATGGGGGATGAGAGTCTACACACCATTGCATGAACGATGTTGCTATCGTGCTAGCGGGCTAAGCGCTAGCCAGTTGTGTTATTGTGTGGTTTCTGACATGGTTGTGTGTTTAAATTGGATGTAATCGTCCCGAACATCTGTTAATCGAAGGAATATTCGAGGGAGATGACCGTTGTGTAATAATTAGCAGCTTAGCTGCTAATTTATGTGCGTTTTTCGTGCAGTTAGGAGCTTTAAATGCATGTTGTTTTACAGGCAGCCTTTATCTGCTCTCGAACTGGTTGTGATACAGCGAGAAAGAAATGTGCGATCTATAGTGGAGTGGGGATGGTGCGGACGAAATGTGTCCTTGTGGATTTTGTTGCAATTGTGGTTCTTAATGATCTGTCGAAATCCTCCACATTGCATGCGTTGTGCAAGCAATTAAGCACTTTATTTACAGTTACAATATTTTGGCATTTCGTGGTCGCGCATGCGTACTCGGAACCCCAGACTTCCTGATTATTCTGTAATTACGCCTCGCGCAGCAAGCAAGTCCGTTCAAACTAATTGGCGAAGTGTATCCCACTTCCACGTGTTTTCAGCACCACTGCTGGGTTTTTAAAAATAAATCGATTTTGTGTGGTCTCTGTTTTCCAAAGCGCTATTCTCGGAGGCCATCTTGAGGAATACGATACAGAGCCCTGACAATTTACTTTGTCAGAAACTTCCACTTCTTTAAGAATATAGCCTGTTCAAGCGAAGGCGTTTTAAAAGCCTTGTACATTATACAACTAAAACAATCATATCAAATATGAATATTTTTAATATATCAAAGTATGGTTTTACAATTAACAAATCATGTTTCCTATATCATGTAAAATGTTTAATTCTCACGTTAAAATGAAAGAAATTGCACCTGAAGAAAAAGATTTTTTTTAATGATTTCCGAATTGTTTTTGTACATTTTGTTTAAAAGGAAACCAGCGTTTGGTATTGTGTGCGTAATAATGTTACATTTATATTTATTTAATAATATTGAACTACTGTAATAACGAAAGACTATAACCAAATGAGAATACGGTTAACAAAATGCTAATAAGTTAATAACTAAACAATGTGAGGGCTCGTTTCCCATCATATTGGTGATTCCCTGTGTCACCATAAATGCACAGGAGACATAACTTATTTTTCTCCAATGCAAACAAACAGTTCCTAAGCTTCTGGTGGACCTTCACATGAAACTGCTGAGGAAGATCGGCAAGTCGGTGTCAGCTGAACGATGGGAGAAGCATCTTGTAAAGGTAAGCAATTGGTTTGCGTGCCGCTGGATCTGAACTAGCAAGTCTGTTTGCTCAATTTTATAATTAGGATGGTTAATATGCTTATTTGTTACTGCATTCCAAGGCAATGCATTTGATTGTCATGACAATGTATTCAAATCGTTAGGCCTACTTCATAATACATTCTATCTGAAATGTATTTTCAGTTTAAAATTGTTTGATTATTTGTTTTTGGTTTCAAATTGCAGTGACATTTCTCTGGTCGATTGTCCAGACATCTTTGTTTTGTCACTGCTTTAATTTCATCCTGATTTCTTCTTTTTTAAATATTTTTTAACATTATGTTAATTAAGTGTACTCAAACTACTTTGTGTCTTACAGTTATGTCAAGATATCAACACTACATGGGCATGGGAGCTTGAGGAAAACGGATACAAAGACATGTCTGTGGAGTGCAAGACAGCAATTCTTAAAGTGAGTGAGGCGTATAGCATCTCCATTCAAACTAACAAATTTGAAAAATGCTGGTGTTTGCAAGAACCCGATGACAAATACTCCTCTAAAGGTCATCTGTGACAAGGCTATGTCCTGCTGGCATTTGTTCTAATATTTCAATGTTGTATTTAATAATGCTGCAGCTTTGACATTTATCCCTCTGAGTTGTTTTGTACATATTCTTTTATAAATGTATATGTAAATGGGACTTCTTTAGCTTCTGTGCAGTCCAGTTATTATTTCACAGTATTAATCCCCAAGGTTTCCCATCAGACTAAACCTACTTTTTTGTATTTTTCCACAGTATTTGTGTGAATGCCAATTTGATGACAATGTTAAGTTCAAGACCGTCATCAACGATGAGGATCCAGATAAAATGCGGCTGCAGCCGATTGGTCGAGACAAGGACGGCCAGATGTACTGGTACCAACTGGACCAAGAAAACAACGTGCGCGTCTATCTGGAGGAGCAGGACGACCTTGACGGGTCCTCTTGGAAGTGTATTGTTAGGTAGATAGAAACATGCTTTTCCCCCCCAATGATTTTAACCAACGTTTAACAAGCAGCGTGCCAGACAAAGCTTTTGCAATTTCCTTTTCTGATTGGTGTAAATAGGAGCAGAGTGATGTGATTTGCTAATCATATTTCACTTCTTGGTATTTAGTTTGACATGCTCCGTTGTCTCAAAGGTCACCAATATGAGTCAATCAAAAACCATAATTGCACTATTACAACAGAGATTGTGTTGTTCCTCAGTTTAGAATGATGGTTTACATGTTTGGCACTCTCAAAACCAGCTGTTCACTAATACTTTGTGATGGTGATGTGTTTAATTCACAGAACCAGACATGACCTGGCCCAGGTTGTAGCTTTGCTCAAGACCCAGATTGACCCTGAACTGTTGGCCAAAGAGAAAGAGGCTAGTGCTGTAGAAGGAGGGGAGAAAAAAGATGGAGGTAAGTCCTGGAATAGTCCTATAGTGCCATTCTGTAACGCTTACATTTAGTATATAATTTTCTATCGTTTCGTCATTCTTTTGTCATGTTCTGTATTATTTTTTTTTACAACAAACACATCTAAATGTTTAACACACCCCAAAATCGAACTCTTTAGATTTGGGATGCTTTTACATCGGAGGTGTTACACTGATACTTCAGTAAGTTTAGGATGGTGGGAGCACTCAAACTTGAACTCTGTTGTGTTCAATCACGTCCAATGTGCGGTTTATATTATGCACATGCAATAAACATCCAGAGAATGGTGGCAACTGTACCTCAGTTGTCATGTTTCCATTTTAGTCACATTGTTTGTTTTTATTGAAAGAGGGATTTCGATATATGTATCTATGCTTTCCGGAAGACAGTGACACCACAAGAAACTTCCCAAACAAATTACAAAGTAGATTGGATTGGAACGTACATTTTGGAAGCCTTTTGGGGGAAATTAACAGCATTTTACAAATGAGTCACTGGTTAGGACCAGCTATAGGTGTGAAAGGGAAATGGCCTTTGTCAATACAGCTTGAAGGTTAAATAAGTATTTCACTGTATGCATATTCATTTGCATTATGTGTCTTTTAAATAATTTCAGATGGATTAAAAAAGTCTGAGGACGTAACGACTGATGATGAAGACGCCAAAGACCCATCAAGCTCCATCTCAATAAAAACTGAGAGCAGTGAAACGCAGCTGCAGAAAGATGACACAAAATCTGAAGTACCTGAGGCCAAATCCCCCCTAAATGGCCATTGCAAAGATGAATCCGAACCTGTCGACCAATCGGACAAAGCTATTTCAAACACTCGAGTCATTGTAAATGAGCAGGCTATCAAAGAAGAGTCCATGGAGGTAACGGAGAATAAAATCAAGGAACCGGTGCCATTTTCTGAGGTTGTATGTATTAAACCAAAATCTGAACCAGGCGACCAGATCCGAAGAAATGCCATTGAAGAACACCAGCGATCACTCAAGAATGACCAGCAGGCCAAAATCCCTCTGAAAAAAAGAGGGATGAAACTTAGCGAGGATTTTGACAAAAACTGTGGGACTAATATCATCACTCAATGCCCACCCAATACCAATTTCAAAGATGCTGCAAAGGTGGTAGGGACTTCAGGAGAGAAATTGGGCGAAAAGGATCATGTGAATGGAAACACCAATGTCAAAGAATTTACAGAGTGAATCCAGTAACAAAGAGCCACAGCTGGCACAAAGTTTGAGTGTTAGTAAAATCATTGAGGACCGAAACAAAACGGTGACATCAGCAGAGGACGTTAGACTTGCCGAGAAAAGGCAAGGCTCTACTCTAGACAATACATCCACAGAGCGGCAAGGCTCATCAAGTCAGTTGAGTCTGGTTAATAAGGTGATCACTGTTGCTACTGGAGAAAATGTACAGAATGACAAATGTCCTCTTAAGTCTTCCTTGCCTCTAACAGAAGGGCCTCCAGCTCCATCTAAGGATTTAAATGTCACACTTTCAAAATCATCTGACCACGAAGATCTTAGCAATAGAGACCATTCTAAATCAATCAATGTACCAGTAGGTAAAATTATTGTAAATACAGAAACCGGCTTGAATCATGAAACTGAGTCGTCATTTGCAGTCTGTTCCAGCGGCCCTTACAATTCGAAAGAAAATATCTCGAAAGACGAGGATATGCTGAAGATGGACTCAAAAAATGCTGACAGTGCTGACATTAAGACAGACAAATCACACGATACAGAAAACCACTACTTAACCACTACTGCAAAAACTGCAGTAGCAACATCAGAGAAAGCTAGTATCCAAGAAAAGAAAGACACTGTACCTGAGGAGGACCAGAAAAAAGGAGCCAAGTCTCAAAAAAGAAAGCTAAATGATGGCACAGAGACCCGTGAGGGCATTTCGAAGTCAAAGGAGGCAGAGTTGAAAGCTGGTGATGTATCGAAGCCAATGGAGGTAGATTCCAAGGCTGGTGATGATGGGTCAAAACCAATGAAGGTAGATAACAAGGCTGGTGTTGAAGTATCAAAGCCAATGGAGGTAGATTCCAAGGCTGGTGATGATGTATCAAAGTCAGAGACAAGTGCTCCAATTACAGCGAAAGAGGGAAGCCAAACTGAAATAAAAATGAAGAAGGCAGATCAAGACATCAAGAAACCATTAAATACGGCAGAAAATAAAATGATTTTCAAGCATTCTGAAAAAAATCGGACACCGTCTGCAGATAAACATGAATCGATGCCGGACCAACCGTCTAAAGTTGACAAATCCTTGTCTACTTGCAATCGCCCCCATGAGGGTGAGAAGGCGTCCAGCAAGGAGAGTGAGAAGGCGTCCAGCAAGGAGAGTGAGAAGGCGTCCAGCAAGGAGGGTGAGAAGGCGTCCAGCAAGGAGGGTGAGAAGGCGTCCAGCAAGGAGGGTGAGAAGGCGTCCAGGAAGGAGAGTGAGAAGGCGTCCAGGAAGGAGAGTGAGAAGGCGACTCCCAAGGAGAGTGAGAAGGCGACTCCCAAGGAGAGTGAGAAGGCGACTCCCAAGGAGAGTGAGAAGGCGACTCCCAAGGAGAGTGAGAGGGCGACTCCGAAGGAGAGTGAGAAGGCGACTCCCAAGGAGAGTGAGAAGGCGACTCTCAAGGAGAGTGAGAAGGCGACTCCCAAGGAGACTCTCAAGGAGAGTGAGAATGGCGACTCTCAAGGAGAGTGACATGGTGGCTAGCAAGGGGGGTGAAAAGGCTTCCGTCGAAAAGGCTAAGATGGTAACTAGTAAGGGGGGTGATAAAGTGGAAAGCAAAGAGAGTGAGAAGGCAGCAAACAAGAGTGACGAGGCTTCCTTCAAAAAGAGTGAGATGAAAGCTAACAAGGAGAGTGACAAGCTAACGAGCAAGGAGAGAGAGAAGGCTTGTAGCAAGGACAGTAAGAGTGTCTCCACCAAAGACTGTGTGACGGCTGTTGCCAAGGAGAGTGAGAAGGCTGTTGCCAAGGAGAGTGAGAAGGCTGTTGCCAAGGAGAGTGACCACAATGCTAGCAAGGAGGATGACAAAGGTTCCACCAAAAATAGTCAGATGGCAGCTAGCAAGGAGAGTGTGAATGCCTCCGCCAAAGAGAGTGAGAGGGCAGCTAGCAATGAGAGTGACAAGACAGCCAGCAAGGAGGGTGAAAAAACTTCTGCCAAAAAGAGTGACAAGGTAGCTAGCAAGGAGAGTGACAAGGTAGCTAGCAAGGAGAGTGACAAGGTAGCTAGCAAGGAGAGTGACAAGGTAGCTAGCAAGGAGAGTGACAAGGTAGCTAGCAAGGAGAGTGACAAGGTAGCTAGCAAGGAGAGTGACAAGGTAGCTAGCAAGGAGAGTGACAAGGTAGCTAGCAAGGAGAGTGACAAGGTAGCTAGCAAGGAGAGTGACAAGGTAGCTAGCAAGAAGAGTGACAAGGTAGCTAGCAAGGAGAGTCACAAGGACGCTAGCAAGGACAGTAGGAGTGCCTCCAGCAAAGACAGTGATAAGGCTGTTGCCAAGGAGGGTGATAAGGCTGTTGCCAAGGAGAGTGAGAAGGCTGTTGCCAAGGAGAGTGAGAAGGCTGTGGCCAAGGAGAGTGAGAAGGCTGTGGCCAAGGAGAGTGAGAAGGCTGTGGCCAAGGAGAGTGAGAAGGCTGTGGCCAAGGAGAGTGACCAGTTTACTAGAAAGAAAAATGACAAGGCGGCTAGCAAAGGGAGCGACAAGGAAGCTAGCAAAGAGAGCGACAAGGAAGCTAGCAAAGAGAGCGACAAGGAAGCTAGCAAAGAGAGCGACAAGGAAGCTAGCAAAGAGAGCGACAAGGCTTCCTCCAAGGAGAGTGAGCTGACTGCCAAGAAGAAGGCTGACAAGGCTTCCAGCAAGGAGAGTGAAAAGGTTGTTACCAAGGAGAGTGAGACGGTTGTTACCAAGGAGAGTGAGAAGGCTTTTGACAAGGAGAGTGAGAAGACCTCTTCCAAGGTGAGTGCCCAGACTGTTAGCAAAAAGAGTGATCAGGCTGCTAGCAAGAAGGGTGAAAAGGCTTTTGCCAAGGAGATTGATGAGGCTGCCAGCCATAAGATGGACCCGGATGTGGATAAAATCAACCCTGAAAATGACAGTCGAGACAAGCAGAGCAAAAAGAGCGCTGCTACAGAGAAGCCTGATGAAGATGTTACAACTACCAGCAAGGTTGATCAACCAGACTGCTCCAAAGCGTTGGACAGCGACCCCCGCATGGCCAATGAGGAAGAGGAATCCGCAAAGCACAAAGAGGACTCGGACAGCGAACCGCTGCAAAAGGTCAGACGAGGGGGCGCACGGACGAAGGCCAAGCCTCGTAGACGGGTCAAACACCAGATTGAGGAGAAACCGGCTGATTCTGAGTCTGACAGCAACATGAGGCGGTCCCTACGACGGTCGGCCCGGATCTCCAGACCAACTGAGAAGGTGGTGGAGAGACGGCACACCGAACCCTCGCCCGAGAAGCTTGGAGATAAGGAGAAAGAGGGGGAGAAGAAGAAGAGGAAGAAGATGAGGAGGGGAAGCTGGTTGGTAGTAAACCAAAAGAGAAGAAGGTTGACCAAGAGGGCCAGTCAAAATCAAAAGTAAGTCAACTTGCTCAAAGCATCCTAGACTGCCCGTAGAAGCTCACTCTGTATGTAATATGCAACATGCTCTCTGGGGTGTGTGGAAACTAGTAATTCAAAAATGGGCGTGCTTGTTTTTTTTCCAGGGGAGAAAGCGTCGAAAGATCCAGTGGTCACGGGCACGGCGCAAAAAGAAAGGCTCCGGTGATGACGACAGTTCCAAGGGCAGCGGTGAGGCGTCCAGCGAAGAAGAGGAGACGGAGGCAGAGCAAGAAGACAGTGACGAAGACTACAAGGTTGAGCGGGGCAAGAAACGCAGGAGAGGCAACCGGGAGAGACGGAGCTCCGACTCCTCCACCTCCTCTGATGACGACCTCCCGCCTAACGATGACCCCTGCAAGCAATGTGGCTTGCCCAACCACCCTGAGCTGGTGGGTCCAGCCGCTCTCCCTCTCTCACTAGTAACACCCATACTGAAATTGGTGGATAATAATACTTATTTGAGTTTGTCAGCACATTTCCTCATGTAGATTCCACTGACTCCACTGAGTTACTAAGGTTTTAAGCCGTTATGGTCAATGTTGGATTTTTTTTCATTTTGGTGTTTAGGTTTGGTTGTTCATTTAACGTACATCCTCCCGCGTATCGGTAGCCTTCCACTCACCACAGCCTACCGTTTCCCTCCCAGATCCTGCTGTGCGACTCCTGCGACAACGGCTACCACACGGCATGCCTGCGCCCCCCTCTCATGATCATCCCTGATGGCGAGTGGTTCTGTCCCCCCTGCCAACACGTACGTAGATGGAGACGCAGTGTTTGCGATGGGTTGACTATAGTGTAGTGTTGGGGATGACTCGATCCACTTCTTGGTCAGAAGGAAATATAGACCTTTTTAAAAGAAAATGGCAAGTATTGTCCCCCCCCCCCATTTAGTTTGAGAAATGCAAATATTATTTTTCAGATGTATTAGATTAAGTCAGATATGTTATGAAATGGTATTCTTTGTGTTTAGGCGAATGAAAAAATATTTGATAACTTGCTTCTTCTTTTTTTTTCGTCTTTAAATATGTCAGAGACCACATGATAAATTATTAATATTAAAAATAAATCTAGATTTAACAACAATGAAAAATAATTGTAGCCTGGCAAGGTACATCTGAAAGACCTAACCCTCTGGGGTCCCTCCACCTTGCAGAAGCAGCTCTGCGACAAACTAGAAGAGCAGCTGTTGAACCTGGACACTGCCTTGAAGAAGAAGGAACGCGCAGAAAGAAGGTGAGGCCCTGCCAAATCTCTGTTGCAGTTATAGCATGTGGGTGGAATTGAGGTCAAAGAATCACAATAAGAATGTATTTGACTACAACATCTGATGTTTCTGTAGGAAAGAGCGTTTGGTGTACGTTGGAATCAGCGTGGAAAACATAATCACGCCTTCTGTAAGTACTCCAAGCGGTTGTACCTTCCAAATACGCTCAAGTTGTTATTCTTGCCACACTTGGCTGTAACCTTCCTCTTTGTCTTCCAAGACTGAGGTGGAGGAAGTCAAGGAAGAGCCAATTATCAAGGAGAAGAAAGAGGTGAAGCGAAGCAAGAGCTGGGGTCGTAGGTCGACGCGGGCCAAGAAATCCATAAGCTACAGGTGATTTAACAAATTTATTATCATGATGAAAACCACATTTTAAATGTTACATTAAAAGGTTTATGCACATAATTTCTGCCCTTAACGTACAACATCTGTTTAGTTACCAATGTTGGATATTTCAGAATTCTGCCACGACAAAAATATAACATGTTTTGGGCGCAAGGAGAAATACAATTAGGGCAACAGGTTCATTCATTTCCACAATATATAATGTATAATAAGGTGATGATAAAGTTACAATACAGTAAGCGGGTACTATGCAATAGTCAGTGTAACGGTGATGAACAAAAATGAACCCAGTATCTGTTTTAATGTCTTTATTATTCTCTTCACAGGTTCGACGAGTTTGACGAGGCCATCGAGGAGGCAATCGAAGAGGACCTCAAAGAAGCCGAGGGCGGAGGTAGGGGGAGCTAAATATGCCAGTGTTCACCACCAAAAGTTCCCTCATTACCATCAACCTAATCTGGGATCCAGCGGTCCCACTGTGTTATAGCAGCAGAACCTCTAGGGGGCGCTGGCACAGAGCCTTGGCCTAGAACCAAAATTTGAAAGGGGCGGAGTTACCCAAGACTTTTGACTTGTGCTGGCGAACTTGTGTTACTGTTAATAGGCATCTTAATTGGTCGAAAAATGAACATGAAGCAAAAATAAAGTGTAAAGCTCTGTTCACTACGGATCCTAGATCATTTATTCGTTTTTTCTGTTTTGCGAGACCACCCGCCTCAACCTCTTTCAGAACTCTCAACCTTCTACCCCCCTTGCTCACAGGGGCCGGCCGGGGCAAGGACATGGCCAACATAACGGGCCACAGCCGAGGGAAGGACATATCCACCATCCTGCAGGCGGGGGAGGGCCAGGAGAACGGCCAGCCGCCGCCGCCGCCCAGCACGGGCCAGCGCAGGAAAAAGCGCCGGCGCCTCAACGACCTGGACAGCGACAGCACCGTGGACGAGGAGGAGAGCGAGGACGAGTTCCGCCTCAGCGACAGGTACGCGCCAGGAGTGTTCACACTGCACTGCACACACACACAGGCGCGCAGACCATACACACATACATGCGCAGTGCACACGCACAAAAAAGCACTCGTACAAACCTGCAGTGCACACCAAACTGATGCTTTTTTGGTTTTTCCATATTTGAAAAGTGTGCTCTCAATATCTGTTCAACCGTGGGGGGAAAACATTGAAATACACCACGCTTTCAATAACTAGACCAAAAGCATTGTGTTTTTAGATTGGGAATGCTCCGGAGTGCTCAAACTTTGTGACCACATTGTGTGTCCTTGATACTACAGCATTATGATAATGTTAAGTAGAGCAAATGTCTAAGAAGGCATAAGTACAGTATACAATGGTTAAAAAAAGAATGAGCATCAGTGTGCCTGCCCTAGTAACCCGGCGGCGTTGCCGTTGCCTTAGCTCTGAAGAGGAGGAGTTTGTGGTGACGGACCAGGAGGGCGAGAGCGAGGCCGCCGAATCCCACGACAGTGACTTTGCCAGCGGGGGCGGGCACCGCAAGGTGGCCCGGCCCCGGAAGGTCCCCAAGCAGAGACGCAGCGCCCGGCGCCGGCGCCGACCCCGCGGCTACTCGGACGAGGAGGAGGAGGAGAGCGATGAGGATGAAGAGGAGGAAATCGGTACGCATGTGTTAACGATAAAAACTAACTGATATCGCACCGCAACGTCTCGAGTGTAGGGTGTTGATTTCTCAGTCAACAGGTTGTGGGTTCCACGCGCTACTGTAAGAAATGATAAAACCGTTTAATGGCTAAAGAGACATTTTGGTACCAAGTTTGCAAACCAATTATAGTATTTGTTTTGAATCACTGTTGACTGTACCTTTCCTGAATACAGTTTCTGATTAAAATGATGTGATTCGTGTGATTTGATGAAATGCTACATTTTAAGGACGGTATTTTAAATGTCTTGGCCTTAATGAATGCAACGTTATGATGGGCCCTGCAAGGAATATTATTCGCACACAAACATTCTAAGATGACCCATGGAAGAAGTTACTATTAGTAGTTTTTTACTTTAGACATTGGGATTGGTAAACATATAGTCTTATGGAGGTTTTGTTTGTTGTCGTAGCGACGGCGGGCTCCAGCGAGTACAGCGACAGCGACCTGGACGTGAGCATGCGCAGGTCGCGCCGCAGCCTCAAGAGGAAGGTGAACTACCGTGAGACGTCCGAGTCGGACGGCTCCAAGGCCAGCACCAACCGGGACAAGATGAAGTCCCGCCGGCCAGTGACCAGCTCGGACAGCGACGGTCAGTCACTCCCTTAGCATGGATACTACTTTTAAATGTATTGTAGTAGTACTAGTATGCATGGATTTAAATGTCTCCGGTGTGAATACCAGGGTGCAACTAGGCCCGCTGATAGGAGAACCTGAATCCTAACTGCGCTGCCTTCTCTCTACAGCGAGCGACTCGGAGGAGGAGAAGGGGAAGGGGAAGGGCAAGAGGCGAGCAGAGTCCCCGGCCGCCCGCTCCCTCAAGCGCAGGCGGCTGGCGGTCAAACGGCGGCGGACATCGGACGACTCCGACGGTGACTCTGACGACTCGGGATCTTCGGAGGAAGACCGCCCGGTCCGCAAGCGCGTAAACCGCATCGCCTCGGACGACTCAGACGAAGAGGAGGAGTCAGCGGGGGTAGGGGGGGATAAGAAGGCGACGGAGAAGGTGGGCTCGGGGGGAAAGGCAGAGGGGGAGGTGGGCGGAGCGGCAGCAAAGGGGCCCCTCGCCACCGCCCCCTCGTCGGACTACGGCCTGGCCGCTAACGGACCGGGCCCCATGAAGGGTCTCGAGGGTCTGGGCCCCCTGGAAGCCAAGACCATGGCGGCGGCCGCGGCACCCAACGGCCTGGCCCCCCAGGAGATGGCGCCACCGGAGGAGGACGAGGACGACCTGTTGGGGGTCACGGACCTGGTGGACTACGTCTGCAATAGCGAGGACTTGTAAATCAAGAGTAGAGAGGAAAGCAAACGTAGAGGGGTTGGGGGGGAAAGATGTACTTTTCATTTTTTTTGTGGTATTGTATTTTTATATTGCTTAACTTTATGAACGACGTTCCTCTGTCCGAGGAGCACTGTGCCCCCCCCCGTCCCCCCCCCCCTGTCAGTCCACCCCTCTCCGTATGAGATTCCAAACTGTTCCCCTCCAACCCAAGCCAAGCACTGCTTTACCTCAGTGTCCCAACAGTCGAGTCGTGTGACCTAAATAGTTTGGCTATATTTTGCGCCACCCACTATTGCAACAAGAAATGACAAAAACAAGCCAATCCTCTCCTCTTGCTGCCATTGGTTGTGTTCTCATTGTGGTCTCATGTTTGTTACGTTGCCAATGGTCCAGGTGTCTGTAGTCCTCTGCTTGCCCAGGAGTAGGACGTTCAGGGTGCACGCTACTCCGCTATGAAATGGATGATCATGGAGATGAAGACGTGACGTTGACTCGTCCACAAAGAATACTCAATCCGTTTTCTCTATCTTTGGATATGTTTATATGGTTTTAAAGTCAACCGCATTCCAATAATGATCTGGTTTTAACGTACAAATTTTAGTTATTTTTTTATTTCTACCATCATTTAGCCATTTAAATCTAGATCTTTCCGCCAACTAAAAATAGAACCTCTTGGCAACGTTTCTCCATTATCTGTTGGTACGTACTAGTACTGTTTCTCATTCTATTCTATCTATATGCTGGATAAGTTGGCTCGAACACCCAAAGGACTCTTGGGTACCACGGCTGATGTCTGTTGGCCTTAGACCACCACTAGATGGCAGTTGAGGCACGGTGTTGTCTTAAGTTGTCCCACGTGCAGAAGACGGACACAGGACCACCAACAATACCAAGATCGACCGTGCGAATCGGACGTGCTTCCAACAACTTGCTCAATTGTTCTGTCGCCAAGTGTTGCGGTACCATTCATATACCTATTCAAAGCCTGCCTGTCTGTGCAGGAAGGGTTGAATGTATATAAAGGACCAATTATTAGTGTAGAACTCGTCTCCCTGCCTCCACTCCATTACCCTGCCCCCTCCTCCAAAAGTGGTTAGTTTAGACTTTGTACATTGTATACATATATAATTATTTTTACATTTCTGTGCTGTCATTGAGGAGCGGTGCAATTCCCATATTTAGACTTGTCATAGAATCTGTAAAGGGAATGTTGTGCGTGGGTAAAGTCACTCACATTGGGACTTTATTTGGAGCTCATCCACAGTTGTGAAACAGTGGAGGATGTTTTCATCGTTTCCTGTTTGAGTGTTTTTGCTTTGCCTTTGGGGGGGGGGGGGGGTTGGGGGGTTTGTTCGTAATATATCCGTTATTTTTACCATTTGTGTTTTTATATCCCATCTGATAACTATAATGTATTTTTGTATATCTGGAACTGTGTTGTCGTCTCTTTTGGATCACCGTCTCCTCCTCTTTGTATCTTCCCTGTGTGTGGGTTCACCCCCTCTCCGCATGTTATTTTTCCTCATCGAATGCCCAGCTCCAAAACTCGACACTCCTTTGACTGAGTGGTGTATTTATTTAGAAAATCCCTCTTTGCCTTCCATGAGTATCTATGAAGTGTGATCCCTCTCAACGTTTCCTTTTTTAAACTTCTGTAACGGTAATAGACTTAGGTGAGGCCGTCTGAGCCAATCATACATACAAACATAAAATAGTTCAATATATATATATGACATGTTTTCTAACAAATTACCCAGAATCCAATTCTGAGTAGTAGTTTGGTCAAGCAACCCTGTTAGTCCACTGTTTCGGAACCAGTCTGTATATCTGTAGGTTTTGCTGTAATATATGTAGAGGCGTTTTATAATCACAAGAAAACAAATATATTGGGCAATTATTACAGATTGCATGAGATTTTATTATTTTTCTTTTGTAGGAACTTAATGTTTATACCGTTTTTTTTGTAATCAAATCAGAAAACTGGCATGTTTGGATTTGTTTAGGATTTTATCCCCCCCCAACCTGTTTTGCATTATTACAAAGGGACATCAAAGGATATCTGATTTGCAGTGAAACTGCATTGGTAGGCATGATAAGCGATTGACGGGATGTAAAAAAAAAAATAACATATCAGAATTGTGTCTCGTGAGGGATAATAAGTAGAATATCCTTGTAAATTAGTCTTGGCATGGTCTTCACAAAGGATAAACCACTCTTGTTCTTTGTTGATTTTCATATATCTATATCTATACTAGCTGTGGCCAAATCAATTTAACTGAAGCTAAATGAATGAAGTGTCGTGTGTCATTCACAATGCACGACATTGGTCTGACTGTGTTTATCTACTTTTAGATTATGTTGGAGAAAACGGTAGCAAATGATGAATGGGGGGGGGGGGGGGGGGGTGGAGTGGTGAGACGCTGGGAAGGATCCCTTGAGTGGGTTGTGTTTTTCCCTCTATGCCACATAAAGATGGGGGGGAAAGTGGAGAGACGGTGCCAAGGACTGAAGTGTTAAAGCGTTGCCTATTACCTCATCTCGAACCTGGGAGGAGAGACGTCCTTGTCTGTTATTTTGAACCTTGTAGATTGCTCATCGATGTTGCGTATGTCCTATAAATTTGTTTTGTTAATGTCACTATGTTATTTCTTATCCGATCTTGTACATTTGTCATAATAAAATGGGTTTAATCCTGACTCGGAGTTGGGATTTTTGTGATGTTCAGTAACACTTAAAGGTTTAACAAATAATTGGTCATTTAATAAGATCTTGGCCTAAATTTTATATTGAGTTTTTTTATATCTTTGATAAATAAGTGATCTCTCACTGTCGTTATTATTGATTCAATCGATGCTTATTGATTCAATCAAGGCTTATTGATTGATAGGATTAAAGGTTACAAAGTTCCCATTGTGCAACAGACCCCATGTCTGGCTTAATGAGGAATCTGCAGTATGACAGGAATCTGTCTTGTGTATGGTAGATCTATTTTCTTCCAACAGGAAACAGCCGAAGACCTAAATATAACTTTACTGACTGCGTAACTTACATAAGTTACTATAGCCAACACAGTGGCAGATAAGCAAATAGGGAAGCGTGTCTATGTTCCCCTCTTTGTATGAGACTGTGGAACATAGGACCCATTTTTTAAGGGTCCTATGTTTCCCGATATGTATGTGACCGGGGAACATAGGACCTGGGAAACATAGAACCTTTTCTTAAAAAAAGGGTCTTATGTTCCCCGGTCTGTTACCTTTTCCACCATTACTGCCAAATTCCATGGCAAATAGGTCTATGTTTAACGCGCATATGCAAATAGGCCTTGACGAGGAAAGATTAGGTCAGGGGTGGCAAACCTGCAGGTCTCGAGCTGCATGCGGCTCTTTGGCTGCTCTGTTAATTATGTCACTTTATCTTGGACCAAGGAATCCTTTCAATGAATGTTAGTTCAATCAGTAGTGATACAACTTGGATCATAAACTCATTATTTAATTTCTAAGCACACCCAGGGAGAGCAGGCTCCACCATGTTTCCTTTCGCTTTCAACGTGCGAAAGTTAGGTTAGGTTAAAGACAGGTATTTAGCAGACGCTTTTTCCCAAAGCAAAATGGACTCGCAGCGGGGGCATTGAACCCCGGTCTCATGTCAGTCGGGGACGTTAACAACTGCTCCAAGTTGGAAACCTAGGCTTTTTGCTCAGTGGTTAGAATTTGTCTCCTCCCATGCCATGGGTGTGTTGTAGTTGATGGGGTGGCAGATTCGAGACTTGTTAAGCCCTATGTTCCCACATTTCGAAGGATTTTATTTTCACAGAAAAATTATCTTTAAAAATTAGGCCCCAAGTTTCCACAGCCCAATGGTGCCACAGCCCAATGTTCCCACATTTCTGAGGATTTTTTCACAGAAAAATTAGTCCCTACGTTCGCATAACCAATATACAGGATAAAAAGTTAAAAAAAAAAACATTTTTGCAGCTTACCATCGCACTCTGAACGATGCTTTTCAAGTGCGCCACCCATCGCTGTGGATGTTTCTTCGCCACCTGAAAGACCAGCAGCAGCTTACTGAGGAGAAGCTGGAGATGGCAGACCGGGGTGATCCTCCCCCAATAAGGAGACGCAAGTGGAGGGAGTTGGAGGCCCGTCTCCAGAGGCTCAGGGAGCAGTACATTGCAGGTCTCAGAGATCTGGCATCTTACTGGAAGGTTGGCAGCCGCAATGTTTTCCCGTAGGCTAAGGGAAAGGGCTTAGCCCTCATTTTTTTGAGAAAAAGGCTAGAAGTTTTCAGTTTTGGGCCTCGTTACTCTTTAATTCGTCACTGCCGGATTCAGAATCTTAATGTGTATATATATATATTTTTTTTTTTTCATGTTACCTGTATTATTATTGTTGTTGCTGTTATTATTTTAATTAATATTATTGGCATTTTATTTTCTGTTATCTTGCAAAGTGTAGTCATTGTTCAGACCTTTTTCTGGATGGGTTGCCCCATCTGCCTTCTTGAGATACCTATGTTGTGTTGTTCCTGTGTTCCCCTCCTGAAGTCCAATACAAGACTAAGTTCACAATTGAATATATGTTTTGTAAATAAAGGGTGCCAGTGATTATTCAATGGATCAGCAACTCAATAGTTTCCGTTCTTTAGCCTCTTAACATACAAGGTTGTTGGTCGCTTTATGTTTCTTTCTAATGAAGGTAGTTGGGTTCTTGTTCTGCCTTGATGTTAGCCTATTATGTATATTTACATTTGTATAGCACATTATATCTGAAACTGATATTTATACATTTCGTACAGCACTCATATCTGAAACAGATCTAATTAAACAAATGAAATGAAACGTTATTAGAGGTGAATGTATAATGACATTTTGTTTTAAACTCTCCACAAGGGTGCACAATACAATGGAGACCAGGTAGGATAATAAAGGAAAAGGTAAGCCTCGATGCAAGACAAGATGATTAGGGGTGGGAATATGCACACATGAGTAATCCTAGATTTAAAAAGCCAAAAGCTGCAAATTTAGGTTTTGGGCTGCTTGAGCTAAGGTGGGCCGTGCGACGGTAGGCCTGCTGGCCATGCTGAGAGTCTACCGTAAAGATTGATAGATTGCGGGGAACATAGGGGTCTGTTTAATTAGACCCCTTTTCTGGAAAAGGGGTCCCACGTTGCCCCGCAACAGTGGGGAACATAGGGATGACCCCAGTAAATAGTTAGCCTTGGCTTTTCTCTAGGTCTTGCAGGTAGTAAGTACATGAGTTCACCTTTGTAGCAACACCAATACTACACGCCACCTAGGTGGCTTGCTGCCCCACTCCACCTATCAGCATGTTTTGCTGGCCTCCTCCAGAACAAGGACGCAGAGTGGTGATGTTGGAAACAGGTTTATTGTAGAGTTTGGAGTGAATGATACATGAAGATGGGGCTCCATACTGCCATATAGGAGATCTATCTCCCTGGTGTGTGCTGGGATGGCTGGTTTAACCTGTTCATATTGATTGCTTAACGTTCATCAGGTGTGCAGCCCCACCCAGCCCACGGGTCCAATCAGACTGACTCAGACCAGGTCAAATCTGCCATCGTCCATACTCACGCCACAACCTTGTACGTCACTCGAGTAAGCATTTTATTTTATTGAATCAGTTGTAAACTTCATGCCTTCAGACTTTTACTGTTACACCATGTTTATTGGTGCAATAAAATAAGGTGTATAGTGCATCGTACAACATCGGTTATTGGTTGGCTTCGTTCAGGAGGCGCAAAGACTTGACTTGAAGCCGGTAGTTTGCTACTCTGATCCCCGGCTGAGTGTTGAGGTGTCCCTGAGCACTGTACATAATCCTTCATCGTCCAGGTGGCTGTCGCCTTGAATTGTTGACCCCGCCGTCGCATGGATGAACCGTTGTAAGTCGCTTTTGATAAACGTGACTGCCAAAGGCTCCAAATGTTAATGTAGTGCTCAGCAAACCCTGAACATGTTAACGTAACCTCATTATCAAAAATCGTATGTGTGTTGTGTGAGAGTTTGTGCGAGGGTCCCGAGGGCCTGTTTATGTGATCTTGCCTCAATATTAACTCTGTATGTTACTTAATGTCCTCAAGAGTTCATTATTCCTGATATATTCAGCAAAGCTATATAAGCAGTCCAACTAATATTTGCAATACCCTGCTTGTTACTCAAATTTTTTCTTTTTACATTATCACCTCAAATCTGATTCAATAAGATATGAAGAACCTGTAGGCAAACAGGATTGGTTTCACTTGAGTGTGCCTGTGTGGGTGTGGTTCCCAGGGGCCTGTACTTACTGAGAGCATGGTTTATTATTAACTGTTTCTTAATGTCTTCCTCCAATGTGTCTGAACTGGAACAACTAGGTTTGTGTTGAACCCTAATGTTAAATAGGGGGCCGAAGAACTGATATAGATATGACTAGAATTTGAAACAAAATGCTTTCAAAATTTTCCAACATCAAGTCTCTATTGAACAAAAATAACAAAACATTGAAAGTTGGTTTTATTTTATTTCAAAGAATAAAATGTAACATTAAAGGAAGATACTTATATACATTAAAATTAAAGTCTATTGCCTATAGAAATCCCAAGCAGTTACAAAAAATAATAGAGGACATCTTGGCTTCTTCACACCATGCTAGAGAGGTTGTGTTTAATTTCTCCAAGTTACATTCAAATTAAATCGCAGTAATTGTTTTCCTCTTTGCAACACGATTAGAGCTCATTATTCCTGATATATTCAGTGCAGCTATAGCCTAGCAGTCGCACAAATATTTGTTATATATTGTTAAACAAATATTAGTTATTTTTCTATTTTACATTAACACCTCAAATCTGATTCAATGAGATTGGTTTGGATTGATTTCACAAGTCAAACCAGCCTTGTGCAATTTTAACAAACTTCTCACTATCTAGTCCACTGAGGTATGAGGAGGTCTGGCCTCAAACCGCAATTTACGAGTCGCTTCTGGTCGTCTGAGGTAGAAAAAATGCTGGAATGAAATTTCAATGTGGCCATTCAAATACTGCCATTTGCAAGTGAATGCATTTTGTGTACATTAAGTCCTCATTCCAAAATATTCTATATTCGCACCTTACCCCTTGCATAGTACAGCTTCTCAAAAGTTATTTGAAATCTATTGAATAAAAAAGCATTTGAAATAGAGAGAAGCAGTGATGGAGCCGGGGATTGTTACAGTAAACATTTCCATATGAATAAGATAAAGGGAATGGACTGTGCATAGATGATTGTCAAGAGAGAAACAGAGTTCGGTCAGGAATAATCCATGCAAAGATGCATGGATTTGATTAGCGCGTACCAACCATTTCATAAACCAACCATTGGTTGTATACCATTTCATCCTCAATTTGTCACCTTCCACAGTGTATTCTTCCAAAACATATAAAGAAAGCCGCAGGGATTTGGCCTGGATCACAGGCCACACTACAGAGTCTTCTTGCTGAGAGACAAAGTCCCTGTTGTCTTTCCAATGATGCTCTTCCCAGAGAGAAACGGTATGATTTTCTCAAAGAGCATTATGCAGCTTGTCATGCCTGCCAACAGAAAATGTCAAAGAAAAGGTCAGAGACTTAGCACACCAGAAATATAACCATGATCAATGGTAATGTGTAAGGTTATTTCAAGGTGAACCTCAACAGTGTTATTTGACTTGGAGAGACATGGAAAAGGGTGTTTGAACAGGTTTTAATCTATGTTAAATAAATGTTAAAATATGCTTATTGATTTGTCATAGATATGTTATCAGTAAGTTACATTATTAAAATCCCTCAAGCGAGAACAAGAACAGGTAAGGTAAGGAATGTACTGCTAGCCTGGTGAGACCACACAGATATTCATGTTTGCCTCTGCCAATGATCTGCAGAGAGCTACATAACATTGACTTGCGAGATCATGATGTTCTCATGGGCAGTGTACTGCCTGAAGTAAATAATAGCACACAAGAACAGATTACACTACAACCCTTTGCAAATCCTTCAATCAGCTGCTATCAGTCACTATTGTTTCTTGACAGTTCTTTTTTTTTTTATTACAGTCCTCAATTTGGCCGAGATGCCATGTCCTCGCAGAATGCTTGAGGTAGAGACACAGTACTTACCTAGTAATGGGCCCAGCCAGTACACGAAGCAGTACTCTGGGTAGGTGTGTCCACTGCAGGGGAACTGGATGGAGAACGCTAGCACGGCGTTGAAAACTGCCCCTGATATGTGCCCCCCTGTGGAAAGCAAATCAGCCAACTGATTGGCACTCAATAAGACAATTAGTAATAATAAACTTGTTCACCACAAACAGTTATGTTAAACTGAAATTCTAAGTAATTGTAAAGCACTAGTAAAGTATTCAATATGCCCAAAAAGTATCACCGGTCTGCCAGCCCGCTTAACTGTTACGCGGGATAGTTTCCAAGTGGATGGAAACTATTTCGTTTTGGTGAGGACATATTTAACAATTCTCACAAACTTTCCAAAACATCCACATTGATTGATGCTTCGCTTAATTACATCACCATGCATATCGATTTTCCAGTCCAACATTTAGGGCTTTAGGTTATGCAATGACATTATCTAAATTTCCAAATATGACAATATACATATTGGGCTATAAAATGTGAAACATGTATCACACTGTCAAACACAATTCATCTATGATCACGCAGCTTGTTCAGGATTATATTATTATTGGATCGGATCAGGTGTTGGTTAGGCGATTACGTACCAAGCCCATGCCCTGTTTTCCTAGTGTGTGTGTGTGTGTGGTGTGTGTGTGTGGTGTGTGTGTGTGTGTGTGTGTGTGTGTGTGTGTGTGTGTGTGTGTGTGTGTGTGTGTGTGTGTGTGTGTGTGTGTGCGTGTGTCGTGCTGAGGCCTAGCAATTTTGTTTCCCTGTATTTACGTTCCAAAGTTTCTTGCCCCGTTTGTCGGTTCCTTTGCTCCTGTTGCCCTGTTATCTGCCCGCATGACGTTCTACCAATAACCCTTGATCCTGACTTTATCCATACGAATAAGTTGAGCCCTTACATTGATAGTAGGGCAGATGTTTACAAAACTGCAGTAGGGCTACAAAAGTGACGTTTTTCCCTTTCTAAAAAATATGGTCTATTAACGTGCACATACCATTTAAAATCGGTTCGCCTATGAAAAAGAATTGACATATTTCACTTAAAGAAATAATCAGGGCAATTTTAGTCAGCTCTGCACTCCCAACAAAAACAACGTGTCGTAACCGCAGGGTCAATATGGGGGGCCAAGGGGCCAACAAAACAAACCTGTGTAGCAGAGCGAAGTGATCGCAGCAGCGACGGCGTGAATCCTCAGTCTGGCGTCCAGCTTGTGGAGGTGCATGACCGTCGCTTGCAAGCAGAACGCACACGCCAGCTCCACCCCGGCGGCCTGCAACAGAGTTCCCCCCATGGGGTCGAAACACCTGTAGCCAAGCTTTCCGTACCTGGAGTGGAGGTCCGACAGACCCAGACTCCAGGCGGCGGCTGCCGAGAATCGGGCAATGATCGCGGCTCCAAACTGGCCGGATATGAGGACAGCAGCGCCCCTCGCGGAGGTCGTCCCGCGGCATAGGCTTTCCAGAACGCTGACTGGGTTGCACGACGCTCCGCTAAAAGTTGAAATGTGCACAATCGTCATGGTGTATTGCATTGTCAGGGCTATGTGCAATTCTACACTGCCCATTTCGGCCAAGAGTTTTAGTTCATGAGTGCATGCACACAGCTGAAACGTGGACACCGCTTTCCACCAGGTAAAATCCTGTAATCCTCGAGCAGTGTCGCTTGGCTGCCCTGCGCATCGCCTCACAAAAGAGGACTATGCATGCGACCAGGCCTAATGGAAACCCCGAGATCAGCCATTATCCTGGAGTGGCTGTGGTGCTCAGGGAGCCACAGGATGTCTCTCTGCTGGGACGTCGACCAAACAGTGACCTCAAGTTCCGTCCCAGTAAGCTCCTTCAACACTCGCGTTTCGCTGCCTCCCCGGTCCCTGCCGCAGTATGGCTTTATAACTTTTTCCAGAGCATTCTTGACAGCAGGGGGCGCCATATCCTTAGGTAAACACAGCATGCCTGTGATGACTGCTCTGCCTGGCCACCATCATCCCAGTCCCACCGTTATATTAAAATAAAGACTCAAACCACAGGAACAACAGAATACATTTTGCTTTTTTCGTTCTTAAAGGGAAAGTCAGCCAATTCATGTAAGGGCTTGCCGTGTTCTCACAACTCCAATCTAAATGCAATGGTATTACTCATTGGCCCAACCTGTATTGCACATGAGCAACTGTACAATGTAAACTAACGACTTTGACCTTTCGGCATGTCAACCGAGGGGTCGACGCCAATATGATGTCATTTGTATTACACCTATACACCTATCTGAAGGCATTAGCCTGCCTGCATATCTGCGGAAGAGACTCCCTAAAATGCTGAGGAATGTGAAGCTTTTTTGTAAAAATATTATGTACAAGTAGACCTTTGCGAAACGTTTTTTTTTGTTTTTGTTGCTCTGCAAAACTGAATGTGCGAGTGATTATCACAAGAGTGTCCTGTGCTTTAGTACGGAGCTGTTTCATAACAGATGGCCGACAACGACATCTGCTGGCATGAATGCACCCGACAAAATCTAAATACTCACCTGAGGTGCAATATGCTGCACACTGACACCTACAGCTTGTCAGCTTGTCTTTGTATATCATTAAATGGAGGTAGGTTGATTCAAGAACGCATGACTTTCTATTTTTATTAATTTATTTATGATAAATCCACCGGAGAATTGGTGTGCACGTAGAAGTCCACACGTGTATCCCCTCCTGGCGAACTGGTGTCAGCATTCATGACCTTGGAGGCTGGAGGGAATACTGCAATGAATCGCTTTGTTACATTTGCTGGACAGGGATGAATCCTTCTGTGAATTGCAGATTCATTCTTAAAGGGGGCAGACTCATGCTTCCCCAACGTCATAGAGTAGGAATGTCCCACCTAACTAATATTTTTCAGACCAGGGCCGTAACCTTCCTTTGTGTTGACGTTACACCGTGACATTGATGAGTAATTGATGAGGGCAAGATTTGTTTGATTATATTGTCATTCTAGGAGGTACATAGGGGCCTTTAGAAAGAGGGGGAGAGCCCCAGCACCTTCACCCAAGGGCCATGAGTGGTTGTGTCCCTACAGGGGCCCAATGAGACCACCAGGAGAAGCCTGCACACAACGAGAGGCCGGACAAACAAGGCCCTGGGCAGCCTCACTATACGAGAGAGGGAGTCTCGAGGTATGGTGGTATGGTCAGAGACTTAACAGGGGTTTTAAGTGCAATTATGTGTTTTCATCAAACAGTTTAGCTTTGTTTACACGCTTAATTTTATTTTACAAATCCATCATAATCAATTTGACAACAGTACAAAATAATGGAGAGGGGGGAGCAGGGCGTCGGCTCATCTTCATTTTGTGTTCTACAAAAAATGTAGATTTACATTTTATGCACAGGCCTACTACTACACACACACACACACACACACACACACACACACAGGCATGAGGCACGCAGGCATTTCAGAAACATGAGGATTTAATCTAGAATTCTAGATTGTACAATTATGAGAGGCTTGAGTTGATGAACATCCAGAAGTCATTGGGGAACTTGGACGGGAAGCGCTTTTGAATGTTTTTTGGATTTATTTGAAAAAGTATCATTTCAGATACAGAAATACCTGGGAAGAGGAGGGAACGGCCCCCCTCTCTGGAGCGAGCCTTTACATCCATCGAAGGGAGGAGGGGAGGGGCCAAGCTCAGCCTCACCTGAAAGACCACCCACGTCTTTCAAAGCAAAGGAAACTCGTTTTCACTTCCATGGGTCTAAATAATGTATAATGCTTTGTATTTTGACATTTTCCCGAACTTTCCTTTTACCTTCCCATTAACAGGATGGTAGAAGAGGTCCAGCAGTTGAGAAAACCCTTGGCCTGTTTTCAGGATTTACCACCGGAGATTGTAGAGACTTCCCTTGCCCTGCTGTCAACGTGGTTAATAATTGGTAATGTGTGAAATGTATTATCTTCCTTTCTTATTTATAAAATTCTAGTTTTTAAATCACTCAGTGCAAGAATTTAGGAAAACAAAACAACAGCAAAGAAAGAGGTTCAAGTCATATTAGTCAGACGAAGGCCTGTAGAAAAAAATAAAGGCTGTATATTACATTTCAAATGTTTACATACTCTTAGGGAAAGTTTTTTAAATATGAATTAAATATGTATTAAATATCAAATGTTTACCATATGAGAGGAAAGTTAGGTAATTACATTTCTTTAAGAATAATTTATTTAAAACTTTTGTTGTTGTGTGTTTGCGAAGGTATATGTTTTTTTTTTCAATCTGCTAATTAGCAACCCCTCTTTTGATTAATGCCATGCACACAATTCTTCCATAGATGGAGGTCATTCTGGGCCCATCTACTTTCAGTGCGTGCGTGCGCTGTCTGTCAGTGGGGGCGACCTGTAGCAGATAAAACCGGCAGAGAGTCACAAGTCCCTGGGTCTGGATGAGATTCTGCTGCAGCATGCCAGACCTCTAGCAGTTCCAGAGACTGGCAGCGCTTGCCATACTTAAATTGTTGAGGTTTGGCGTCCATCCACCATTCAGTCCCCAGATTAAATATTTGGCAATACAAGTGTGATTTATATACACAGGCATGTCCCTGTGTAGGCCTTTGTATCTTAACAACCAGAAATGTCAAGGAGAATAGTCACCTGACGAGTCAAAATAGTCGCCTTACACATAAAAGCAAACCAAAAAAACCTCCTCACCTCAAACCCTAGAAGCAAATCAAAACCTAAACCTGAACTCAAACCCATAACCTAACGCCTAAACAAATTGGACTGTGTATGCAGTGGATGAAAGCTTTATTCAGGCTATTTATACGCTTATTTATTCAAGCACTAATCCTGAAGCACTAACCTTATTTATTATCTGTGTGATTTAACACCTTCGCCTATTCTTCTCCTTTTGCATATTACATGAACCTGCTCTATTATTCATGGGACCTATCATTTTTGTAGTGTGCCATATATTCCTACTTGATCATTGTTTTACCATATTTATTGTATACTTACTCATTATGATCTATGATGTCGAGTGTGATGTTACGAATGCATCCCTCCTCCTGACCAGATTATTTTAAGAGACTTCTTTTTTATCCACTTAATTCTCCCATTATTTATTTAGATTAGTGCATGTCTGGCTTTAGTAGTTTCCTGAAAGACTCAACTCCTTATTCATGATAAAAGGAGGAATGTTTTATTGACCATGTTGCCGCTGTGGTCCTCCTTCTGGGTGGCCAGCCGGGACCCCGACCCCTTGAACCCAGTAAGTCTCCCTGAACCCATGGCAGTCCTGGCGCTGGCCAGCTCCCTTCCAGCATTGCCTGTTGATGATAAATGAGAAACAAACATGGGTTCCCCTCCTTCCTCAGTGCTCTTCCACTGCTTTCTCCTCCCGTCTCTGTAGAAACCACAAAAAAAAGGTTAGGAGATGGAATCTAACTAACTAATAACAACACACAACCCTAACCCCTGCGTTGACTCTGGTCTTAGTAAAGCAACACCAGCAGATGACATGGCTCCCCAAACCAACACAGACTGGAAACTTCACACTGGACTTCAAGCATCTTGCATTCTGTGCCTCTCCAATCTTTCTCCAGACTCTGGGACCCTTGTTTTCAAAATGAGATGCAAAATTTGCTCTCATCCGTAAAGAGGACTTTGGACCATTGAGCAACAGACCAGTTGTTTTTTTCTTTAGCCCAGGTAAGACGCTTCTGACGTTTGTTTTTTGTTCAGGAGCGGCTTGACAAGAGGAATACAACAGATAGAGATTTTGAATTTGGGGTTTTCATAAATTGTAAGCAATAATCTTCAAAATTATAACAAATAAAGCCTTGGAATATCTCACTTTGCATGTAATGAGTCTACATAATGTATTAGTTTGGCCTTTTAAGTTGAATTACTAAAATAAATGAACTTTTGCACGATATTCTAATTTTCCTGTATTTCCTGTATGAGTATGACCTGTATGTCTTGAAGAAAAAAAAAATTGATATAGCCTATCGATATATTGAACCTGATGGGGTAGGTTCAAGGCCTCTTGTCGATCAGTGGAAGGAATCCAATCCAAAGCAAGTCCATATCACGTATACCGTCTCCTTTGAGGAGGACCAGCTTGATGTAAATGTCCATCATTGGCTCCCTCAGAACCCCCTGATCACCAAACAGATCCAGCACAGCCAAAAGGGCGCTCTCTAACTGAAAGGTATACGGCAACAACCTTCACCAGACACATCATTTTGTATTGCAGGGGGGCAATACAAAATGCAACTTGATCACTCCAACTTGACCACAAGTTGGAGTTTGTTGTTGTTTTGGTAAGACTTGCAGCAGGTATTCATTGCTATTGCTTTCCCTACCCCCCTAAAGGTGAAGGGTCATCTTAAATGGAGGCACACATCCCTGATCTCTACCAGAAGATGTTTGGCCACCAGCCAGCCTTGGATCCAAATGACTTGTTCACTCCGGTTTACCACTTCCCAACAAGGGGATGATGTCAACAACTGCACTCTTCTATTTTTCCCTGGTACAGCAACAAAACACAATAGATGAGCTCAGGATCCCTCCCTAAAAGGAGAAAGGAGCCTCTTTAATTGGTAAGGGCATATGTGGTCTGTGTGAATTAATGTCACATGTGTAAAGGAAGGTGTATTTTAAATCTCACACGGCTGTCTGAGCTAACCGTGGCCTCCTCCCCTCTAGGTGGTGGTGTCGTTGAGGCCTGTGGCTGTGTGGTGTAGGCTCCGCCGCACTCTGCTCCTGCTTCAGGACGAGTCCGGTGCTAAGGAGCTCCAGAGGCCGCCTGCCGGGCTGCCCTGAGGGCGGCCATGGGTCCTGTGTTCTCGTCCTGTGTTCTCCGCTGCCATGGTGACCATCATCCTCATTGAAATACTTCACACATGGCTGTCTCACAAAATTTGATCGTACTTAATCAGGATTCTTAACAAAAACATAATGTTAATCACGATTCTGCTCAAGACCTGTTGATACCTGCATGTTTGCATCTTTTTAGTTCAAGTATTTCAATCTCTATTCCCTCAGGTGTCCCGGACTGCCTGCTCTGTCTGCGCCTCTTCATCCTGAGCAGCCATGACACCAGAGAGCAGCTTGACGCCGTCTGACAGTGGGCCACATGCCACAACCTTCCCCACCATTACAAACTCCTGGTCCTCACCGGTAAAGCTCTCCACCATCTGGCCCTCCCGTATCTTTTTGACCTCCGCTCCCCCTATCAAACCCCCGGTCCCGCAGATCCTCCTCAGCCGGTCTCCTCCTATCACCACCACCACCACCACCACACCACCACCACCACCCACCCACACCACCACCACCACCACCACCACCACCACCGTCACCACCACCACCGTCACCACCATCATCCCCCCCACCTCCTCCAATACCTCCATCACCACCATCAACACCACCATCTCCTCCGATACCACCAGCACCACCTTAAACCTCCACCACCATCACCACCACCACAACCACAACCACGACTCCTGCTACGACCGCTGATGCCACTGTTGCTGCTGTATCTGATTTCATGCCACCAAAAATGCCTTTTTGCAACCTTGCGTTTCTCTTTTGTCATCTAAAGAAATACTTTTGTACCATCTTTAACTCTTTCTCTTTATTTCAGTTAAAAACGAATTGGATTTGGTGGCTCTGGAATCAAACTTGTGCACTGTGAGAGCAAGTGAATAAACAAATAAACTGAGACAAGGGTGCATATGTGTGTTTGGCAATCTGGATCCATTACCACATTAACATGCTTACAATCTATTGTAGAATAACTGCTCAATTACATGACTCCTGCTCATATATGAGCCTGCACACACTTTCCCATAGTAATGAGCGGACACTATTTTTTTTCAAGGGACGAGAAGCATTTTATCAGCATATTGCAAACTCATAGCACTTTTTCAAGACATTTTAAAAACATAATACAAAAATTATAAAGTTACATATACTGCAACATAACAACAAAGTTTCATCACGTTTCACCACATCGCGGTCACATGTTATTTCAAAGTCGTGTTCTTCCTACTCACGCTTTGCGGCAGAGTTAGTTCAAGGATCAAGGATCAAGGATGCTTTAATTGTCATTTAATTAATATAAATAAAGATATACTAAAATACAAAATAAAAGAAGGTATTTAAAGTGCAGCAGTAGGTTCCTTGTAAGTAAATTGATAAAGTCAAAGTGCAAATGCAAATCAGGTCGGGGTCCTAGACATTAAAGTGCATAAGTGCAGTTAAACAGTCATAGCATCCAGGTAGAAGTTTTTCCTCAGCCTAGTGGAGATCAAAATGAAAGAAAAACATTCATGGGAATCCCGGGAGATACAACCACGTTGTTGACTATGACAGATAGGCTAACTACTAGATAAACTGCGGTTACCGGTCCATTATGAACAGATGATGGACGTGACCAAATCCACAAGATACGATAAGGCTTATATTTAAACATAATAGGCCTATGTTACGTCTGGGCGTTGCTCTTGCAGGAATAGAGGATGCTGAAACTAAACAGAATAATGTCATACTGCTCATTAATCCTAAGGGCGATTCAAACATGAAATTCCCCAAGATGTACCGTGGCTCAAACAATGTTTTGCAGTTTCAGATATTCAGAATTACAATCTGAGTAAATAATTCAGAAAAATCCCACCCAGGCAGAATTTCCACTGAAATATAGGCCTATGCAATTTGCGTCCAGGTAATCCCCCAACAGAGTTTAAGGAAGACAGGCGAAATTAAATAGAAAACAAAGCGTCATTCGTTAGGTAGTCTGCGCTATAATTGGTCTTTCTAATGCCCATATAAGGAAGTTCCCCTAAAAAAAAAAGGAGGGAGTGGGGCGGGATTAAACCTATTAGGTCCATGGATAAATCTGATGAAGGATCCTCACGGGATGTTGAAGCGCAAAGGAAAGCGAGTGTCTGGATCAAACACCCTTGCACCGCGGGATACACTGCCTGTATATGTGTTTAATTTCCTACCGTGTCTCAATATAAAGGATGTGAAATCTCTACGGTCAGAAAACGGCTATATGAAACTTTCTGACAGTCAACGGAAAGTGAGGTAGGGTCTATTACTTTCATATGCACTTTATATGTTGTTCTATTGATATTTTGTTATGTGGGGGTATCGAGTGGAAGATTATTGTATTTATTGAATGCTATTAAATAGCAATACCTATTTTATTTTTAGAATATCTACTTTTTTGTTTGTTGTCAATCTTAAGAGTTGTTATGTTTCAGTTTGTCATATTTTTTTATAGCATTTTTTCATATAGCCTATAATTTTTGGGTTTAAGACTAGGGTTACCTGAACACCAAAGAGAGCCGCATAACATTTGCAAATGAAATCCACATGCTGGCCTTTAGGTTTAAACGGTCTGCTTTTATCAGTTCCGACCTATTAAGTGTTGCAGATGGAAAGCATATGGATTTCTTTGTGTAGAACTGTAGCTCTGTGTAGTCCTAACAGGATGTGTTAGGATTTGTTAAATAGGCTAATACACGTCATTATTTCTCATTGGTCAATGCTCAATTTTTAGATTCCTTTGAAAAGACTTTGTTCCTTTAGAGGTGTATTACTGACAAGTAACTTTTCACAGTGTACAAAAGTAAATCCCTGAATAAAGACCACAGCAATCAAACCTAATGTATTTTTAGTACAGGTCACACAGCATACCATTCAGACTTACTTCCCTCCCTACTCATGCCTCACATCACCTGCTTGCACGCTTCCTTCTGCTACAGTTCCAGCTCAATCTCTTATTTTTCTTTCTCTTTTCCTCCTCATTGCTGTTCCTCTGGCCCGGACCCTGGTTCTAGCAGCATCATGGCGGGATTCCACTTGCTATTCACGGTGGTCCTGGGCCACGTGCTGGACTCTCTACCTGCCACCAGCCCTCCACACCTGCCTTCTCCGTGCCTTGTGGTGAGTCTAACCAATGAACACGCCAGCGCCAGACCTGGGGTGCGTCACACACCACAAACCACGCCTTTATCACATCTGTTGCCGCTCTGGTTGAAATAGAATTAGCCCTGGTGAACCCTGAAACTGGATTTGACCTCATTATTTGTGTTGTGAGGCTCTAGAAAATGTTTGTTTGCATGTTGGGAACATTTGTTATTCAGAGGGGTTCACAGCCAAGAGCCTGGGGAATGCCGTATACCTCTCAGAGGCTACTACAAGTATGCCGAGAACCTAAATACTTGGCATCAGAGGGGGGGAAGTGTGTGTGTGTGTGTGTGTGTGTGTGTGTGTGTGTGTGTGTGTGTGTGTGTGTGTGTGTGTGTGTGTGTGTGTGTGTGTGTGTGTGTGTGTGTGTGTGTGTGTGTGTGTGGTGTGTGGTGTGTGTGTGAGGGAGAGACAGGGTGAGAGAAAGATAAAGAATGTGAGTAAGAGTTTTAGGAGCTGCTTTTTCAAAGAAAGGGTCTGGATCCATATGGTTTCTGTTAGAGGCTAAACTAATAAGTACAATGTTTAAAACCAATGAAAGTAATGCAATTATTCTCGATGAACATATCTTTATGGCTAATGCTTACACAATGAATGGATGAAATAATATAGAATTGCTTTATTGTAACGTCACCGCGTCTCTTCATGTATAAATGAGTGGGCTGATGGTTAAAGTGAGCCGATTTGGAGTCCTGGAAGACTTAAGACAGAGGTAAACCCAGTAGACTCACAAAGCCCCCTCCACCTCCCCCCTCCACGTAGGCTTTAATCACTAAGGCCTGTGATGTGTCATGGCTACATCAGCACATAAGAAGTCATATTAGCTCATAAAACTGAGGGGAATGTCGACTTTTTTTCCCCACTGTTTCTCAGGACGACATGGAAGTGTTCTGCGACGGCCGGAACTTAAGAAGTGCACCCGCTGACCTCCCCCTGGGGATCCAGAAGCTGGATCTATCCCGTAACATTTTTCAAAACCTCACCCGGGAAACGTTGGCAATTCACCCCACCATCCATCATCTGAGTCTCCACGCCAACAAGATTCTGTTCATCGAAAGAGGTTTATTCAGGGGCATGAAGCATCTCAAATTCCTAGATCTGTCCAAGAACTCCCTAAATGTCTTCGCCATGTCGAAATCAAGCATCGGAAAACTAGGAGCTGTGGAGTCGCTCGATCTTTCAGGCAATGGGCTTCACACAGGGATGACCAAGTATTTCCTCAGAGACTCGTCGTCACTGGTTAACCTCTCGCTAAATAGCAACAGTCTCACCAAAATAGCCAAAGACACCTTTACTGGCTCTCCGTCTTTGAGGAAAGTCAGCCTGCACAACAATGTCATCCTCGAGATTGAAGATTGTGCATTCAATGTGTTGTTCCATCTGACAGAACTTGATCTGTCCAAAAACTCCATCACTTGCATCACAGACTTTGATCTTTCTCAGTTACAAATACTCAATCTCAGTAAAAACAGCCTAGAGGCTTTCCAGACCGTATACTCAGATTCAGACTATGAGCTTGTTACCCTTGACCTGAGCCAAAACGAAATCCATTATTTCCCTCTGGTTCCCAGGAGAAACAAGCTTGCATACTTGGACATTTCACAGAATCAGCTCCAGGGTGTCAATACTATGGGAACAGCAGAGGAAATAGGACATTTCAGGGAGCAGTCCTTGGCTCACAATGAATCTGACCAATACCTCATGCATCAGGACTTCTCAAATCTGAACTACCTTGATCTCAGCTACAACCAAATGAAAACCATACCGCAATCCTTTTTCAACAGTATGGTACACCTGGAGCACCTTAACATTAGCAATAACTGGATTGGGTCATTTCTTGTAGAGGAAGAAAACGGTCTGAATAATTTGAAGGTTTTAGACCTTAGCTATAATTCCTTGCGGGACATATTTTTTGGAAAAAACACTCTGTTGGCACTGGAAGAGCTCTTCTTACAAGGAAACCTTCTCACCACCATAGAGCCCCACACTTTCCAAGGACGACCTAGACTCAAATACTTGCTACTGCAGCAGAATAACCTACACATTTGCCCATCACATGCAGAATCATCCCTCAGCAACAATCACAAACATCATCAAGGCTGTGTAGCATTTTCCTCAATTCCGACCTTGCGGCATTTGTATCTCTCAGAAAACCTACTGAAGGTACTGCCCAACAACGCATTTGAGGACACGCCCCTGGCGCTGCTCGACCTGTCACTAAACCCAGGCTTGGTAGTCGGCCTGAACGCCTTTTCTGGCCTGGAGGACTCCCTGGTGCAACTGTTGCTCCGGGAGAACCACATCTCCAGGTTAGACGTGGACCTGTCCTCCTTGAACCATCTTAAACTGGTGGACCTGTCGACCAACCGGCTGTCCATGCTACCCTCGTGGAACAAGGAGTCGTCCATTGAGTCCCTCAATCTGGGCAACAACCACCTGGTCACGCTGGAGTACAACACCCTGGTGGCTCTGGGGAGCTCGCTCAAGACCCTGTACATGGGCTCCAACCCGCTCAGCTGCTGCAGCAACCTCCGCTTCTTCCAGCTGATGCAGCGCTCCGCCGTGGAGGTGCCGGACATCGCGACTGTCACCTGCGTGCATAAGCAGGACTCAGAGCCCGTCAACATAGAACGAGTGACGGAGGAGATGTGCCACTCGCTGGACAACAGCAGCATGAGCCTGACCATCCTGGTGATTCTAGGTGCTGCGCTCATGGCGTTGGTGGTTGCACTGGGGTTTCTGGCCAAGGTGTGTTACAACAGGAGGCATACAAACAGCAGCACCTTCAACGCTTAACATGGGAAGGGATGGTGGAGATGGAAAGTGGACACAGAGGCATAACTACTGTGCTAACCAACATTTATTTTTCAAAAACAGACCAACAGAACACTAATAAATATGCTAGGAGGATATATTTTTTTATGAATTAACTGAACATATAAAGAAATGGGCTGTGAACATTTGTTTGGAAGACAAGGTCCAGGCAGAAGCACCTTGTTTGAATATCGTTGCTCTTATTGTCATTGTGGCTTTTCTTTGTTATTGACTTTGCACTTTAATTCCCTATCTGCATTTGCATTTCTTTTGTCTCTTATTCTGTGATTTTGCCCATATATGAAAACACTACACAACCATGTATGCTGCCTGGGCAACTCCGCTCAGAAAGGGAAATGACTAAAGACTGATTTTATTGTTATTATTTATATTGCAAAATAAATGGCAGTAAATGTGAGTTAATCTGACCACTCTCCAGCATAATGTAACTGTTGATCTTTATTTTATTTTGAACATTTTGTTTAAAACAAGAAGGAGTATAGAACCATATTGAAAGCAGTGTATGTTATTTTGGTTGTCAAGCATATGTTTGAGTGGTTGTGGCTGGGGATTGGGGGGGGGGGGGGGGATTACTGCCTAATAGCTGTGCTGTAAACAGTCACGTGAAATATTAAGTTATGTTTCCATGAATGTGCCTGGTAAGACACTGCATAACAGCTTTGACAAAAGGGTAATATTTCATAAAGTATGAAGCCTATGTTGTTGTCAGCTTTAACTCAGTGGGATATCTTTCCCTAAAATGAAGTACATTGATAGACCACTTTCAGCATGGAGGGACTCGGTGAGAGTTTCATTAAAATGCAATATTTTGCAAATGAATGACGATGAAGACAATAAAGGTTACACTTTAAAACACGCATTACAAAGATGAGTCCTGAATTATTCTATAGAGAAACACTTCAATACAGAGTTATAAACCCAAGTAGTAAGTTAGCTTCTAGCATACTCATTACTCATTACTATACACGGGTCACTTTATGCTTTTAGTTTTTCTTTATGTTCGGTATGTATTTCATGAGAACTTTATGTGAATCATGATAAGATTATCATCAAGGGTATAAATATTATTATTATTTTCATGACAACATTATTTTCACAGAGCGATGTGAACCTTTTTTTTCTCTGTGACTCAAGTCTTCCATTCCAGCCCCCCTGCCCCAGCCTCGTGAGAGACACACACGCACGTCGGGTCATTCGCCATCTAGGGTGGGACAGGAAACAAGCGGGGGGAGTCGATTTTGACATCATCCGGTAGAACAGCTCACAATCTTTGTAAGTAAGAGGACGACACAAAAAAGCCTTATCAGCAAAGAAACCCCCTCCTCATTAAGGGCTTCAGATAGAAAGCATTGCCTTTGTTAATATCGAAAAAATATATACATTTATATATATGTGTGTGTGTGTCACATATAAGAAAATCTAAAAAACATATACATATATCATTTATATCATATTATATATATATATAGAAATACATTTTGGAATATATATGTATATATTTCTGTATGTACCCAAATCAAACACATTCCTATCTAGATTTTTAAGGCAGTGAGTCTCAATAAACACTCTTCTTGTCATGCAAGTTTTTTATCGAGTACAAATAAGGTTGGCGTAATTTTTTTCAGGTTAAATGAAAGGAGTCATTATATTAGTACACAGAATCATTGAGACATTTCCCCTGGGCTAAATAAAAGGCATTGCAGACATGGGTTTGACCTGGACAATCAGAGAGCTTCAATCCAGTAGAAAATGACATCACGGATAACAATAGCTACTATGTTGGCCCTCCATCCCAGAGTGAGCGTGGAACCTCCCCCTGGCATAGGTTTCCCCGTCACAGAAGTCTTTTAATGACATAACCCAGGAAATGATTCCCTGGTTCAGTCACTTTTGATGTTGATGATGTGAAACAATGCTGACAAATGAGAACATAAAAACCATTTAATCATGAGTCCATTATGGTTGAACAACCCAGCACTGGTGTGGTAAACAAAACTGCAAAACTTGTATTTGCTTCTGTTTTAGCCATTCACAGTCATGATGACTATTTGGATATGTGGATATTTACAAGATGAGTTTCCAGATTTTGTACGATTAAGAGAGTAAGTAGGTATGTATAAGTTCAAATAAGTATTAAGCACGTAAGCAGTAGTAGAAGTAAGTACTTAAGCAGCAAGTAAGCAAGCAAGCAATTTAATGGTCCTGGAAGTATATAAATAAACAACCGCAATAATTGATTTTGGTGACATGATTTCCATGTAATGCAACCAGTCACAATCTCAGAGATCAGTCAGCCCCCCCCCCCCCCCTCCGTGGGATTGAGAGGGGGCACCCTGCCATCCAGAGATCCAGATGTTGCAGCTGCAGAACAAAAACAAGACTGTGCTACAAGAGCTTGAAGTACCACTGAGGAGACGCCAAAGACAGCACACAAACACACACACACACACACGCGTGCGCACACACACATACACACACACATACACACACGTGCGCACACGCATACGCTCGCGCACACACACACACACACACACACACACACACACACACACACACACACACACACACACACACACACACACACACACACACACACACACACACACATGCACACGCACACACACAGGCTAATTTAGATCATTAGACTTTCATAAAGTAAAACAAATATTTGAGGTTGTCACTTAATGGTGGGGTCCACTGGTAATGTGAATATTTAGCTCCAGGTAGTTTCTAATCAGCCCAAGTCTATACATTTACATTTAGGGCATTTAGCAGACGCTTTCATCCAAAGCAATAATACACACATTGACACATCGACGGCAGAGTCAACCATGCAAGGTGACAGCCAGCTCGTCAGGAGCAGTTAGGGTTAAGTGTCTTGCTCAGGGACACATCAACACTCAGCTAGGAGGAGCTGGGGATCAAACTAGCAACATTTCGGTTACAAGACATCTCCTGAGCTAAGCCGACCCCCTGTTTGATGGAATGAATTCAATTCATATAAAATAAGATTTAAGAACTTTTAACAACCGATGACTTGAACTCAGCAGGTAAAATGGAAGTTAAAGTCAAACAATACATGTCGCTCATATAGAAATCATTTGTTTTTGTTTGGCGACCTCCCCCTCGTCCCAGGAGCCTCATAGTCTTGGACTCCGTCTGCCACGACCGATGTGTTTAGGGAAGGATCCCTCAGAATCTGCTGCCGGGGAAATGTCTCCAGACTGCTTCACAGGCCCCAGATTTATTTTTACTCCTCTGCGGTATTACCTCCCTAGGGTCACGCAAAAAAGCAGACAAAGGCCGGGATCCTTCTACCCCCCCCCCCCCCCGTAGAGTCCAAAACTGAAATAATTACGAGCCCATTGCCTTATGAGGTAATGGGGTCTGAGTTATTTAAATCAGATATAACACTGGGGATTTAATCCAGTTTATCAGTAAGAGGAAGGGTATTCCAGTACTTTCTGTTGCTCAATGTATTTTACTGGAGTTAATTAATGTATTAGTTTTTATCCTCAAAGCCTCCAAAGAGAAAACAGACGGGTTCACCGGTCACCCACTTCTTCAGCTAGCCACCCAGTTTCATCAGAAGTGGCGTCTAGTGTGAGATCTCTTGTTAAATGAGATGTTCATCTTGTCCATGCTGCGGTGGGGGGAGATAAGATTAAAGCACTACGTGGTATGTTTAGCGGTTCTTTAATTAGAAGCAGACCGCAGTTCACTTTCCTCTCCTCGGTGAACATGCAGTGAGTCATTATTTCCTTCTAGACCAATATTTTATTTTTCCATGTTTAGTCTGGTCAAAATAAATAAAACTCAAGAAGAAAAATCCCATGGAGAAATAAACGATATTAACGTGAAATGAGCTCACACTAACTCTTACTAACTCTAAGTAACACTTACTACCTCTACCTCTTACTAACACTAACACTGACTTACTTGCACACCTACAACTCAAATTAACCAATTAACTTCATTATCTCTAACATTTACATGAATATTACCTTTTACTATCACTGAGTAACCCCAACTAACTAGGGTTACATATCTCTTCCCAACACCAGCTCTAACTAACTGTAACCCTAACTATCCCTAACTACAACTCTTAACGACAGTTGCTGCTAACACTTACTCTAAAGTATCACTAGCCCACACTAACTCCAACTAACACTAATTATAACTAACTCTAACTCTTACTAACTTACTCATAGTAACTTTATCTAACTATTGCGAACTCTTAATAATTATCGTTAACCAACTTACTTTAACTCTTGCTAATACTAGCTCTTACTCTATTGCTTAGAGAAAGCCTGCTTGCATAAGCCATGAAGAATGCCTTCTATAAACATCACTTCTCTCTTATTTAAAGCCTGCTGACAAAAAAAATGATCTTGTAAAGGTCCAGGGCAGGAGAAAAGTGCTCCACCGAGGCAACTATTAATGCTCTTTCCCATAGGTTGGCCCCATTAAAGAGAGAGAGAGAGAGAGAGAGAGAGAGAGAGAGAGAGAGAGAGAGAGAGAGAGAAGAGAGAGACAGAGAGAGAAGACAGAGAGAAGAGACAGAGAGACAGAGAGAGACAGACAGACAGACAGACAGACGACAGACAGACACAGACAGACAGACAGACAGACAGACAGACAGACAGACAGACAGACAGACAGACAGACAGACAGACAGACAGACAGACAGACAGACAGACAGACAGACAGACAGACAGACAGACAGAGAGAGAGACATACACCTTGTATATCTGCAGGCAATCAAAATGCAGACAATCTTTGCAGACAAAGAACATATTAATATGGGCCATAATACAAAAAAACATAAAACAACCACAAAGCTTACCAACAAACCGAATGTACCTTATTTTTATAGAGCAATGTTCTTAGGTGCACCTCGTAAAACTGACTCAAACGAGAAACATTCTTTACACACAAACACATTACAGCTCCAGAGGGCAGATCATTCCATTGTGCCGAGTATAATCTCTGTTTATGTTCATCTCTGCTTGACTTATTCAGCCTTGAAAGGCTCCAGCTGGGCAAGTCCACTGAAGAGCGGGGCTTGAGAAACAAGAAATAGTTTTAAAGTGTTTTGTTTTTTATTTACTTTGGATTTGGGATACTTTGGTTCTCTTTGGAAATCGTAATGAAACACATCATCAGAATTTATTTCTAGACGTCGAAGCGTTGACTTCTGACCTGTCTCACCCTTTGCTGGGGATAAATCAAATTGATAAATCCGGGGGAGTGTGAATGTGTGTGTCTGTGTGTAGGGATTGCTGTGGATGAATAATAAGTCATCGACTACTTTTGTCTAGCAATAGAAAGACTCATCTGGAGTCTGGAGAAAGTGGGGCAAGGCACAGCTTACCTCACACGTACACACACACACAAATAAAACATACATACGCTCTCCAGACACAAATACAAACACACTACATGCATACTCACTCTGTCTCTCTCACACACACACACACACACACACACACACACACACACACACACACACACACACACATACACACACACACACACACACACACACACACACACACACACACACACACACACACACACACACACACACACACACACAAAGAGATAAGCCAATGTGTACATACATTGTGTGTGTGTGTGTGTGTGTGTGTGTGTGTGTGTGTGTGTGTGTGTGTGTGTGTGTGTGTGTGTGTGTGTGTGTGTGTGTGTGTGTGTGTGTGTGTGTGTGTGTGTGTGTTTGAGGTACTCCCTACCCTCGGGGGAACCTTTGGTTCCCTGACATAAACCAGATGGTGGTTGGTGTGAGACAGGGTGAACCAAGCGATGCAGCGGCCTCTCTGGTCGCTGCTGCTTCTCTTATAGGATGAATGGTTCACTGTCAAGGTATCGGCCTATGAATCCAAGTTTAGGTTAAAAAAAGCAAACTGTTATTAAAAACCCCAGCACTGGTATCTCCACACTTTGTATGACATTCACTAAGAGCAGAAGTGGTGAGCGGTGTGACTTGGCTGTCACAGGATTTTAAGTTCTGTTCTTTTTGTTAAAGTCACAAATCTGGATTTTACTGAGTTTCTGTTTTTTCCTTGGGCAGGAGATTCCCGCCTTCCGCCGTTGGGTTGTTGTGCTTTGAGATGTGGACTGTGGTTAAACGTCCATCGTTATACGCTCTGAAAACCTGGGTGAATAATGAAAAGATGTATCTCTTGTTCAACCAATAGGACACGTCAACGTTGGGCATCCATCAAGAAGCCCTCCAAAGACTCGTCGTCCCGCTGGGTTGAGGCAGTGGTGCTAAACTCTTAGCCTAGCACAGAGATTATGGTCTGCACATGGTGTCTGATACATTCTTCTATGACTTTTGTTGTTTAGTCTTTATTTGGTCAAGATGTTGTCTGATTCGCGAAATTCTGTGAAAGTGGTGCTCAATAAAGAAAGGGCAGGAGCTACAGGCTCATCTGATTCGACTGCACATGTGCACAGCAGATGACGTTAACGGGATGGGGAAATAACTTCCAGTTGGCTGGATGTGTCAGGCAAAAGACTACATACGCAATTCGTATATCAGGTCTATGTCGACCTGATGTACGATAAGGAATAAGGATATATTTCAAATGAAGGGACACTTTGTTTTCTCCCTAAAAGGGTACATATTCAAACAAAAGCTCCCAGTGAGATGAAAGTATGAGAGGCTTCATGAGTTACAGAGCTTTGTAGTTAGATGCTGATTCAGACCTCATTAAGTCTTTAGAGGCAAGGCTGGGTCAACAGGAAACAGGAAGTCAGCACAAGCCTTGTAGTCGGGAGGAAACACATTTCATGGACTCATTTATTGACCAAACAATATCACAAAGGAAACCTCAACTGCCAACAGCAGTTTGGGTAACATTACTATCTTATTCTTGTGTCAAGTTTTAACTGTAAACGTTTTAAATATAAATGCAATATTTTGTATTTGATGTCGATGAATATTTCTTGCCTTAGAAAGAGACTTGAGTAACTTTCAATCTGGCTCATGGACGCTGCAATGAGAGCTTTGTGTGGTCAGCCCAATTAGATTCACGCCCTAATTCCTTCTCCTGTACATCATATTTTACACATCATTTTGCACCGGTTGAGCACAAATCCACCTTTGAAAGCTCAGATCTTAAGCCATTCCTCTAACTCAAAAATGGTTGCATTCTTTCTCTCCAATCTGCCCAATAGTTCTCAGTTCTGTAATACAATTAGTATACATTGTTACTTAATAGGGTTAGGGTTAAGGACATAATAAAATAAAAGACAAAACTGCAGAATATTTGTGGCTCAAAATATGATTGGTCTCCCCATTGGTCTTTTTGTATCTTTCCAATTGATGCTTTGTTTCTGGTAGCAATTAATTTAAATAAGGTCTCACTGCACTATGCAATATCCCAAATGTTGGATTTAGGTTTAGGGTTAGGTCTTAACACAAATGCGTTAGAAATGCCCGACATTATCAAGGCCAGCATTCAGTAATTATAGCTATGAATTTGAAATACCCAGCAGTTCTGTAAATCCAATATTTAGGATATAGTGCAATCAGACCTTACTTAAATTAATTGTTACCAAATAGGAAGCATCAATGGGGAAAAGAGGGGAATTCTGCATTCACACCTTTCTGTTTTCCCATTTGCATTACTTTGATCCCTATCGTCACATTTTTCAGTTTCGCTAGCCTAATCTTTGCTCCCTCAACAGGATATCGGTGGAAAATCCCTGCGTATTAAATGACAGGGATCCAGATTGTTTAATGCAACCAGGGAAAAAACCCTACTTCAATTACCAAGGTCAAAGAAGACGTTGTATGAGGTGCATTCAGTGAACTGAAAGCAGGATGAATAATAAATGTTGACTCAGCAACGTAGTGTAATAAAACGACAAAGAAGTCAGAAGATGAGAGACTGGGGCATTTGCTTAGTGCACAGTAGCGTTAAACTGTGACGAAGCGATTCTGTATGGAGTTATTATGTTCTGCTTTACTGTTCCCGCCCCCGCCCAAGCCTTTACAAGTGATCCAGATTTAAAATGAAACATTCACAAATGCTCATAGCTGGTTTATTGAACAGCTTAAACAGCTTTTTTTCAACTAGTCTTCTAGTTTGAATAATATAAAGGCAAGAAAAAGACAAAAACAACAATAGGTAAAGCTATGACTATGCAAAACAAATGCATACTTTTGTTTTCTCCCTTCAGCAGCGTTTACCAGAATGTAATTTACAAAAATGGTATATTCTTCAACACCTTTGTTTAGTCAGTTAAAAAGGACAATATCACAAATATTACACATTTTACTTCTTCATCCCAAGTAGATTTCTCTCAGATCGTATTCTTTTTGACTGTTGACAATACATTTCTCATCTCTAACTTCTTCCCAAGGTTATTTTTAGCAAAATAAAGATCACTTAAAAAATGTTTCTCAGAAAACCATGACGGGGGAATGCGTGTTAACCGTACGTGGAATACAAAGTCAAAGCGTGTCATCTGAAACAGCCGTAGTCCTCAACATTGTTGATATTCTTCTTCAACAGATGGACCCAAACGCAGGGCCAACAGCCCCAGGTATATATACGGATGTCTCTCACCATCCAAACACTGTATAATCTCCCCTTTGAGGCAGCCGCTGTCCTGTCCTCTTGGAAGGCTTGGCTTGCTCTTCGTCAATGTGCTGCTGGTCCTGAATCGTGTCCCAAACTTATTCCTCTGAGCTGTGTGAGCTCCGAGTCCTACGTCTCCTACGCTCACCACGCGGCAGCCAGGGAAATGTTCATTTCGACTACACCCATAGAAAGTACTGTACACTTTTATACACAAAAAAGCGCTACGAACTGGGTTACCGTATATTGGTGTTATAAAAAAATAAAATAAAATATAATAAAATAAAAAGGAACTGAAAAAATAAAAACAGATGTTTGGGATCCACCGATCAAGGGGAATATATGGCAGTGGTGTCGGGACAGTTTTAACGGCGAGTGGGTGTGTTTGTGTGTGTCCACGTGTTTGTACGTGTGTGTGTTTGTGTTGTCTAGGGCGGTCCAGCCATGCTGCTGTCGTCGTCGTTACTGCTGCTGTCCACCTCCGGCTCCATCATGGGGCCGTCTTGGTCCAGCTGCTGGCTGGTGTAGTTGGTGATCTCCAGGAAGCCGCTGGGCTCCACCACAACGTTGGACTGGCTGGAGTCCGGCAGGATGGAGAACTGCGGGATCACCTGAGGGAAAGCCACCGCACATCGGGGAAGCTGTTAGTGGCGCACCGGTGAGTCATCCTCAGGGTATCTGCAGGTTTCAGCAGGTCAAATTTAAGACCTTTTTAATACCACCTTGAATGAAATTTAAGACCTAAAACACACGATGGTGGGGGGTTGGCAACAGACGCGAGCCAACATCGGAAACGGACGTCTTCCAGCCCACTGTCCTTGAATTTGCACCTACCCATTGTCGCAGACTAGCTAGCAAGCACGCAGATAATCGTTTATATATGCAGCTAGCAAGAAAGAAGCCTCTCTACATGTCCTTCCTGAAAAGTCCCTCGAGAAAAATAAAAAAATATATAGTCCTGCCCCGACAAATTTAAGACCTTGAGTTACAGTATTTAAGACCAGCATATGACATTTGTAACAAATCCAAGACTTTTTAAGGCCTTAAATTTAGAAACATGAATTTAAGACTTTTTAAGACTTTTTAAGGATGCGCGGACACCCTGATGATTGCATGGATTTAAATTGGCTTTTGTTTAACTGGGCGTTGGTGATGGGTTTTATTCACCTAGCAGCTATCTTGGTTCAATATTCCCGAAAACAGAAGGTGGTTTGGAACCGGGATAGATGCTTGGTGAATAAGGACCCTCTAATCATGCACTTTTTTCCTCACATTGAAGCCACTTTTCAATAAATGGCATGGCAAACAGCAGTGGGGACAGCGCCACCTGGTGGAGGACATAGCAATTGGGACTCTGGTTGTCGTGAATGTCTCTGAAGGAAGGGATCTGCCCCTGATGGCCTTTGTTCCGTCTAGTGCTCTGGTTTCTCACACAGGCTTGTCATATTACTTTACGACACCTGGGGACGGACAGTGCCAGATACCCCCCCCCCCCCCCCCGGTGGACGGCCTGTGAACCCACCTCGATCACGTCCATGTCCTCCTGTTTCCTCTGGGTTGCCAGGGCCCCGAGGCGTCCGAAGGGCCCGCCGCGCTCCGCCTTCAGGTGGGCCGGGCGGTGGGCCGCGGGCCCCGTGCTGCTGATCAGCTGGCCCGCGTCCATCATGTCCGAGGTGGCCGGCACCGCCGCACCGCCCCCGTCGTCGTGGTGATGGAGGTGGTGGTGGTGGTGGTGGAGGAGGCCCGGGGCCTTGCGGTCGCTGGACGAGTCCACCACCATGGGCTCCACGCTGGGGTCGATCTCCGCCTCCATCATGGAGATCTTCAGGATGTCCGACGACCCCGAGGGCTTGGAGGAGCCGGGCTCGGCCGCCGCCGCCGCCGTTGCCGCGGACGCCCCCGGGAGCTTGGCCGCCGTCGCCGCTGCGGCTGCTGCCGCTGCCACAGCATCCACTCGCACGGCGGCAAAGTGTGGCGAGGGCGAGTGGTGGCTCCCGCCAAACGTGATCTTGGTGACGGTGGCGCTCTGCGTGATGATTGGCTGCTGCTGCTGAGGGTGAGACATAGTGAGAGGGATTCGATTTTCACCCCAGCCACTACAGCCCTCAGACACCCCCGTTGCGTTGTTTTTAACGCGTGTTGCGTTGTACCCCAGGTTACACTAGGTGGAGACCTGATCTAATGAAACATTCAAGGAGACATATTATACCACCAGGTGTGGGTGGGATTAGCCTTACAAGCCTTTTCGAAAATCTGCCCCTTCTGACATCACTAGTGGGCGTGTCCACCTAGATCTGTGCTGGATAGATGAGCAACGTTTACTTCCGTCCACTGGGTAGGCTGGTAGACTGATCTATCTAGATCTAGATGGACACCACTTGTGATGTCAGAAGAGGCAGATTTTCGAAACGGCTCGTAAGGGCTACTCCCACCTGGTGGTACAATATGTCCCCTTTAACCTATACAAAGGGAAGTCAAACAGACCTTCCATTCACAAGGGAATGGCTATTACCAACAACCCTGTTGGGGTCAACGCTACGCGGGGCGCTACTGACCTGGCCGGAGGAGGAGCTCTTCTCCGTGCCCACCGGGTGGTGGGCCTGGAGGGGGGGCGGCTGGGACAGCGGTGCGTGGATGGGTCTGTGGTGGGCCGTTGTGGGGGCCTGCTGGAGCCGGGGGAGCTGAGGCGTCAGTGGGGGCTTGGCGGTGGCGGCGGCGGTGGGGGCGGCAGTAGCTACAGGGCCCGCCTTGGGCCCCGGCGGCCCCGCCGTGCTCAGTGGCTTCTCCTTGGGACTCTGTGTGAGGGTGGGCGGGGCCGGGGCCGGGGTGGCGGCGGGCTTGGGCGGGGGCTGGCGGACCAGCTTCTTCACCAGGCAGTGGGTGGCGGCACCGATGGAGACCACGGGCGAGGACGCCGACGACGAGGGGGAGGGCGTGGCCGACGACGAGGGGGAGGGCTGGCTGATCTGGGGCCGGCTCTGCAGCTGGGGTGGCGGCGGGGGGGCGGGGCTTAGGACAGGGGCGGGGGCCGGAGCGGGGGCGGAGCCTCGGGTGGGCTGGGCTTGCAAGGAGTGGGGCTGCGGTCGGGCGGGGGGCTGGCTAGACCGGTAGAACAGGCCGGTCTGGGGGTCCAACGTGTCGCCCTCCAGCTCCCCCGCCTCCAGCGTGCTGTGGGGCTTGGGGTGGCTGACGGCGGGCTGCAGGGAGACAGATGGGGGGGTTGACTGCATTGAGTGCGTTTAATCAGGAAAATTAACATCCCGTTTATGTGGCCTCAACCCCCTATAATAGCAGCATGTATAATCCACTCATCGCTCCACTTTGATTTGTGTAATTTTATCCCACTAGTGAACCAACAGCTAATTTAAAATAATCTTCATCACAAATCTTCCGTGTTGTCTTTTACGATAATTTCAGACACCTAAATCATTATTTTTCTCTTGAAGGGAAAGGGATTATTCAACCAATCAGCAGTCAGGAATGGCATAAGGTTTTCGGACAATGTGCCGGGACATTGACGCTAAAGCCCGCTGCAGCTTTACCTTGAGGCTGAGGAGGGACTCTGCCGAAGTGGTGGAGACCACCTTGGTGACCACTGTGAGCTGCCCGGGGGTCTTCAGCATTCCTGCCGGGCGGCTGGGAGGACGACATGACCACGTCCTCTACCTCGGAGGACGCTCCCACACGACCGGCTTTACCTGTGACCACAGAGGTTAACAAAGACGCCGTGAGATGCACAGCTGTGGGCAGGTGGTTTCCACACTAGGATGTATTTGTTTGGATGCTGGGATGGGATTACAATATGGAAATCCAGGTTTCTCTTTTGGTTTGTGGAAGCAAATCAACGCCGGGAGAATAGAAACCAAAACACTTTTTAGAGTCTTTTTACCTGCCAGAATGGAAAAGAATCGACCAGCCAGACAATTCTTTAAATATTCAACCTTGTTTTTTAGCGGCCAAATAGTTAAACCCATCAGCCATTGGCTGGTGGCAGTTCTTAATAACGGATTCCTGTCTTACCTCTGGTCTCACAGACATTTACTATTATTATCCAAAGCAACTTAGCAACAGTGAGTTCAGATCCATGACTAGGAGCATCTGGGCATCACCGGGGAACCCAAACCCAACCTAGGACCCTTTGACCCCTACACTAGCCCCTCCTGTGGTTCAAGTGGAGCTGTGACTCGTGGTTTGTGGTTCAGGTGAAGCCGCACCTGCAGTGTGCTGCTCCGGGGCTGCGTCGGCCTCGGAGGAGGAGGAGGGCGTGGCAGTGGTGATGATAGTGGTGGTGGTGGTGGTGGTGGGCCGGGGCGGGGCCGGGGCCTGCCTCTTGTCCTGGGCCTGCTGGAGGGGCACAGCCATCTGGCTGAGGTCTATGGTGTGCTGCCGGGGCTTGACCTCAGCCCTCTCCTTCACTGGAACCCAGAGAAGGAGGCAAGGCACTCAGGACAGGGGAGGCGGTGTGTTGGGCTGCACAGTACACCCTAATGGGCCTGTATTCCCCTCCCGACAGGACCTCTACATCAGCAGGCGCTGCAGAGCCGGAGCCTGTAGGATCATGATGGATCCTCACCCCCACCAGCAAACTGCGGTGCTCAGGCAGGCGCCTCCGCAGTGGTGCAGCAGAAGCAGAGAGACTAGGACGGTTTCTTTCACGAGGCCATCGGGACTGTGAGCACTGATCTCACCTGGGCCCCCAGCGGGCTACACACACTGCCACTCTTATGCACACACACACACAAACACACACCTTGACAGATCCCTTATTTAATAGTAAATAGTGTTGCAAATAGTGTTGCTTCAGTTTACTGAAAGTATTGTTGCTGTTGTTTTTCCACTTTCATTTACTGGAAATCCTGTTGATGTAGGTCACACATAATGTTATTGTACCTTAAGTTCTCTAGAAACCAGAAAGAGCTATCACAGTTGTGCTCTGCGTGCAGTTTACATGAAGCAGAAATGCTGTATAATAATTGAAAGCACCATCACCTGGCATTCACTCATCAGTGCAGCCAAATAAATGGCTTATTCAGCATCCCCTTGGTCTCTATCGGAGGACCCGGTGAGAGCCACTTAGTGGCAAGAAGACTTTTTTTTAATTGTTTTTGTAATTGTTCTTATCGACATAATAATCAAGAATACTAAATTATTTGTATGCCTGATCACGATGCATAGGCAACAGCAGGGTTTGCTGAGGTGTGTGTGTGTGTGTGTGTGTGTGTGTGTGTGTGTGTCTCTCGCTCACCGGTGGTTGTGCTGCAGTCCAGTGTGTGTGTGTGGTGTGTGGTGTGTGTGTGTGTGTGTGTGTGTGTGTGTGTGTGTGTGTGTGTGTGTGTGTGTGTGTCTCTCGCTCACCGGTGGTCTGCTGCTGCAGCTCCAGCAGAGCCTTGATGGTGGAGGTGGCGGACTGGGACTCCCCGACAGACATGTCCTGGTAGATGATGGTGGTGGTGGGACTTGACTCCACCACCTCCTGCTCCATCCAATCCTGCTCCCTAGTGGTCACCAGGTGAACTACAGGCTGAGAGTCTGGACGGAAACCAAAAGGTAGAAATACAGACATGAGAGGGGCAGAGATGTTTGTAAAGATTTGTTGGTGCATTTTTAAAGTACGGACAACATGAATTACTTCTGATTGATTAAAAAATATATATATATTGTTGGGAGCATACAGATGCCTTTTCCTTGTTCAATCAGTCCAAATCATACAATCTTGTGTGGATTCAATAAAGATAGAGGAAACACTAATCACGGAGAACGAAGATATGGGTGGTAGAAGAAGTAAAGGACAGTAATAACAGTAAAGTAAATATTACAAACAAAAAACACAAAAACGTGTGGTCAAACGCACAGGAAAAAAGGAATACGAGTACATATATACACTCACCGGCCACTTTCTTAGGTACACCTGTCCAACTGCTCGTTTAACGCAAATTTCTAATCAGCCAATCACATGGCAGCAAAAAGGCATGTAGACTTGGTCAAGAGGATCTGCTGCAGTTCAAACCGAGCATCAGAATGGGGAAGAAAGGTGATTTAAGTGACTTTGAACGTGGCATGGTTGTTGGTGCCAGACGGGCTGGTCTGAGTATTTCAGAAACTGCTGATCTACTGGGATTTTCACGCACAACCATCTCTAGGGTTTACAGAGAATGGTCCGAAAAAGAGAAAATATCCAGTGAGCGGCAGTGCTGTGGGTGCAAATGCCTTGTTGATGCCAGAGGTCAGAGGAGAATGGCCAGACTGGTTCGAGCTGATAGAAAGGCAACAGTAACTGAAATAACCACTCGTTACAACCAAGGTATGCAGAAGAGCATCTCTGAACGCACAACACATCGAACTTTGAGGCTTCAGCAGCAAAAGACCACACCGGGTGCGCCTCCTGTCAGCTAAGAACAGGAAACTGAGGCTACAAATCGCAGAGGCTCACCAAAATTGGACAATAGAAGATTTGAAAAAGGTTGCCTGGTCTGATGAGTCTCGTTTTCCACTGCGACATTCAGATGGTAGGGTCAGAATTTGGCGTAAACAACATGAAAGCATGGATCCATCCTGCCTTGTATCAACGGTTCAGGCTGGTGGTGGTGGTGCAATGGTGTGGGGGATATTTTCTTGGCACACGTTGGGCCCCTTCGTACCAATTGAGCACCGTGTCAACGCCACAGCCTACCTGAGTATCGTTGCTGACCATGTCCATCCCTTTATGACCACAGTGTACCCATCTTCTGATGGCTACTTCCAGCAGGATAACGCGCCATGTCATAAAGCGCGAATCATCTCAGACTGGTTTCTTGAACATGATGATGAGTTCACTGTACTCAAATGGCCTCCACAGTCCCCAGATCTCAATCCAATAGAGCACCTTTGGGATGTGGTGGAACGGGAGATTGGCATCATGGATGTGCAGCCGACAAATCTGCAGCAACTGCGTGACGCTATCATGTCAACATGGACCAAACTCTCTGGGGAATGTTTCCAGTACCTTGTTGAATCTATGCCACGAAGGATTAAGGCAGTTCTGAAGGCAAAAGGGGGTCCAACCCGGTACTAGCCAGGTGTCCCTAATAAAGTGGCCGGTGAGTGTACATACAGCATATAGAAAAAAATAACTATATAAAAATACTAAATAAGTCAGTTTAACAGACATTTCCTATATGGGGGCGCCATGCCTCCTGCGTACCCTGGGTGGCGCTGGTGTGCGGGGTCTCGTCCAGGAAGCCCGCGGGGGTGTCGTCCCTGGGCGCCGCCCCCTCCGCCCCGGGGGGCTGGCTCTGGCCCGCCTCCGCCGAGGAGCGGGACGCCTGCTGCAGGGTCTCGCTCACCAGCTGCCGGGTCTGCTCGCTCACCACCGCCGCCTGGAACACCGGCTTGGGCTTGATCAGCACCTGGAAGGCACACAAATAGTTACCTGTATACTCTTTTAATAAATCTATGAAAAAAATCCATGATTTTTTTTTTCATTTTTTCATCATTTGTACCCCCCCCCCCCCCCAAATGATTTAACATACAGGGCCCACCATCTTGACCGAGCCAACAACATTGCATTGAAGAAAGAGGTTAATTGATTGGCTACACAAGTGTTGTTTTAGGTGTCCATCCAATGGATTAACAAATCAGTGGAATTGAAATCAATTAATCAATTTGTTGATGGCTGGAAATAAGGGCAGACTCTAGACGGCGTGATTACCCCATGATGCTTACACTGGAAAAGTAATGGAAAGTGTGAGTGCAAATGAATTAGGATTGTGTTCAGAGGACGACCCGGGTTGTAGCTGAAGCCTGGACCAGGAGGGGGCCGTACTCACCTGCGTCTTGCCCTGCTGGCCGTACACTATCTTGGTGGGGATGATCTTGGTGGCCGTGGCCTGGGCCCCCGAGCTCATGCCCTTGGGCTGCGTGACGATCATCTTGGTGATGGGCCTGGAGGCGGTGATGATGGCCGGCTTGCTGCCCTGGACCGCCTGCATGCTCTTTTCACCCTGCCGCAAGAGCGTACGGCGTCAGCAACGCAAACCGCCAGACCCCTCCCCCCCACACACACACACACACTCCATACAGTAGAGCTACAGTCAGGGAACACCTGTTCACAGCTGCGAGATTTGTTTCTGGGTCCTGATATTTATGCAACTTTGTACCATTACTGATAAAACAAATACAAATATCGACCAAAATGAAATGGCTAAATGTACATTGCAGCTTTCAGTGGTGTGTCTCCCCAAGGTCTAGGTACACGACCATGATTTCCCCACCGCAGTTTGCAGTGCGTGCTGTGATCAGGGAGGTGAACACTGACCCCGGCGTTGAGCAGCGTGGTGACCACGTTCTTGCCCGGCAGCCCCTGGATGGTGGCTCCTTTCCCCGTGGTCTTCTGGACCACGATGACGTTGGGCTTGGACGTCATCGGGATGGTGGTGATTTTAGTCGTGGTGCCTAGGCCAGAAAAAGATAACAGAACAATACAAATAAAAACCTGTACACAATTTAAATCGCCGTCATATTTTACTAAAACGCTTCAGCACTGATATGATTGTTACAGTCTAATCCCTGCCTCCCCTCAACTCCTATGACCATAACGACCATTCCTAAGACAAATGGAAGAGAATTACTGATGTGTGATTAGCTCTGCAGTAGCTCACAAAGCTAAATAGTCAAAACAGGCATCAGAAGTTCATCTTCATCATAGATCATCTTTCCTTGTCAGGACAAGACGTAATAATCATTAACATCCATACATATTCAAGGAGCTGTTCTTAAAATCAAAGTGGAAGTGCCGCCAGTGACTCCGGGGTCTCACCAGAGACGATGTTGCTGCTGATGATCTTCCCCCCGAGCGTGGCCAGAGACTTGGGCACCACGGTGATGATGCTGCCGCTCGTGGTCTTCACGTAGGTGGCGCCGGCCGCCGCCGCCGCCGCCGCCGAGATGCGGGCGCTCATGTTGGGGGTGACCGTGGGCCTGGTGTAGGTGGTCTGGGTGGCTGAGGAACCATCGATTATAAAACACAAAAGAGGTTGGTCTCTGGTTAGTCCTAGGCTCACAAAGGAAACACCGGCCTCTTGTAGACCAACAGATACACAACACAAGAACCCTGTTACTAACCCATCACTAATACCAACCCAAACCTTACTCCTAACTACTAGGGCTACGCTGGGACTCATAGGGGGGACTGGGACTTATAGGGGGCTGGACTGGGACAAATAGTGGGGGGGGACTGGGATCAACAATGGGGGTGAACTTGGGCTAACGAGGGGAAGGTCTGTGACTTAAGGGGGTCGACTGTGACTACTGGTCAGGTGGGCTGGGCTACCTGTCGGCTGGGACACCAGCTTGGTGCTCATGATGGCTCCGTTGCTGCTGACCACCATGATGGGGGAGGAGCTGCTGCTGGACAGGCCCACCGAGGAGGGCTTGGGCAGGATCTTACTGGGCTGCACCTGCTGGGTGATGATCTTCACACCTGCACACGCGCACGCGCACACACACACACGCACACGCACACACACACACACACACACACGGGATGGTCAAACAGTGGAGCAGTCTCAACAGTCTCAAACCGTGACATGTACTGCGAACAATATGAGAACTTCATGACGAAACAGCGGTTTTGATCTCTGTAGAGATAGTTATGCTAGGGCTCGCTAGGCTGATAAGTCCTAAGGAAACACAAACAACCTTAACCAAAGCAAGAATAGAAATGTATAGTTTAACAGGGCTTGAAATGAACCCCTGCTACCAGCCAATGGCGAAAAGATTTAAGCTTTAGCTGGGTAAAAGTCGTTTTGTAGGCTTCTGATGAATAAACCATGTATGGAGGGGGGGGTTACCTGACTCTTGCTTGATCTGAATGGTGGGCTTGGAGCCGGCCATGCTGGAGCTGGTGGAGGAGGAGGCCTGGGGCTGGCTGACGCTGATGGTGGCACCCTGCTGCTGCTGCTGCTGCAGCTGCTTGGGGAACTGGGCCATGATCTGGGTGGGCGAGCCCGCCATGGTCTTTGGGGCGGGCAGACGAGCCGACGCCACCTTCACGCCAGCAGACGCAGAGCCTGGAGGGGCCGAGGAGGAAGTCATGTTGGCAGTCTGGGGCTTTAATGGAAGCCACGTGTACACGCTTCCGCTTCACAGAGTTCCCACCTCTAAAAGGTTTTAATCAGTTAAAACTTAGTTAAAAGTTAAGTATAAAGTTGATTTCATTTTAATTGCATTGGTATTATGAAATAAAGCATGCGGTTAGTGAACCTGCTACATCCATTATGTGAACCCTGTACTCTGCTTCACTATCGACGATGGAGACAGTGAAGACGTGAACACGTACACTGAGCGACGGTGGACATGACGGCCGCCGGGCTGGCCGACACCACGGCCGTCACGGCGACGGCGGCGGCGGCGGCCGCGCTGGGGAACACCACCGTCTGCTTGTGGCTGGCGGCCGTCAGCATGGAGGTGGACACCAGCTTGGAGAGGGCCGCCGCGCTGGCACTGTTGCCATGGGAGTGGGACTTGGACAGGATGTTGGGCACGAAGTTGGAGCTGGGCGAGGTCGTCACGATGATCACCTGATCCCAGGTAGAGGGGGGGGGGGGGGTTAAAAAATAGAGCGCCGTGTTGAGGTGCCAAACACAAGATTATACAATTTAGTTATTTTGATTCAAAAGGAAAACTGCTGCCATCCTCCAATTAAATACTAATCAGTCAATCCTTTCATATCCTCATAAATATCATTACTGCAAACAGGCCTGAATTATCTTTCTATACGTGTCCCGTCACTAGGGGGCGCCGTACCTTCTGCGTGGTGCTGCTAGTGCTCTGGATGGTGGGCTTGGCGAAGGTGATCTTGACGGGCGACAGGTGCGGCGGCAGGGAGTTGGCGATGCTCTGCATGATGTTGGTCATCTTGGGGCTGTTTGCTGACAGCCCCACCATGGGCGAGGCCATGGGCAGGCCCACGCCCTTGGAGACGGACGGCGCCGACGCCTTGGCGACCTCCTTCAGCACCACGGGGGAGGAGCCCGACGAGTTGGTGCGCCGGCGCTTGCGGGGCTTCTCGTCCTCGTCGGAGCAGCTCACACCTGGCCGAGAGGCCGAGAGAGAGGGAGGGGGGGGAGAGAGAAAGAAAGAAAAGAAAAAAAAAAAAAAAAAAAAAAAAAAAAAAAAAAGAGAGAGAGAAAGAGAGAGAGAGAGAGAAGAGAGAGAGAGAGAGAGAGAGAGAGAGAGAGAGAGAGAGAGAGAGAGAGAGAGAGAGAGAGAGAGAGAGAGAGAGAGAGAGAGAGAGAGAGAGAGAGAGAGAGAAAGAGAGAGAGAGAATATGAGAAAGCAGTGAAAGAGAAAGAGAGACACAGAGGCAGAGAGATGGGAAAGAGCAAAGGGGGGTTAGGAAATAAGAGAGATGAGAGAAAAGGTAAAGACAAACAGAGAAGAGACGAGCTGGCTGTCGCCTTGCATGGTTGACTCTGGCGTCGGTGTGCACAATGTGTGTATTAACCGTCGCTTTGGATAAAAGCGTCTGCTAAATGCCCTAATTGCCTAATAATTGTATCGAGAAGGCAATGTAACTCTTTAGCAACCAAAACCACAATCCACTGGTGTTGTTGTAATATTCGAGTACCACGGCAACATCAAATCAGTCTGTTGAAATACATCACCACCGTGTCCGGGTAGGGTGAGGTTGACGGCTTTACGACATTTGTGGCCAACGCTGAGCAAGACGGAGTGGAATGCTGAGCTAATCCGTAGTTCCCCACTAGTCTGAGATGTACCAACGGGACGCTAATGGGCCCCCTGGTGGTCATCTTGGTTCCCTCTTTGTTCTCAAGGCTAGCCCTGTGGGGGACCTGACTGCGGGACCACGGGGGATATGGGGTCGGGGGGGTCCCACCGCTGTAGTCGCCACTGGCGCCATCTCTGGGGGGGCACATGGTTTCTTGCAACCCCAAAGATAAGGTTGGGGGTGCCAAAACCCCTCAATATTGAAACGAAGTGAACCGGCAGGTTTTCGTTGTCTGGCCCTTTAAATAAACCCAGCGCGATAGAATGCTGCGCGATAGAATGCTCTGCTGCTCGATAGAACGCTACGCTGCGTTGACAGCTCCCTCCCCACCAATCTTCTTAGACATTACTAGCAACATTCCTGACATACCAATGGTTGGCAGAGTGCCAAATGATTGATAGGACGACCCCGCGAATTTTGAAATGTTTTGTCCACTCACTTACGTAGTTCAAGTTCACTTAGCGTGAGCTAAACAAAGCTATAGCAGCGATTAAACGACAAAACATAATGGACAAGTGGATTATTCAGAGGCCTACTGCTACCACCAACCGATGGTCAATGTTGTGCCGCCCCACAACAGTTTGATGGGCTTTAACCTACGATGAAGAATGGTAAAGTAAATATAATATTAAAATTGTTATTCGGGCAAAGGCCTGTAACTTTTATGACTGTCTACGCGTTTCTCTTTTAATTGTCAAAATGCTGCTGATTATATGTTCCCTTTTCAGTGGTTCTTATTCTCAAGATAATATAGCCTAGACTGTTGCTGTTTGCGAGACTTGGGTGAGGCAATAGAATGGAACAATTGTAATAAACAACGTTCATTCAATGTTTAATCTAATTGCTCGACAATGTTCAGATCTACAGTGAATTAAGAATAGCCTACGGGTGTCTTGCGTTATCTTTGGTTCCCAAAAGAATGACCTACGAATGATCGCTACGTCAAGCTCTATGAAAACCATGCTGAATAAGTTTTAAAGCAGCAACGCATGAGCAGCCTAGTAGGCTAATGTTTAACGCCAATAAGTGTTTTAAATTTCTAAATTATGACTGAAATGTAATTAAGCTAGGCCTACTCCCATTTATGCAGGCATGTTTATGGAAAATAAGTGCGCGCCCCGCCACTCGTAACGCACTTGTGAAACGCATTCCTGAATTGATAGAATGGTTAGATCATAAGTTCCCAACCAAATTTTGGAATAAATCAAATCAAATACAGATAAATAATACGTAAATAATTAATGAACTACTGTTCTGAACCTAAAATTCTGAAAGCAGGACGAGAAGTACCCCTGTACTATAGCCTGTTTTTTGGTGGAACACATTTGAACAAAATATTTATGACCCCCCCAATGTTGACCTGAAGCTGGTAGTCGCTCACTCACTTTTCACGTAGACCGTGCTCCCGCTGGGCAGCACCACCACGTTTGAGGCCGGGCTGGGCGGCCGCGGCGACGACTTCACCGCCAGGGACCCGCCCCCCGTCGCCGTGGCGCTGGTGGGGGTGCAGGTGGTGCTCGTGTAGGAGTAGCACACGACGACTGCATGGAGCGACAGGTAATCAACGTGTTGCAGAGTAACGCATTTTAACAAAAGACATTCAATAGGGATGCATTGAGATGCAAGACTGCGTTCCACGACTACTCAATAATTGTGGCCTATTGGGAGACAGAAAAGCACTAAGATTGACTTCTATTGAAGTATGTTATATATATGTAAATGTTGTATAAATAGAAGGTTCAATAGTGCCCGTTACCTTCTTTGTTGCCCGTTTCAGCCGGCAACAGGAGGGATGCATTCTGATTGGCCGTGGCGTTGGCCACGGCGTTGGCCGTCACGGTGAAGGCTGTCTGCGGCACCAGTCTGGGCATGAGCGGAACGAGACGCCGGCCCTCGATGGACCACTCGGAGGCGCTGTTGGGTCCGGACATGCTGCGGCGACAGAAAACAAGGCTCTGGTGACGCAACCCACGGTGCCATGTGGAGCACGGCTCGCTGGGAGGGCTGCTCCAGCTCTTTACATGGATTAAACAGCGCAGGGATATAGTTGGTGTTAAAGTGTAGTCCGGTCGTTCTGGAGCTAATAGGGTGCCCCCGGTGGTCAGATGGTGACGAGGGCGTGAGTGGATGTTGGGGAGTGGTCTAGAATGACTGGGTGTTGGTACACTTACTGGTAGGCGATGGTGGTGAGGCGCTCATCGTTGACCGCCCTGCGGACCTCGGCGCGGTGGCGCTCTGTGGAGATGCTGGCAGACGGATATCGTGTTCTTATGGATTGTTGTACAGTAAATTGCTTTAGCGTGATGAGGAGCATTGGCCAGTGTAGAGTTGTTCAAAGCCCCAACTCATTATCACGTATAGTTTATCACATGTTTTTTCTTTCATATACAGTACAACTATCGTTATTACTATATTTAACTTGTGTTTTCGTATAACAGCATAGTTATCATCAATAAATAACAATATTAACAACCAACGTTCCTTCGGCTCGGTGCCTTGATGACCTTTTTCTAATAAACTAATGTTTGCTCGACGTCTGATAATTAATTAATTAGTGTTAATAAACTTGCCATTTGTAACACAATGGATATGCATTAAATAGGTCATTGACGGCTTGAGAATTTTAACAGTCACACCCGTCCCATAAAAGTGACACCAAACGATGGACCATGATCCCCCTCTACACAACACCACACCACAGAACTGGCTTGGATCAGGGAACCAGCATTTACCCCAGGATCTTGGTGAGCTCCCCCAGTAGGTCCTTCTTGTCCTTGGTGAGGTCGCCTTGCGCTCGCAGAGCGCTGATCACTCCGGCGTAGGCCTCCAACTCTGAGGAAACAAAACAACACAACGGGACGGTAGTCATGTGATAAGGATTTGGCAATGAGAAAACCTTTAACGAGGGAGCAGAAAGCTTTATTGACATAATCCACTCTCAGGGTCCACCTGCTATTTTCATCTGGTTCATCACACACACACACACACACACACACAGACAGTGCAGGGCTGGGCAGCCTTACCCAGCTTGCGCAGTATCCTCTTGCACTCATCCCTGCCGAGGTCCAGTATGGTGGGCCACACCACAGGCATGGTGCCGGTCGCCAGCGGTTTCTCCAGCTGAATCATGGGCTGCACACAAAATTATTTCATGAGGCTAGACTAAATACATTGAGGAGTATCAACTGCAAACACAGGCCAGTAGTAAACTGAAATGATCAACTGGGACTAGGTAAATAAGGCACAATATATAGTAAACTTTAAAAAACTATTATTAAACTTGCTTGACTCTGTAGTGCTTGCCTGTGAATAATATATTATAAGCATAAATATCATTGTGCAAAGTAGTATTTTTCTGGTTTTAGCTGCCTCCAGGCTGAATCCGTGCTGAGAATTGACGGGCGATAGATTAACAGGTGCGGAGGCAGTAAAGACCTGCAGATCTCAGCAGAATACCCTGTCATGGTATCATATATAGAGGATTGGAGATTCTTGATAATAGTCAGCACAGCTTAGACCTCATTCTCTCTTGATCCACCACCACCATTATGGGGGGTCAGGGTAACTTCAAGGACTGAACCAATTTCTTACTATGCTTTTTCAGATTAACCTCCCTGCTTGCTGCACACCCATCACAACTCATTACATAGAAAATTAAGGAATGCAAACCGGATTTTACTTAACAGATATTAGTATAAAAATGTTATTCCAGTTTCATTTATTATTTTCCAATATTCCCCTCAGTGCAGTTACATAAATTGTAACCAGATGGGTGTGTGTCATTGTGATTGAAGTTAATCATTGCATAGTTGCGTGCTCATATTGGGAGTCTAAAAGAACAAGAACGGATGCAGACTTGCACGCTGGCTGTGCTTTACAACTTTAATTTAGGCAGGCCTAAGATGTACCGCAGCCTTTTCGGCCTTGCAGGTCAGAGCATTATAGAGCTGGGTAAAGAGAGTCTTGCAGCAAAGGTGAGCGCATCTGCTACTGAACAGACACGACAAGGGTAGTATACGAAGCAAACCAGCGACACGTCGATTATATATACATTAAGCTCGGTTCTCGCAGTTATATATAATAATGTAGGCCTTATAGATAATGTTGTTTTGGGTCATTTGATGCATCGATGTATTGTCTTCCAGCAACATAGTGCGAACATGTCAGCTGCCATCATTTTCTAAATGGTAAAATCATGTCATGCTTGGCCATCGCCTTAGACGTATTAACGCATCGCAGTGATATCCCGTTTGGATACATTAACTGTCTCCAGATGTCTTTGGTTAGCTGTACAGCTAACGGGCTTCTATTCGTAGCTTTGTTTATACAATCCCAGGCCTTACCATCACTTAGTGGAGCTGCCTCAGATTCTGGCTGATGATCTCTCCGTCCAAACGAACGTGGCTGACATTCAACATGACATGTATCATATTAAACGCTTTTATGAAAGCACTGTTTCGTTGTATAAACACTATCTTAATCTCTATATCCTTGTCATTAGTTGGGTTTGTTTATGTCTTTGCTACCCGAAGCTACCGGATGCTACCAGCAGTCGTCTTCTTCGTCCATATTGGTACTTCCGGTGAGCTTGCAGGCAGTATCACACCGGGGTCGCAGCTCTGCCCCCTATTGGAGAGATGCTAGACTGAACCAGAATCTCAGTATATCTTCATTCATTAATTTGTTGTGCGCAACTGCGCATACATCATAATGGTATTGATTTGAATGGAATTATATTCATTAATATGCAGACAACAGTGTTTACGATATACATACATTGAACATGTTCTGAAGAAAGTGCACCATTGAAACCATCTATTTAGTATTTTTATATTGAGTATATTCAATTTCAGTGACATTGTTTCAACAGCTTCTGTCAATACATTGCATGATTATATCATTTTAAAACAAACAAAAAAGGACAAACTTTAATATATCTTTAAATACGTTATTTGTTTAAAACAGGGTTATAAAATTCACTTTTTTCCTTCCTTTTACAAATAAGACAAATCCAAAAGATAAAAATCATTGTTAAGTAAATTGTTCCAAACACATTTATGTATTCTATGTAGTAAGCAAAAAACTTGACAAAAAAAAACAAAAAAAACAACCCAATACAACCCAAGCTTTTACTCGACATGTGCAGTCTTCCATTTTTCTAGGGTTCGGATAAAAGTGATTTCAGTATATACGCTCAATAGTTTCTGAAGAATTCCTCAAATTACTATGCTAGTTTATCTCTTTTTTTCGTTTCTTATAAACACACTAAAAGAGATGCCGAAGGAGGCAGTAGAAAAACATGACCTTTAAGGAGGGTTCAGGAGGATCTGGGGCAAAGCAGGAATGGGAGAAATTTCCCAACAGGCCTTCGCTTGGAATCGGTTCTCACCCGAATCTGATCTAGTTTCACGGTAAAGCTTGGATGAACTACGGAAATACATTCCTAGATAGCATTATTCCTAGATAATGTCAGTCATGCCAAATCTTCCCTTATTCTGTGCAAATTAATTCTTCACTTTGTATAGTATAGTTAATGTTACAGATGACTTGAGATATTTTGCATCCGGTTGGTTTGTTATTGTTTATGACTATTATACTCCAATCTTTGGTTTATTGCTCCCTGTTATTAATATTTTATTATTCATGCCCTGCATTTTTAGGAGAGAGAAAAATGCATAGATATATATATATACACACGTGTGTGTGTGTGTGTGTGTGTGTGTGCGTGTGTGTGTGTGTGTGTGTGTGTGTGTGTGTGTGTGTGTGTGTGTGTGTGTGTGTGTGTGTGTGTGTGTGTGTGTGTGTGTGTGTCACCGCTCCTCTGACGAGCAGTTTGCCTGACCTATAAAGAAAGAATAAGAGATACAACTAAATAATCATACGTTCAAAAGAGAGCAGAAGATAGCTATACAGAATAAAAAGGATCACAAAAAAGGAACAAAATGACATAGTGCTTTGGGTTTGTGTGTAATATATAGTGTGTATACATTTTATGGAGTGTATAGAGTATAAAGTGCATGGCATATCCAGTGTGCAGAGTAGAGCGAGTATACTGTGTATATAGTATTGAGGGTAGAGAGTTTAAATTACCATTGTACTCCTCTGAGTCAGCAGGCCTTTCGGTCACAGTATGACGTAGCTGGTTGTATCTATCCTCCACGTCCTGTAAGGCAGAGTGTTTTGAGTCAGTAAAGTGAGCGGTTTGGCAGTTAGCAGCTATCTAAAACCTGTCATCTACGGGTGACAAAATACAATTAATTATGATCGGCTGAAACAATGCATGTCTAACTCAAATGTTTATAACTCTTACAGTTATGCATTACTATTATTGTGTATGTATACATATCTTCTGTATATTTTGTCTTTATATTGTAATCGTGTACCTAATAACTATAACCGCCCTTTCTTGTATGTCGTGAAACCCAAATGCCCCATCTGGGCTGAATAAAGTGCCTTCTTATCTGATGTAGTTTAAGAGAATACAAATATCACTTTTCTCTAAGGGTACATTAATTAATCATTCATTAAGATGAATCAATGCAGTTATAAGTTGTAACTTACAATTATCTAACCTTAAACGAATGGTCTAGTAATCATTCATTCATGGTGTCCATGACTAAGGTAATGCGGTTCATGTGAACTAAGATATTAATTTATTCTTATAAGATAGGGTTAGTTATATGCTATGCTCTATAACAATGCTTACTACTGCATGAACTAATGTTGATTACTCTTCCATCCATATACCCTGGTTTTAACGTGTCCCCAGAGACCATCTCAGTAACAGGGTTACCTTGAGGTGCTGGAGGCTTGCCTGCAGCAGCCTCAGGTGGGTCATCAGCCGGCGGCTGAGGTTGGGGCCCGGGACGCCGCCGTCCCCGTCCCCCTCGCCCGTCTGGGAGAAGGAGGACAGCAGCTTACTCAGGTCGATCCCGGGGCCTCCTGGAGCTCCTCCTCTGTCGTCATCGTCGTCGGTGTAGCTCTCCTCTGAGCCCAGGAAGCAGGACTCCAAGACAACGTAGCCACCTGCGTGCGTATGGGTGGGGAGGGTGTGAGGGTAGAGTGGGTGTATGGGTGGAGAGGGTGTATGGTTAGAGTGCGTGTATGGGTGGAGAGGGTGTGGAGATGGAGGGAGGAGGAGGACATGAGCTCAGGTGGATGTTGTGTGAATGTTACTAGGTGTGGTTTGTAGTGTGATTGATTCTTGTGTATTGGTTATGAGTTGGCTGATTTTCTATATAATATAACATTTATAGTTATAATTGTATAATGTAATAATTTATAAATAACTAAATACATCATCATTTAAAATATACACAAACATAAAATGCTATGTTGAAAACGTTAAACAACATAAAAAATGGTATACTCTGGCCTGTTAAAAGGAACTTGGTTAAAATCCCTATAGCTTAGAGAGATGGAGAGATAGAGAGATGGAGAAGTCATGTGGCCCACACTATCCCAGATGCTCTGAATCTGTCGCTCACTCCTCACCATTGACTGCCGGTCTCTCCACCAGCCCAGGGTCTCGACGTGGCAGCGCTGGCTCCTCAGCCCAGCCAGCAGAGGGCGCCCTCCTTTCCCAGTTGGAGTTCCTGGCGTTGTATGGGAACTCCTCCCCAGCCTGATCCTCAATCTTCTCCACCTCTTCCTCCTCCTCCTCCTCCTTCTGCTTCGGCCCCTCCTCTCCGATGATGACCATGTGCTCCAGGAGGAGCTGCTTCAGCGTTGCCACTGGGATATTATCACAACAGACACACACACACCATTCCTGATCAATAAGTAGTTGTACAAGGCTCATCAGTTACATTGGCCAGTCTAAAGTACAGCCAACAAAGGGAGGTGACCAAAGGAATACAAACAACTACATGCTCACTGCTTCTACTTCATGAATAATTGGAGTTTTGGTGAGCTGGCAATAATACAAAACATTATTCGAAAGCTATTGTAACAAATGACAGGAAGTCTCTTTCAATTCTGACGCTCGAGGGAGCATTTTGCGGGCTTCATTATTTAGTAAACACAGCAAATGAGATCACTGTGCAACAATGTAAGCTAATCAGTAACGCCACTACAAAACCAATGTTTATACGCTGTACCTCTGTCCGGACTGCTGTGTTTAGTTAATCTTTCAGTTGGCAGGGCAACCAATGGGTTTACCGGAGCAGAACTCCCAAAAAAAAACCCACAAACACAGACCTCAGTGTAAACAAAGGGTAGCAAACATGCATCCCAAAGTACCCACGTGTGTTCAGGGCGTCTTCGGCTCTGGAGGAGCAAGAGGGTTGGTCTAGGGCGAGGTGCGTTTCCTCGTGGCTGTCGATGGCGATGGCGTGGCGGGACCTCTCTCGCAGCAGCGGCAGCCGGTCAACCATCTCTCCGTCCAGGAAGGCCTCCAACTCGTCCACGTCTACCACATCCTCCTCCTCCTCCTCTTCAGCCTCTTCTCCTTGTTTTCCCTGTTGGGGAGAGCCTTCTTGTTGTTCTTCCCCATCGGCCCTTTCCACCCGGGCCGACTCCCCGTCCTCCTCCTCCTCGTCTGAGTCGATGCCGTCAAAGGGGTTGGTGCTGGCGGTCAAGGCGTTGGTCCGTGGAGCCGGGGACGTGTCGTCTTTGTCTGCAGGGTGACGGGGAAGACATGGTAGAGCCGTGTTGTTTTGAAGGGCACCGGTAGCACGTTCAACCCCTAGCTTGAGCGCCAACTACGGACTCGTCGGTGCAGCGATAACGGGGTGGTCATCGATGTGTTTGTTTAGAAGGAGGGTAGAAGAGGTAGGGGGAGCTGGACGGCTCCTACCTGTGGACAGTGCGTTTCCAGTCAGGGAGGGGAGAGGGTCCCTACTGGCCGGGGCCCTCCCAGTGTGGGTCAGGTCGAGAGCCGGCTGCCCAGCGCTGAAAGAACACACATGCACACACACACACGTGTCCTCAGTGCAAATAAATGGATGTTCTGTTCAAATACAAGTGGTTGTCTTGCACACACACACACACACACACACACACACACACACACACACACACACACACACACACACACACACACACACACACACACACACACACACACACACACACACACACACACACACAGATGAGTGAACAAGCAGCACTGCTAACAGGGAGAGAGGGGGGGAGGGGGTGGACTCACAGCCTGGCCTTCATGGTCTCTGCACACTGTGTGATGAGACGCTGCCACCTGAATGAGAGGAGCGAACATGACAGCGTGAGAGAGCAGCAGCAGACCAAAAGAGAGGTGCTAGAATGTGCAGAGCTAATATTATGACAGGTGGACTTACGTCTTCTGCTCCGACACGGTGTGGGCGGCCAGCTCGTAGATGGCTCGGTTACCCGACGTGGAGATCACAAAGAAGGACTTGGCGTCTGCAGGGGGACAAATGAAAAAGAGATAAATCAATTAATAAATGACTCCTCATCGTCCGACCAGCTGATCAGATCCAATATAAAATGTTTATTTTCTTTATTGTTGTGAAAATAATGAATGTCATTGGTGTCAGTATCATTTTGAAAGAACAGTATTTTAGGCACGAAGTGCAAATGTATAAAAAAAAGAAAGAATGGTGGAATCCTACAACGGTACCACCGCCAATTGACTGGTCTGTGGCGCCATACGGATTCCCTAACAAAAGGTTATTCAATATTTGTGTTCAAATGTCAGCCATGACAGTAACTTTCCTGTCCTCCACATCGAAATGTCTTTACTTGAAGTTAAAAAGTGCTTCATCTGACTTCTATAGTATCTAAACATCTCCACGGTGTGTTTGTCTGTACAGTATATGTCTATGTCTGGTCCCTACCGGTGGCCACGGGGCGTACTAGCACGTTGTCGAGCTTGATGATGGGGCTGAAGGTGCCCGCCAGGTTCATGCTTTGACCCTTCAGCACCAGCCGCTCATCCTGCTTCTGCAGCAGCACCAGCACCTCCTCCAGCAGGATGGAGAACAGCTCTGCACACGCACACACACACGCACACACGCACACACACACACACACACGCACGCACACACAACACAGCACACACACACACACACACACACACACACACACACACACACACACACACACACACACACACACACACACACACACACACACACACACACACACAGAGGAGTTACAGGGAGGGAGGGAGGGATGAGAATAAGGTCATAGGATACAAGGCGGTCCACATTAGTATTCCCAGTATGACATAGCTTGGGGGTCGGGGTTTCAGGGCTCACCTATGGACTTGTCCTTGTTGACCTTCCAGGACAGAGGGCCCTCGTAGACCATCTTCCCTTTGGTCAGGTCCAGGTTCTGGTTCCAGCACCACGGTAAATCATATGAATACAAGGAGCATCACTTAATGTCTCTTTTTCATTTGTATTTCCATCCTGGATTTTTTGCTGTGAAACCATAAATGTCCCATCTGGGATTAACCAAGTACAACTGAGTAATAATCTTTGATAACTTTTGATAAAAAGTTGCAGTGAATTGAATATTCTGAGTGTATTTTCTGCACAGATCCATATAAAGACTACTCTTCTATACGGGGAATAGGAGGTTGAACGGGAAGGAAAGCAAGCTGGCTGTCTGACCTTGAACTCCAGCACCATGGGGTTCTCACTCTGCTTCAGTGACGACAGGTCTAGCCTCCTCTGGTAATCCTCCAGCCTCTGTGGAGAAGCAAATACAGTGTTTCAACGTGTCGGCCAAAGGAATGCAGATAAAAACTGAGAGAAAGCAAAACAAAAGATAACGCTGTTCAGTCTCTTGCAGTAGAATATTTTTAATGCATGACACTAAAGGAGCCGGGAGACTTCTTCCTCAAGGATGCCTGCAGGTAGACCGCGGCCATCGGGGCTCAAACCCAGAACCTTTTGGCTGGGAGGCAAACCCGCCTAACCTCTAGACAGCTAAACCAAACCTATGCATGTCATTAAACTGAAAGGGATCTTGCCAATGTCAATAAGTCATGATCTCAGCAAAGTCCTTTCAAGTAAAAGAGAGGTTCTGAAGGTGTCACACTTATTCACTGTCGGTGGCCATCAGGGTGTTTCACCTGTTTGTCCTCAGCCTCCTTCACGGCCTGGTTAACGTGGCTGAGGATGTCCCGGCAGCATTTCCCCGCCTTCCTCACCTTCTCTCTCTCTTCACAGTCCTCTGCAAAAAAAAAAGAGTCCATGATTGATCACCACCCTCCAAAGGGTGCCCGCATGTGTCGGGTGAGTGACCACCAAGCAGCCGAGCGTGGTGGGGAGTAGAGCGTTGCATGAAAGCCATCCTACCGGTGTATTTGACTAATCTCTCCAGAAGCAGGGGATATTTGGTCAGCCGCTGCATCTCTATGGGGATGATATCCTTCAGCTGTAACCGGCGGCATAGGCGATTGCTCTGGGCCTCCTAGAGGGGCCAAACACAATAACAGGGATATAAATAAGATGTGTAAGGTTATGCAAGTAGCACAGGGGCTGGTAGAAATAAAATGCAGTTGTCCCCTGTGGACTTGTTTTCATAATATTAACTAGGTTAACTGGGTTTTGTTGCCTTTAAACAAGTGAGTTGTCTATGCAAACCAAAGATCTAAGACAAACAAGAAATGGGGAAACAGGAAAATGGTGAATTGTTCTCAGATGACCTTTGGCTTAAAAATAGTACAGGGGTCCACTACTGCCCTCTGGTAGTCAGAATTTTTTTATTTCAGCTTTATAACATGTCACACATATTCAATATTAAATTGTATGTCTTCCTCATCTCGTGTGCTGTAGATATGTGAAACTTATTGTGGAGGAAGTCTAGCCAGTGACCTGG